>CM032229.1:96250000-96277500 GCA_019009955.1 Riptortus pedestris
TGAAAGAATGTTTATGAAGTATGAAAAATTGGTTACCAATTTAAAAAAAATGATAGCAGGTAATAAGAATGGAAAAAGTTAATGCCCAACTTGGGCATCACTGCAGAACAAAGCTAAAAATAAGGCAGAGATAGAAATTAACTATCTTATACATACAGGAGTTCTGTAGACCTTGACAGAGTTCCAATAATATATACCGAAAGAGGTCTAATTTTTAAAGGTGTTTGTTCCAATTCTCCTGAGATGGTATTAGTTGAATTTTACTACACAATATCACAAACCTTTTTCGATGAAGAGCTCAAGGATAAAATAACCCACGAAAAACTAATCTTGTATAAAAAAAAATACACCGATTAAAAAATACCTACGATAAGTTCTGTGAGAATTATTGCTGTTGCTAAAAACAATATCAAATTAAATAAATTCTACTTTTAAATAGTCAAATTTTTAACTTGAATAATGCCAGAATAATTGGTGTTATGGATTTTATAAAACATTTTGTAATTTGTTTTTAATTATGAATTTCTGTTTTCAGGGCACCTTGAAAGGTTTTGACCAAACAATTAATTTGATTCTGGATGACAGTCATGAAAGGGTGTACAGTACTACTCAAGGTGTTGAGCAAGTAGTCTTAGGACTACATATAATTAGAGGGGACAATGTGTAAGAAATTTCTTCTTTACGATTTCATATGAAATTTTTATTGAGTAAAAGGTGTAGCTATAAATGTAATTGTCATGATAGTTCATAAAGTATTATGAACCTAGTTATATAAAAATGAATAAGTAAAAAATACCTTAATTCAATACTGTTGACAATAGAACTTTTTCACAAATTTAAAACAGAAAAAAAATATAAGCTGATAACATCAGTGGAATAAGATGTATGCTGTAGAATGATTTATCCCCAGATGAACTCCACATTAGAGTAAAACATATGGAGATGGGCATTCCTGCTGTGTTGCTCAATTCAAGATGTTTTAGTGGATTTAAAGAGAAATCAACCCTAGATGTTGTAAACTAATAGCAATTTTCAAAATAGCAGTTTTTCAAAAACTTTCAGTAAATGGTGAAAATGAGTCCAACTCAAATTTTTAGATATGCAGTATATGATTTGACCATTATGGGTCAAAACAATAAATGCAATGATCTTCAAGTGTATTTTACTTACTACATGACCTTTTCATCTGAATCAGGGGGTCCAAACCGACCACTGGTTTCAAAAATGTTTTTTTTATTCACATCATGTCCCCAAAACAGTTCCCCCCCCCAAATATCCCATTTTCATTGCAAATCAACTAGCTGATCTTGGTCCTAATTTTGGTGCATAGGCTTTGGATAATTAAATAGAGAACAATCCGATTTTTGTCCTATCAAGTTTAATGACACACCGGGACCATTTACGAGGGACGTACATAACAGACTTAGACCGTGGCGGAGCCTTCATGATCAATCCATGGCAAAGCAAACGTATAATAATTATCATTTCTCCAACACCTAATCAATTACTTTTCTATTCTCCTCTGTTACTACCATTTGTTGACATCGAGATATAATGAACAATAACTTATTTTAGAGACCAAAAATTTCAAACCAAATTACTCATCTCATATTAATAATAAGCTGGTGCATTATGAAATATTTTATCCCAAGCAGAAATATTAAATATTGTATTCATTGGTCTTACCTTGTGAGATATATGCAAATTTTTCCATTGTGACATCATTTAAGATTTTACATTCTAGACTTAATGATTTGTATTTGATCAAAAGCATAAGCAACCATTTAATGCAAAACTAAAGATTATTTGGCAATGGCGGAAATCCCTCCAGGAAGGAGGGTAATCGAGATTTTGAAATATCTATGTTATTACATGTTGGATTGGAAAATGTTATATAACCACTCTATGGAACAATTATCCATTATTCAATGGAATTACTAATTTTTTTTGCTTTACCTTCAGTAAATCTCTGCTTCTAATTATCCAATTTCACTAAGTATCTCAGTGACTAAACATCTCATATCCAGCTTACATTTTAATTTCTTTCTACGCAAACTTCTTACTATGCAAGAAACACAGAATATTAACAGATAATATTAACACCGTGTCATATTCCAGCCTGTGGGAAATCTTAGATTATGCAGCACCTGCTTGTCAGACTACTTTAACATATCACATGAAATTTAAATTTCATGTCTTATTCAGTTATGGTAGCTATGAGAGAAATAAAAATTATGATAGCCAGCTAACATCTTCTGAGGATTTTCTTGCACATGAAAAATCTCCTTAGTTTAAACAGTTCTAACTAATTCTCTTGCTAACAAAACACTTCCATATTTAATTTAAACAAAGAAGTTCATTACACATGGACTATATAGACTAAGCAGATTTCCCTTGTACAGATGTGATACAATTATGTCTCCTCACATTCTGTTCTTCATTTCTCTCTTAGAGAAAATTAAATTGCAATGAATATCTTTTATTTTCAAATGGTTTTTTTTTTGCAGTTAAATGACTTTTTCAACCCTTGAAAAGTGTTTTGGCAACAAGTTTACTCTTATTCATGTTATCTTTCTTCGCCATTTTATAACTGGCTTTATTTTCTTAGAAAATTTTCTTCTCAGTGAAGAAAACAATTTTTAATCATAGCTAATAGTAGATCACATTGTTTTTCAGGGCAATTGTAGGAGAATTGGATGATGCCCTTGACTCACGATTGGATTTGAGTTCTATTAGAGCAGAACCTCTGAGTGCTGTTGTACACTAACATACCAAGTGTTTGTATGAAGTTTAAAAACTGTGAATATTTTAAGTTGATTTGACTGATATACTGCATCTAGATTTTTTAGAAAACCGTATTGTTACAAGTTGAATTGAAGTACTTATTGTTCTTTTCATAAAAATAAATTCTTTTTAGTTAATCAATTTACATGTCATTTTAAAACCATTATTTAAAAAAAAAAAATCATTTTGGAAATAAAGTAATATTTTTTTTAAAATTTTATATTTCTTTACCTGTTTTATCCAATTCCCACTTAATCTTAGAAGAGGAGTGCACGGGCTTCCCCAACCGATTTGAACGAAAATATTTTAGTGTGTAGTACTCAATGAAAAATAAATTCTGTTAAAGCGAGAGAATGCACTTCTCACACATTCGTTTAAAAAAAAAAAGTTAAATATTTGCCCGGAAGTCTTGAGGTGATGCAAAGATGTGTATTTTGAAGAGCTCCCTTGGCTTAATTGATAGTGTCATTTTTCATTAATGTGTTCCATATATTTAAAGAAAATTTGAATGCTTTCTGTCAAAAATATAAGGAAATATTATATATATATTTATATAATATAAATATATATATTTATCTGTTAACGCTCTAGCGGTAGCAATTTTTGTTTGATCGTTACCAAACTCAAAATTTAATCGTTTTATGTAAAAAGAAAGTTCAAGTTCGTTAATGGCTGAAATCGGACCAGTGGGAGGGGAGATTTTTGAAAATTCGAAATATCTCCGTTATTATGCGTCGGATTGAAAAATTGTATAGAATCAATCTTATTGCAAATTAAATTTACTATAAATATTGTTCTATACATTCTATATCTTGAATATTAACCGAGATATACATTGCATTTGTATTGTGTGTGGTCGGCAGGAGTCGGCTATGTTCGGAACATTCCGCCGAGAGCTAGGACGGCCGTTTCAGAACTGTTCATCCCTCGTGAATAGGTTTAGAGATTCCTTACTACTACTGTTGTTATTAGGCAGATTTCTCTATTGTAAAACTTCACGTGGGAAATCTCCTTAGTTTACGCAGCCCTTTTTTGGTATGTGGAAGGCCCAACTGATTTCAGAGAGCCCTGAGAAAGATACTTGTGTCTGTTAGAGAGCAGTGCAGTAGTTGGATTAGAAGCAATTCCGAAACCTTCGAGTTGTATGAAAACCCTGATATTGTCCATTCTATTATGAAAGGCATATTGCACTTGTTAGGGTCTGTTGAAAGGAAGCTGCTACCCAAGAAAATGTTCTGGGAGGACTGCAGAAGCTGGGGGCCTGGAATTTTAAAGCCTTGCTACAGACTGTACATGATGGTTTAAAATTATGGCAGAGATCCTGGTCCTGCAAGAACTACAGTGCATAGTATTTAGTTAACTCATTGTATGTTTAGTAGCTAACCATGATGCACCTCGTTCAGGTAACCCTAGATTATATAGGGCCTTATTCTAGGTGTCTGAATTTTGGGATCCAGGACACACATCTTAAGATCAATATACTGGGGATCAAGGCAATCAGATATGATTCAAAACATAACCACTATTAGCAAATGTTTTCCTTAATATCTTGAAGTTGGCTAGTTTGAGTGGTCTCAGGATTTTTTACTCAATATTTCTCCATTTCTCAAACTGGATTCATCTGGTTTACTTCATAAGTGTAACTCAAAAGAATGAATTTTTCTTTATCTATAGGAAGCCACTTTTATAAAAGATGTGACGATTTGAAGTAGACAGTTAGAAAACCAAAGGAATATTGCGGATAAAAGTCTAACATTTGCCTAACAAGCTGGACTTCAAATAGTTAAATTGGAATCTGAGAAAAAGAGTCAAACGATGTAAAAAAAATTATATAATTCGGTAATTTTAATACACGGCACTAGTTTTCAAGAACGGCATCATTCAAAAAAACAGAATAAGAAAATTGTGTAACTCGGAGATAAGGAGAAGGGGCAAAAATAAACAGGATAATGACTGCTGCTGATAAATTAATTTAGTACTACTGATTTAATAGTTATTAATAATTTTTGGACCTTAATGAGAAAGATACACATGAGGGAACACAAGCTCATGACTGTAATTTGATGGTTTTCATTATGAAATATGCCATCAATAAATAAGTAATATTTTTAGGGTACCCTAGTTTGCCTCTTAGAAGATGCTAGCAATTATTCTCAAATAAAAAATAATTAATTCAAGGATAAAGGAAATAATTTTAATATTAATTATATTATTTGAAAATGTGTAGGACGGCAAAATGTATGTAGTTATGAATTAATGTACTTTCTGGTTAGGTTTTATTATCTTTTCCCAAAGATAAGTGATGAAACGCTGCATGAAGCTAAATAAAAATTCTATTAACATATTTTTTTTAGCAGATTTCCCTTAAAGGAAATCAGTTATTGAGGTTGTACTCATGACAGAATTTTCGAAATTTTTCTTCAAATGTCCATCGATCCTACCTAGTAGATGACGAAAATGAGGTCCGTTCAAAACTGTATATATATATATATATATATATATATATATATATATATATATATATATATTTTTTGTTTGATCGTTACCAAACTCGATATTTAGTCGTTTTATGTAAAAAGAAAGATCAAGTTCGTCAATGGCTGAAATCAGACCAGTGGGAGGGAGAGTTTAGAGGGGAGGATTTTCTAAAATTCGAAATATTTCCGTTACTATACGTCGATCGAAAAATTGTATAGAATCAATCTTATTGCAAATTAAATTTACTATAAATATTGTTATATACATTTATTCTCTATCTTGAATATTAACCGAGATATTTGCATTTTTAGAAAATCTGGGCGGATAACGGATGAGAGTAAAACTTCACGTGAGAAATCTGCTTAGTTTACGCAGCCCCTGCATGACGGACTTTTTAAGGTTTTGTTTAACCCATTTCTTTCACAGGAGTCAGTGTCAATTGGAGACACGTGTTATACTGCATAATTTATACAGTATTATTACAGGTGGGGAGCCTGAATACAGCTTCCTGTAGTATTAATTTTTAGTTACCCTCAAAAGCCAACACTGCAGATTGTAATCACGCCCTTTCATTTTCAGAGACCAATAAACACCAGATCCCTGGTATCATTCACTGACTACATATAATGTTTACCTATGGGTTTTGTACCACCCTCCCTTGGGGGATAGATGAATGATGGGATCACAGAGTGCCATTCGAGTACAGATAATTTATAATCTTATTCCCTTTCTAAGATCCTATCTTAACAAGACTTGAAACTTACGCTTAACATGAGATGTTTAGTGATATAGTAGCTTGAAACAAAGTTCTCTTGAATAGGAGTGGGGGTAGGTCATTGAGGAAAGAAATGCTAAAAACACAAATAACTTAATTAACTCTGTCCTTAATCGCAAATTTTGCCGTACCTATTAGAGATACACAAAAATCTCTATAGAAACATTTTTCTTTATGATAAAAAGATCTCAAAATCATGTACTATGAAATTTTAAGCATATTTCCATTAAGGGAAACCATCTATTGAAGTCGTACTCATGTGATTTTTGTAAAAATTTCCTCAAATGTCTATCCATCCTACCTAGGAGATGATAAAAATGAGAAAATAATACATTCAGAATTATATATATATATATATATTTGTCTGAACACGCTCGCAGTTGTGATTTTTGTTTGTTACCAAACTGGATATTTAAGTGTTTTATATAAACACTAGGTCAGATACCCGGCTTCACCCGGGAATTCATTTGAGGCTGAATGGTGTGGTATTTTTTTGGCAAGGCTTTACTTTGCACAATATTTGACATTTACCCGTCCCAGTGTTTATACCCGTTGTTGCTGTGAATTGTTTAATAATAAGATTAATTTTTATGTAAGACTTCACAGCCCTCCATATTGTCATATTTCCCGTCTCCTATGCATTATGCATAGATTTCAATTATTAAAGACACAATATTAACGTAGATTTGAATTAATTTTTCCAGGTGAGGTACCTGATAGTTCAAATTGGAATGAATTGTTGAGCATATCAATATTTCTACGCAAATTACTTGCTCCACACATTGTTCCTGGAGAAATGTATAAAACAAAAGTTAATCTAAATAACAAAGTAAACAACTTTTGTTATGTGTATGTTTGCCGAAAAAAAAATAGACAATGAAATATCGCGAATTTTCATTTCAGGCCTCCCTTATAACCCCCACTCCCATTCTAACCTAAACACTTTAATATAGCTTATAATCACGGAAGAATTAATGCTAATTGACATACCGAGTTTTGTTAAGTTTGGTTCAATCGTTAGCGTCCAATAAAATAGTTGACTCCCGCATTAGTTTATAGTGTATATCTCGTTTATACTTTGTTAAAAGACAAAAATGAATATCACAAAAGTTACTCTAAATAACAAAATAAACAACTTTTGTTATGCTCATATTTGCCGAAAAACGAATAGAAAACGAAATACTGCTATTTTAAATTTAGGCCTCCCTTATAACCCCTACTCCTGCCCGTCCCTAGAAATGTTGGTATGGCTTATTATAATGAAAGCATTAGTGCTAATACACATACCGAATTTTATTTATTTCGGTTGGGTCTTTTGTCCCAAATAAAATTGTTCAATTCCGCCATAGGTTTTAGCGTATATCTCGTTTATAATTCAGTATACGAAAAAAGTGAATATAACAAAAGTTACTCCAAATAACAAAATAAACAACTTTTGTTATGTGCATGATTGCCGAAAATGCATTAGGAAATGAAATATTGCTATTTTTAATTTCAGCCCTCCTTTATAACCCCCACTCCTGTTCGTCTCAGAGGATATTAATATAGCCTAAAGTCTAAGTTGGGTTAGTAGTAATATACATACCAAGTTTCATAAAATTCGGTTCAGCCGTTTATGCGTGAAAAGGTAACAAACATAACAAATAAACAAACAAACAAACACACACGAAAGAAACAAAATGCAGTTATGGTGCTATGACATGTGAAACGAAAAGTTATGAAAATTCGTGAAAAAAATCAATGTACAGACAGAGGTTACAATTTTATCTATCTCTCTCTCTCTCTCTCTCTCTATATATATATATATATATATATATATATATATATATATATAAAATTGTAACCTCTGTCTGTACATTGATTTTTTTCGCGAAATTTCACGATAACTTTTCATTTCACATGTCATAGACACCATAACTGCATTTTGTTTCTTTGGTGTCTGTTTGTTTATTTAAATAAAGAAGTGGCACTGTTTGATCTGTTAAGCCACCAACTGAAATTTGGCAGGGAACAAGTCAAGTTGACTCCTACCAGTGCCCTATGGGAGGCCCTTGCTCTTCATTAGCTGTTGAACTGAAGATTTTCATTTTGTTATTTATTGTTAAGAACAGTTTTTAAAATTGTACAGTATTGCCATTTTGAGCGCATTAAAGCCTTAATGTTATAATACTGTAACTGTTCATCTTAATTTTATTTATAATAGATTTTTTTTATTTAAAAAATGATGAGCGTGTTCCCTCTTAGGTTTCTGTGTCGAGAATTAATTAATGTCCCAATTATAGTTACAGAAAACACAAAGTGGTGTTAAGCGACAAAATGGCTATATATATAAAAGTGAGAACCCTTATTTTAAGTGGTTTAACTAAAGAAAATGCCTGTTGGTTTGGTAGCTTTCATCAAAAAACCCATCCTCCTGAAGAATAATTTATTTTTCTCATGTATAATTGAGGTTCAGAGTGTAATAAAAGTGATGGGGTCATCTAACACTTATTTGAGTTGTCTCCATCATAGTCTAAAAGTATTAGTTCTTTAAGTCTAATCTACATGATAGGAGATTTAAGATATGTATAATAACTCTGTTCTTCAAAGGTAGTGATAAATCATTCATGAGTAACATTCTTTTGCAATCAGTTCAGTTCCTCTATGTTCTCTATTTTGTGGATTAATGAAATCATCATCCTGATCTTGGTTTAATTATCATAAACATATGAAGGAAACTTACAAAAAGGAGTGGAGTCAAAAGCTTAATAAGATTATCTGTAATGAAAATATTTATTTTATAAAAAAGAACATTTTATTCGAGGTTTTTAAACATATAATACAATACTAACAACGGGCTGAAAGAGTCATATGACTACATTAAAGCTTTAGCATAGTCTCAAGTTATCACATAATATAAAATATTAGAGCAGACATCTAATGCTTCTTGTGACGATGTCCTTTAGAGGTGCTAGAAGGTGGTGGTCTAACTTCTACTGTTCCCCCTTGTAACTCTTCCTTATGAGGACTATTATTTACAGCCTTCTCTGCTTCTAGAAAAAACATTACATCCCGAAGCTGATCTCTTAACTCCCCTAATTCAGCCTCTTGTTCAGTTTTGTATTTATTAAATACTTCTTCCAGTTGTTTGTATTTTTCCTGCCAGAGGGACTGGTTTCTGCGCATGGCATTATTAAGTTCCTTTTCTTCTTGTAGTTGCTTATAAGCAGAACTTAATTTATTAGACATTACTTGTAATTTCTTTTCAGCATTGGCTTTTTCTTTGGTCAAAGTAGTAACAGCGTCCTTTAATTTTTTGTTATCTTCACTTAAATTTTGGGCCTTATCTTTAAAATAATTCATTTCTTCACACAACTTTCTCTCTATATCAGTCAACATATTCTCATAATAGGTCCTTTGAGATTCTAACTGGGACGTAAGTAAATATGAATATTCCAGCTGAACTGCTTCAAGCTTAGATTCCAATTCAACTGGTTTGTCCTGATTTGGGCCCTCAACTAGTTTCCCATCAGCTTTGTTTTGAAGAATTCTATGAACAAAGTTGTCACCCACATAATCCCAAACACTGTTGCTCCCCAACTGCATTGAATAACAGTGATGTGTGTCCAAGTAGTGTTGGTAAGCATGGCCTTGTAAATAACGGCCACATCCAACATGACCACAGATGAGGCAAATCCATAGTGATTCTTTTGCTGAACATTCCAGGCAATGATTATCATCAGTTGGTTCAGGGGTTTGCACATATCTACATACAGGACAACTAGTGTCAACCCATTTAGCTAAACAATTTCCATGAAATGTGTGATTACATAAAATTGTTAAAATACCGTCAACAGATTCATCCATTCTTTCTAAACAGACTGGGCAAGTAGGAAGTTCAGTATGCGAAACAGGTGCAATGCTTCCACCTTCATTTTCAGATAAAGACTCAATTTTGGATACAAAAACAAGGTGGCAACACCCTTCAGGCTCAAGACTATTAAATGGTATTCCATTGAAATTTTTATAGAACATTGAAATGGCTTCAGGAGACCTAAATGTAATTAATGCCATGTATTGATTTGGTGAACTATCTCTAATAATCCTGACATGTTTAATTGTATCTTTACATGGTGATAGAAAACTCAGAAGATCCCCACAATTCATTGTTGATGGTATTGCTAAAACACAAAGGGTCTGACTACGAATAACAGCTCTATCAAGTTGGGTTAATTCATCTTCTTTAAATAAATGAATTATTCCGTGAGTTTTTTCAACAAAAGGATTTCCAGAAACAAATGGTATTACTTCTTTTGCCGAATTCCCTTCAATAATGCTTTTGACAGGAACTTTTTCTATAGAGCTACTGTTGCAAATTGGCTTGATTGGTTGTTCTCTTCCTTCAGCCATATCACTAGTTAAAGACAATGTTTCAATTTTTATATTTCTAGTTTCCCTTCGACCTCGGAAAATAAATACAGGATTTGGTCTCTTGGTGTAATCCTTACTGTCTCCCTGATAGGAAGTGGTTTTTTGACTTGTTTCAATTCTTACCACACACAAAGAAACGTCTGACGGCATATCGAAAATCGAAATCTTTTTATATTATTTTTTATACAGAAGTAAGTTATGATTATCACATCACTATTAATAATAATGTTACAAAATAATATCACGAACAATTTAAGAATTAAGAAACTTGTCACTTTGAATCTTGCAACTGTAACCTTCCAATATGTTGTCTAACGAAGAAAGGCCCAAGAGTAAGACAAATAAATACAAGAAATCCAATGGCAATATTGCTTTGGAATTAATGCAATGTGACGTTCTTAATTTATTTCTTGTAAGAATCTTTAGTATTTACAAAAAAACACCGTCACGCAGGGGCTGCTTGAACTAAGCAGATTTCCCACGTATAGAAATGGCACTGGTGATCTCATATCACTACCTATTCACTATTTCTCTTGTAGTAAGATGCCTATGTAAACAGGAATTAAAATGTAAGCTGTATCTCCGATATTATGAGTCGGATAGGAAATTATTATAGAGCCAATCTTGTTAAACTATCGGTGTTCTACAATTGTTGTTTTATACTTTTTTTCGAAACATATATTAATGAGGTGTTCATACATTCTTGTTTTCGTATTTTACTTAGAAATAGAGAGTATGTGGTGTGATGACATTACTATTGTGTTATTCCAGTAAGTGGAGAATCGTTTTAGTTTATGCAGCGCCGGTTAGCTGCGTGATAGACGTTTTCGACCTTCTAGTTAGGATGGATGGTCATTTGAGGAAATGTTTCGAAAATTGCGTCTTCAGTAGAACCTCAAAAGTTGATTTCGTGCTGTTGCTTTCCATCCCGTGACTTTTAGTAATTTTAGGTTATTTTTGACGTCTTGCAGCCATCTACTCTTATACTCAAACACTACTCTTCTTATATCAAACATAGATCCACACAGTAGATTGGTCGGCATTCATTTTTGGGGCTTTCTTATTACACGGCCCAGCCATTCTATATGGCGTTTATTAATAAATTGGAACGCATTTGCATCGTTATTCAGGGAGTACAACTCGGTATTGGTCCGTAACTTCCATACATTTGAGTTAGTGTCAAAGAAAGAAATAAAACTTTCGTAGAAGCTTACGTTTGAAGACTTGTATGTGGTGTTTATCGCAGCAGCCAGTGTCCACGTCCCTGTGCCATAAGTAAGGACTGGTCTAATTAAAGTATTTGGCTGAAGTGTAGTTTAGTCCCCCCCCCTACGCTGCCATCTTGTTTCGTTATAATCCCCGCCCTCGCTTAAAACCTCCAAATACGTATTTTGGAAATTTTAAAGTGATAAAAAATCTAAAGTTAGAACAACAAAACCCCCCACCCTCGGTGTAAACCACCGATGGTGTATTTGGGAAATTTTAGAGTGTTAAAAAAGATAAAGTTAGAAAAACAAAAAGTCCGCTGTCGTCATCATGCGCCACCAAGGGGGGGACTGAAATACACTTTCACCAAGTATTGTACAGTCGCTCTTAGTTCTTCTCGACAGCATTTCATTTTCATTTCAAGAACTTTTGGTGAAAGTGTATTTTAGTCCCCCCTTGGTGGCGCACGATGACGACGGCGGCCATTTTGTTTTTCTAACTTGATCTTTTTAACACTTTAAAATTTCCAAAATACGTCATCGGTGGTTTTAAGCGAGAGCGGGGATTATAACGAAACAAGATGGCGGCGTAGGGGGGGGGACTAAACTGCACTTTAGCCGAACTTTTTATTAATCTGCAATGCATTACATGTACCAGTCATAAATGGCCATATATTTTGAGTAATGTCAGCACAAAGCTCAGCTAGAGTATTAGTTATGACTATTTAAATATAGTTTTAAACAATTTTGAGTTCTGGCATGAGGTCTGGCATTTTGGTAGTTAATGTCGATATATTTTTATATCAGCATTCACTGCTCTTAAGGTCGTTATACTGAATAATATTCGAGATGAATTAAGACAACTAAATTACCTTTAGTAGCCTTTTTTAACATATTTGATCGGGGGGGGGGGTGCAAAGTTCATCATCGACCCAGGCTATAAGAGAGCGATCTCGCGAAGAGATTAAGGCACTGACATTGATGAGCCCCTTGTCGACGTCAATCAGGTTGTCTACCCCCGTAACCTCGAAAACTGTGCGTAGCCCATTTCTTGCAAATTCATAACTCACCACTATCATAACCCCCCTCTTTTCTGCTGGGCTCAGGTATAGTTTAGGGTCCTAGGATATTTAGGTTACGTAGTCTTAGGTTTTGTTTTATTAGGATAGTTGATTAGTCTAGTTTAACTTTAGTCTCACCTGAGCTCTGGAATATCCTTCGCACTAAGTTTAAGCCCTCTGGTTGCTTTAGGCCCTCTTTACTCTTCTCTCTTCTTATCTACTCTTCCTCTATCCCTTTCCTTTCTTCTTTCGTTTTCTCCTATCCTTACAATCCCACCCGGGACAGCCCGTTGCCGGGCAACCTTCCTTCGAGTTCTACTTTTACACCCATACCAATTCACAAAAACCCCTTAAAATAGAACTCCCAGTTCAGCAGGAGGGGAACTATCAGTACCGCCTCGCGTGGCTTGACGGCCCGTGGCATTCACCACCGGCCATGGTATAGGAAAACTGAGCCTCAGATAAAAAAAAAAAAAAAAAAAATTAAGGCAGTCAGTTCTCAGACATCCTGGAGCAGAGGCCTTTGCTAATCCCTCAGTGTCAGCTGGTACATCCTCTCGGCAGTGCCTGTTCTCTAAGTTTTATTTCTTTGTAATTAAGTTTAATTAGACATCATCATCATCATATTGGTTTAAAGGTGTCTATCTATCATTTTGAACTGAATATTTATTATTGGCGATTTTTTTCATTATAAATAAATTTATATTCATTTAAATTTAGTCAAGAATCGATTATTGGTGGGACCCTTCTTACGTTCTTTGTAAGTGATTTGGTTGTGGGAATTTTTATAGCCCCCACTGCCTATTGGCGCAGCCAAATCACTACAAACTTTATATTAGCAAAATATGCCCGATTTGCTACCATTATTCTTCTATTTGCTTAATTAATTTGTTTATTCTCGTCTTTTAGCAGATTTCCCTTGAGGGAAATCAGCTATTGAGGTCGTACTCATGATGCGAGTTTCGAAAAATTTCTTCAAATGTCCATCGATCCTACTCAGGAGATGACGAAAATGAGGTCCGTTCAAAATTATATATATATATATATATATATATATATATATATATAGATATATATATATATATATATATATATGTCTGTTAACGCTCTAGCGGTCGCAATTTGGCTGAAATCGGACCAGTGGGAGGGAGGGTTTAGAGGGGAGGATTTTTGAAAATTCAAAATATCTCCGTTATTATGCGTCGGATCGAAAAATTATATAGAATAAATCTATACCCTGCCTAGAAAAGGGTGGTAACCTGTAGATAACCCGTCCCGATTAGCCTAAGTTGCAAAAAGTGGACGTTAATAAATAAATAAAAATAGAATAAATCTTATTGCAAATTAAATTTACTATAAATATTGTTCTATACATTTATTCTGTATCTTAAATATTAACCGAGATATTTGCATTTGTATTCTGCGTGTGGTCACCAGTAGGCTATGTTCGGACTTTCGGCCGAGGGCTCTGGCGGCCGTTTCTATAACTATTCGCCCCTCGTGAATAGGTTTAGAGGTTAGGTTAACTGTTTTTTGGGGCTAGAAACTACTGGGTTATTACGCCCTAAATAATGTTTTAGGTTTAGTGGTTTCTTACTACTACATTTGTTATTAGGCAGATTTCTCTATTGTAAAACTTCTCGTGGGAAATCTGCTCAGTTTACGCAGCCCCTGCGTGACGGACTTTTTGTTCTGAGCCTAAATATATGAAACCTTTTACTTTTTCAAATGAATATCCTACAACCCACCCGGTTTCACCAGCTACCGGGTCACCCACCCTTGTTAATTCCATTACACCCCGTCAAATTACCATTTCCCTTAAAATGGAACTAGAGTTCAGTAGAAGGGGAACTATCACTTTTCACCCCCGGTGGGTCACACCACATTAGTACCATCTACTACTACTAAAAATGAATATCCGCCATTGTCTGCTGCAGTACTGCCATGGCCCGAGATAATATTCATGTATTTAGCCTTGCTTTCGTTAATACAAAGTCCATTTTTTTTTGCTTTCGTTATTTAGCTTACTGAAAGACTCTTGTGGAGTGGTGTAATATTCCTAGCAATGAGTCAAATATCATCTGCATATAGACTTAACTGGGCACTTGAATGTAAGATATTTCCCGAGATATTAAGTTCATTAATCACGTCATGTGGAGAGTGGCAGTTAGAGCGTCGCCTTACCTTATAACAGTTGAAATAGAAAAGTCATGACTCAAGCAACTACTGACAGAAACTTTACCATCACTATTAATGAGCATAATATTAATTAATCCAATAGATTTACGAGTAACAGTGAGATCTACTAAATTTCGCACAATTTAGTTCTACTGACTCTATTAAATGCTTTACGGTAGTCAATGAATAGGATATGAAGGTCATATTTGTACACCCAGCTCTTTTCGAGGAGTTGTCTCATAGCAAAAAGCCCCTCACGCAGGGGCTGCGTAAATTAAGCAGATTTCCCACGTGAACTAGCTTTTGGCGGGAAAGTCACTCTCGTTCGTTGAGGGAAATCTGCTAAAAGTCTGTTACGCAGGGGCTAGCCGTTTCTGTAACTGTTCGGCAAGTGAAATTGGTTTAGAGACTCGTTACTACTACTGTTATTAGTCGACAGATTTCTCTATTGTAAAACTTCACGTGGGAAATCTGCTTAGTTTTCGCAGCCCCTGCGTGACGGACGTTTAGCAGATTTCCCTGAAGGGAAATCAGCTATTGAGGTTGTACTCATGACGGAATTTTCGAAATTTTTCTTCAAATGTCCATCGATCCTACCCAGGAGATGACGAAAATGATGTCCGTTCAAATCTGTATATATATATATATATATATATATATATATATATATATATATATATATATGTATTATATATCTATCTATATATTTGTCTTTTACCGCTCTAGCGGTCGCAATTTTTGTTTGATCGTTACCAAACTCGATGTTTAGTCGTTTTATGTAATAAGAAAGATCAAGTTCGTTAACGGCTGAAATCGGACCAGTGGGAGGGGGGGGTTTAGAGGGGAGGATTTTCGAAAATTCGAAATATCTCTGTTACTATAAGTCGGACCGAAAAATTGTACAGAATTAATCTTATTGCAAATTAAATTTACTATAAATATTGTAATATACATTTATTCTCTATCTTGAATATTAACCGAGATATTTGCATTTATATTCTGCGTGTGGTCACCAGTAGGCTATGTTCGGACTTTCCGCCGAGAGCTCTGGCGGCCGTTTCCATAACTATTCGCCCCTCGTGAATAGGTTTAGAGGTTAGGTTAACTGTTTTTTGGGGCTAGAAACTACTGGGTTATTACGCCCTAAATAATGTTTTAGGTTTAGAGGTTTCTTACTACTACAGTTGTTATCAGGCAGATTTCTCTATTGTAAAACTTCACGAGGGAAATCTGCTTAGTTTACGCAGCGCCTGCGTGACGGACTTTTTTATTTCAGGCTTCCTTAGTAACCCCCTCTCCTGTTCGTTACTAATAATATTAATGTAACTTATAACCAATGGGGTTTCGAGGACTCTGCTCCAGTCGCTGCTCCAGAGGTATTAATACTAACCCACTTACGGAGTTTCATTGAGTTCGGTTTAGTTTTTTGTGTACTTTAAAATTGTTGACGCCCGTTATAGTTTTTAGTGTATATCTTGTTCATAATTCGATATACGACAAATGTGTATATAACAAAGCTACTATAACACAATAAACAACTTTGGTTATGCGCACATTTGCCGAAAAAAAATAGAAAACGAAAAGGGCGATTTTTCACTTCAGGACTCCCTTATAACCCGCACTCGTGCTTGTCCCTAGAAACGTTGGTACAGCTTATTATCATGGAGGAGTTATTGTTTAGTTCGGTTCAGACTTTTGTTCCAAATAAAATTGACTCTACTATAGTTTTTAGGGAGTAACTCATTTATACTTCAGTATACGACAAAAATGTTTATAACAAAAGTTACTCTAAAAACCAAAATAAACAACTTTTATTATGTGCATCTTTACCAAAAAAACCAAAAGGAAACGAAATATCCTAAAATTTCATTTGAGGCCTCTCTTATAACCCCCCACTCCTGCTAGTCTATAAGAATATTAGTATAGCCCATGGGTGAGCAACCTTTTTAATTAACGGGCCAATTTAAATTTTAAATTTTTTTTGGCGGCCACAGAGATTAAAATATTTACATATATATTATAACAATGGAGAAAGTCGATAAAATAAATTCAATTTTAGAAATGCTTGGCGGGCCGAGTGTTGCTCATCCCTGGTATAGCCTATAGTCTAAGTGGTTAATAGTAATATACATATGTACCAAGTTTCATAAAATTTCAGGCGTTTATGCATGGAAAGGTAACAAAGGAACAAACTGACCCAAAGCCACAAATTGCAGATATCATGTCTAGGGCATGTGAAACGAAAAAAATCAATGTACTGAAATATGTTACAATTTTATATATATTTGAACGTAATCAAGAGCTAACAGAACTAGAATGCATATTTGCAAAAATTGTACCTTAAACTAAGTAAATAAAAGATAACTTCTGAAAAGGTGAATTTTAATAATACGATATATGTGAATTAAAATTTGAAGAATAGCTCAACCATCATGGTCTAGGAATAAAAAGTTACATAACTGTAATAATACTTTTTATTAAATCATATTTTTATATCTTACAATAAATAAACCAACCATTAGATTGGGGAATTATTTTAATTCTTAAATAGTAATGTTCATGGTTCTCTTAACTTAAGAAATAATAAAATTATTTTATAAGTAAAATATCTTTAATACAAATAATAAAAATTAGAGAGATGATAATTATATTTCAAACTGTAATAGGTGTAACAAGTCATTTTAGAAAATAAACTTGAGTTATTACTATGAGATTCATTTATACATAATATTTCAAGGCACATTTTAAAATGGCCAAGACTGCGGAATGATTCACAACTGATACAAAAATATGTAGTTACCTAAACATTAAGTCATTAATAGTCTGAAATATTAGAGATCACAGAAAAATTGAGCAAAAATAACATTTTGCTTTAGTGTATGTGCCCTTGGATAAAATAATTTATGTTGAGCTGTCAAATAGTAGAACTATTTATTATATTTTACAGAGTATGTTACCTTCAGACTGAAAAATATCTATTTTATTTTGAATTATAAATAATTAAATCTTATTTCCAGGCAAAACCTGCTCTGGGTTTTACCTTATGACTGGCCAGAAACTTGAGGAACACTATGATAGTCCTAGAGAAATCGAGCAATTCAAATGAGTTAAGTAGAGAAAAATGATTGTAAGTGGCAATTTTATTTGAAATATTTATAACATTAATTTATTTAAAAAGAAATTGATAATTATTATGAAATGTCAGTTTAAACAATTTTTTTGTTGGGTACTTTGGGATTTATTAAATTGTTATACTAAATTTATGTGTCTGAAAAGGTGACATTTGGTTCCATGAAATATGAAGGGTGAAGTTTCTAAATAAGGAACTGCAATAAGTCAAGCCATTATTATCTATTCTTGCCTCTAAGACCTGAAGAATATAAATGCCTATTATGCTTTTCGATCATCCAAAAATCATTTGAAAACAAAAAAATTGAAGATTTAAACAACATTTAATACTCAAAACTTCCTCTACTCAAATCTAGTTTTCAGTGGCCTCCTTTTTTATTTTTACATAATATAAATATGTATATTATTAACCCTTTCCTTGCGCAAAGCCACTATAGTGGCTTGATTCAAGCCATTATAGTGGCTTTGCACAAGGAAAGGCTTAATTATTGTCATCCACTTTTTGCTACTGTGGCTAATTGGGATGAGTTATCTACAGTGTCAGTAAATTAAATATTTTTTCTGGTTCTTACAAATATACCTAAAACATAAAATAACTTTCATATTATTCTCAATTGACATTTAAACATTTGAAATTGATAATTTCATTGAGGTAGATGGGAGGGGTTGATAGATACTTTAGGTTATTTATTATATGAAGTAATAATATTTTTGTTTGATAAAGCTGAATTTGAGTCAATAATTTTAATTATAGTAAGGAGCGAACTTCAAACTGTAGAGAAGCCAGATTTTTCGGTCTTGTAAATACAATTAGCTTTAAAATGTCTTACTCTACTTTTATGTTTATAAACTCTTCAATCTTTATTTAAGTAAAAAATGAGTTTCTCATTCTATAAAAAAGAAAACTGAATGTTTCTAGGCCTTATTTCTGAAACTAAACTGAAATAGAATCCTCAACAGCCCTCACGTAGTGCCTGCCATACAGTGAGTATATATGGTGGTTAGCCCATAATTGCTATTTCCTGACAAATATTTACTACTTTGTTAATTTAGAGGGATTATTCCTTAATGGAGGGCATGCAATGAATGACTTGACTTTTAATTCTCTCATACTCTCAAGATGTCTCTGTCAGTTATTTATAAATTAAATACGTTACCCCCTTATAATACTTAGATATCACTACTATTGTGTTTGTTTTTTATGTTTACTATGGTGTTTGCTCTATACAATACAATATTTTACACAGCAATAATAGCAGATGTTTATTTTTTATTTTATTTTTTTACCTCTTCCATTTTGATGTACAATAATGACATTAAGACTCTTGAAACTGTCAATAAGCGTTGCTTAATGAGAAAATTAAGCTTGAAATTATTGTAACAAGTTAGACAATATCTACATTCTATGAAGAGAATAAAATATGAAAATGTACTTGTATCATTTTCTACAATTATAATATTAATAAGTACTTGGACGAAACAATAAATAGGTTATCATGATTTGAATAATAGATTAATCGAATAATATTTACATGCCTAAATAAATAGATAAAAGTAAAATAATAGTGCATAAATAAAATTATTAACATTATTTACAAAGGTATGTAGTACATGTCATTGTTCAATAATCATTTACAAAAAATTGTCCTATTAGATTTGCTCCTCCATAAATAGGGATCAGCATATAAATGATCCAGGATTTGACAGAACTTTTCCCTTTTTTCTTCAGGACTGACAGTTGAAGTAAACATGGAATGGTAAAAACATGCACTAAACCGCTTAATGCACCAGTGAATCTGAAAAAAAAAAATGATTCTTATTCTCCCAATTAATAAAATTAAATTAAAATTTTAATAGAAATAAAATATTTTCAAATTATGTAAGTGAGATGGTATAAAATGAGTTTTAAGAGAAAACTCTAGTAAACATTATACTTATTGAACGATTTTATTTATTAGAGAATAAGTTAAAAATGCCAATTTTTTAGTTCAGCAATACACAAAGACCTCAGGATTGGCTTTGAGGCTGGGGAGGGAGGGGCGAGGATATGGTAACAAGATGCTTCCTGCCTTCTTTTGACTCGAAAGACCAAAGCTCATTATTTCTGTATTAAAGTAGCTATTTAACCATCTGATGATGCTGTGGGCACCAGAAGACCATGTATGTATGAGACCTTGGGACTTGGAACATGGCCTCCTAGATAAAAGTTCTGAACACTAAGTTTGGAAACAAAAGATTGTAGAAATGGATTTTGATCTCTTTAAAAAGAGCATCTGATCGATTAGAGGCAATGGAAATTGGATTTTGTTCAGAGTCACCAAGCCAGTTGGACTGAAATAATAAAAAAAATTTTGAAGTTGTAAATGTTGTTAAGGGAAAGAAGCCTTATCAAAGCCGCGGAGGAAAGTAACGTAAAGAACAGTAAGAGTATAATTTGAGCTATACAAATTGCATTGCAACTGACTTGAAGATTACTAGGCTATAGGGAAGGCCAGGAAATTATTTTTTCAAGACATCTCATGGGGTTCTGTGGGTATAGTACTATGAAAATAGAATTTTATTTGGAATTCAACGGTAGCAACTACAAGGCATAGCCTTTACATGTTGGTGAAGATGGATGGATGTAGTTTATTTGGGATGGCCATCCTATGACAAATGTTAGATTTGCTAGAAAAAAAGATGAACATGGGAGATTTACTCTCAATGATTTATTTATTTCAATGTGGTCAGTACATATGAAGTTCTAAAGTTGAAAACATGAATTTAAAAAAAAAGCAGCACTAATTTCAATCAACTCTGGGCTTTAATTTTTATTATTTATGCTTGGTTTTTAGTAATTTTAATTATTTTGATGATTAAATGAATTCAGTATTAACGGATTAAATGAAATACAAATGGGTTATGTTCAATGATTCAAAGAAATACACAAATATTTTATAGTTAAGTGATCTAAATTTGACAAAATAAAAATAAGCACTCTTACCTTATGATTGTTCCTATCCTTGGAAGAAATATTGCAAATAAAACACATACAATTACAATAAATGTATTGAAAAGGAGAACATGAGCTTTGCTTGGATAGGGATCCCCCAACAGTGCAACCATTGTTTGTACTCGTAGCATGTACGTTATAAGAGGAAATACTGTCACTAATTGAAACAGAAGAAAGACTCGTGCTGCAATGGTCATGTAGTCCCAACTTGCAAAGTTATTGAGAAAGTTCTGTTGAATGAAAAAAGAAATGAGAAAAAAGTATCCACATGATATGAAAATAATGAATCCAGCATTTTGTTAAAATTACTTACATCCTTAATACAAGATTTTGCTAAGGGGAACCCTAAGTAAAAAACTGCTCCGATTGTTAAATAAGTAGCCATCACTAAAAAGTATGCAATAGTCAAATCTCGTCCCTAAAAAAGATGAAAATATTTTCTTAACATAGTTGTATTAGGAACAATGCACCTCACTTCATGATGTTTGTAAGTCCTATCTAAGTTTTAGTAATAATAAGTAGATTTATTAAACTCTTATAATACATTGTCATGGAGCATCTCATACTTAACATTTAAATTTTACATGTAGTCCTTATTAAGTATATGTCTTTAATTTAGGATAAATTCATGCTGTAGGTAGGTTGATTTCCATATGAACATCCTTAGTTTCCAACATGATAAAGATAAACCATTCTGATGACCATTAGAACAATAATGTGGACATAAATAAATAAAAATGTAGTTATTGTTAATAAAAAAACTAGTTATAATATGAAAGATGTGGCATTTCTAAAGAAATATTTGAGAGATAATATGTATCCCAAATAATCTTTGATTGAGCATTTGGTGAAATAGTAGGTTCAATTAATTTATTGACAGTGAACCTGTCCCTCACTATGTGTTGGGGAAAGAGACTCATGTTGCTCTCTGTATATATTTGGCATTAGAGACCGAATTAGCAACTCAGTCGCTTAATAAAGATGAATAAGCATTGTGGAAATGATTATAATGTCTGCTTTAACATCTAAATATCATTCAATGAGCTACTCCAGACCCATAAAATGTTGAACATTTTATCAATTACAGAAATATGTCAAATTCTTGATTCAATTAAAGTATAAAATTAATGAGCGAAACATGAATTATCTCTGTTAGATAATCATGTTGAATGAATGAATCATGTCACCGAATACTTACATTATTTTTCTGATTTGCATTGCTTCGCATGAGTGTTATGATAATGTTGTGAATAAAGAATGATAAAGCCAACATTCCAGACATAGCAGGGAAGCTACTGACATACAGTGGTGCATAGTTGATGCTGGATGAATTATTAATGTCAATATTTACACCCCAGCTCACGGATTTCACACAGACAAAAATAATCAGGTACATAACTGATAATGTTCCTGAAAAAAATATTTGCATTATTTATTACAGTTAATATATATATATATATATATATATATATATATTTCTAATTTAAATCTTACCGAGTGAGTTGAACTTTGTGAAAAATGTTGGAGACCTGAAGTTGAGTAATGGAGCAATGATAAGAGCTAAAAATATTGGGACAGTGTTATTCAAATCCCATACATAAGAATACGTAGAAGTGGCGTTGATTGGCAAGTGTTGATTTGTTTGGCATAGTACTGAAACAAAAAAATAAATGTAATTACTCCTATAGATGATTGTAAATTTATTCCTTTGAAATAAAAAACTACCTTATTTGGGAAAGAATGTAAGTATGATACTTTGCAACCGATAATCAAGTTAGAAACCTGAATTAAATTAATCTTCTTTATTTAATATTTTTAGCATATTTCTTCAAGGGATCAGCTATAGAGATTGTACTCGTTTGTAAATTTTATAAAATTGTTTTCAATGTCTTGTATATAATCCAAAATAATTTCATCGAAATTATTAATTTGCAACACTCCAAATTACATATTAACCTAATGGGTGAATTCTGTGACTCACCATCCCCACCGATTTTGTGGGCTTCTATTTCTGGTGCACCAGTTGTTTTAAAGTACATTTGAAAGTGTACTTTAGGTAGTGTGTATTTGATATTAGTTAGTGCCGTTAGTAGATGTAGCTAACAATTAATGTTCTTGTACTTTAGAATTTTCTGCTAACTAATTTTTGAATTTTAATTTTATTCTTGATGTTGTAAACAGATTTGTTTCACTAAATGCTAGTATTATTAAAGTTTATTTTTTTTTTCTAGCAGGCCTTTCATGTTCTTCCGAGTTAGGACTATCCATTAACAAAACTGGGTTGCCTTGTATATCATAAAATAGTGTAGTATTGCCGGGATATATTGTAATATGTTTGTTTTTGGGTACCTAGATATGTTAGAAAAAGGGAGTTTTTAATACAAGCTTGCAGTATATGAGTTTATATTTCCCGCCAGTTAGTCGTTCTCAGCTGTGTCGCCGGTAGCGCTAGCATCGATTTTGGGATTTATACATTTTCAGCAGAATATTCAAAATTTATATGAAGAAAACGTCTTCCGGCCAAAAAAGAAAAAATATCAAAAAACTTTGATTAGGAATTGTACGACGTTGAAGAACATATGTAATAAAACTGTTACTAAAACTGTTTTTTTTTTTTTTTTTTTTTTTTTTTTTTTTTTTTTTTTTTTTTTTTTGTTTTTTATCTAAAGCCCTAGTACAACTAATACCTTGGTCGGTAGCTTCAGGCCTATCAAACCTGTTCGGGTGATGACAGTTCCCCTTCCACTGAACGAAATACGCTCTATTATAAGGGATTTATGTGTATTGGTAATGTGTGGTGAAGAATAGAGCGTTGTGGGGAGCCCGGTAACGGGCGGTACCGGGATGATGGTGTGGACAGGAGAAAACTAAAGAAGAAGGATAGGGATAGTAGGAGAGAAGATGCGAAGAAAAAAGAATAAAGCTGCCGCAATCCGGCTGAAACTGTTTGTTCAAATAATTTTCACGTTTTAATTAAATGCACTTAAGGACAAAGTGGCGTTTCTCAGGAATTAATGTTTGTTAGAATGGAAGGAGGGGGGGGGGTGTGAGTATACTTTACTTGTAATCTGTTACTGGCGTTAAAAAAATAACATAGATTTGAATTATTAAGGATAAAATATTAATATAGATTTGAATTAATTTATCTAGGTGAGGTACATGGTTGATCATATTGGTAAGAATTGTTGAGAATATCAATATTTCTACGCAAATTACTTGCTTCACTCATTGTTATACGAAAAAATGTATAAAACAAAAGTTACTCTTAATAACAAAGTGAACAACTTTCGTTATGTACACGTTTGCCGAAAAATACAAAATGATGATTTTATTTCAGGTCTTCTTTATAACCCCCACTCCCATTCGAACCTAAAAATTTTAATATAGCTTATAATCAAGAATGCTAATTCACATACCGAGTTTTGTTAAGTTCGGTTCAATTGTTAGTGCCCAATGAAATTATTGGCTCCCGCTTTAGTTTTTAGTGTATCTCGTTTATACTTTGTTATACGACAAAAGTGAATATAAAAAAAGTTACTATAAATAACAAAATAAACAACTATTGTGCATATTTGCCGAAAAATAAATATGAAACGAAATATCGGTATTTTTAATTTCAGGGCTCTCTTATAACTCCTACTCCTGCTCGTCCCTAGAAATGTTGGTACAGCTTATTATCGTGTAGGAGTTTGTGCTAATTCACATATCGAGTTTTGTTTAGTTCGGTTGAGTCTTTTTTTCCAAATAAAATTGTTGAATCCCGGTATAGTTTTTAGCGTATAACTCAATTATACTTTGGCATACGACAAAAGCTTGTATAACAAACGTTACTCTAAATAACAAAATAAACAACTTTTGTTATATGCATATTTGCCGAAAAAGCAATACGAAACGAAATATCGCTATTTTTAATTTCAGGTCTCCCTTATAACCCCCACTCCTGTTCGTCTCAGAGAATATTAATATAGCCTAAAGTCTAAGTTGTGTTAGTAGTAATATACATACCATGTTTAGCTGTTTATGCGTGAAAAGGTAACAAACTTAATTAACAAATTTAGTAAGATCAACTATGATCCTCAAATTATTGCTAAAAATAATTATAAATATGTGTAAAAAATGTGTTATGCCTAAATATTCTAATAATTAAAAACTTAGTCTTACCTCCAGCTGTACTGACATTTACAGCCAAATCTTCAGTGTTTTGACCAGTAGCTATCACTATAAAAGAAAATATGTATCAAATATTTTACCTACAATTAGGTTTTATGTTCATCAAAGAATAATCATGGCTCTGCTTCCATCCTTTCGAATTGAGCCCTTTGTATTATGTTAATATCAATTAAATGCTCTAAGATCAGCCTTCGACCTTTCTCACAGTCAAAAACTATTTCCGCCAGAAGAAAACTACATTTCTAAATATACCAGTGTTTATATAGATACAATATTAATGTAAAACAGAACCAGGAAAATTATGAAACCAGATGACCCTGGAAAAAAATTGATGTGTACAAAAGTAGATGCTTATTAAGAGGCTCTAAAGAATCCTACAAATTGAAGGTTTTAGCAGATTTCCCTTAAGGGAAATCAGCTATTGAGGTCGTACTCATGATGCGAGTTTCGAAAAATTTCTTCAAATGTCCATCGATCCTACCCAGGAGATGACGAAAATGAGGTCCGTTCAAAATTATATATATATATATATATATATATATATATATATATATATATATATTTGTCTGTTAACGCTCTAGCGGTCGCAATTTTTGTTTGATCGTTACCAAACTTGGAGTTTAATCGTTTTATGTTAAAAGGAAGATCAAGTTCGTTAATGGCTGAAATCGGACCAGTAGGAGGGGGGGGGTTTAGAGGGGAGGATTTTTGAAAATTCAAAAAAGAATATCTCCGTTATTATGCGTCGGAAAAGATAAAAATTGTAAAGAATCAATCTTATTGTAAATTCAATTTACTATAAATATTGTTCTATACATTTATTCTGTATCTTGAATATTAACCGAGATATTTGCATTTGTATTCTGCGTGTGGTCGCCAGTAGGCTATGTTCGGACTTTCCGCCGAGAGCTCTGGCGGCCGTTTCCATAACTATTCGTCCCTCGTGAATAGGTTTAGAGGTTAGGTTAACTGTTTTTTGGGGCTAGAAACTACTGGGTTATTACGCCCTAAATAATGTTTTAGGTTTAGAGGTTTCTTACTACTACAGTTGTTATTAGGCAGATTTCTCTATTGTAAAACTTCACGTGGGAAATCTGCTTAGTTTACGCAGCCCCTGCGTGACGGACTTTTTAGTTGTGACATCACAATCTCTGGCAGGAACAATACATTATGTATGTTTCACCTTTACAAAACACCGAGATTGGCCTTTGATTGACTATTTTTCATAATCTCCTACACCCTTTAACTATTTAACAATAATAACATAAATATTATTTCTGGCCATTTAAAATGATATATATAACATTTTGGGCTTCGAACGATGTATATGTTATTTAAGACATGTATATACCAACCAGGTGTTGGTGCTGGTTCCACCCAAAGCATATATGATTATTAGTTCACCCTTTTGTGGGCAGAGAGTGCTAATGTTGGCACTGGCTTACTAAGTAGTCTAGCAAGTGAGTTAGAGCGACAGTTGCAACATCAGTAAGTTTAATATTTCGATACACATAGATTTCCTAGATAAGCTGGTTGCTGGACAGCTCGCCTTGAAATTAATCTGGGCATTAGTCACCAATCTACTAGAGGCAACTCATTTCAGATCCTCACTTTTAATCCAAGTCCATAGTTAGTAGCTATAAATTTTCAAAATTTGCAATACAACTCATTACAATGATTTATGCTTCTAAGGCTAATTAGTATTTTTAGGTTTCCACCCCGTCTTTCCAGGGTGGCACCAGATGAGTCAAACGTCAAGAAAATTCCCATGCCAAAACAAAAACAGACCCGGCACTTGAAGTTAAATCTAAAATGTTACTTATTATAATAAATGTTATAAAGTAAACAAGAAAATAAATCAAAAATTATCTACCTGCAATGTAATCCACTGAATAATATAGGAAGTTACACATCAATATCCAGTACACTATATTAGCTCCAAGGAGGACAACAAACGAGAATATTTTAGCAAGAATTTCTGCAGAGGTTCCAAGCAATGTCCTTGTAAGCTCAGAAATTTCACCAGTAGGTGTACCTACAACATTATAAGAGTATCACTTATAAGATACTACTATTAGTTTAACATGAATTTGGCAACTTAGTAACAATGTTATTTGTCGTTGTTAGAGCTATTTTAGCAGATTTCCCTTAAGGGCTATTGAGATTCTCCTCGCAGGTTATGCCTTTAACAGGTTGATTAAAAAATGTTTCCTGAAATAATAAAGATTGATATAACAAAGAAACTCTTTTTCATCTCACAACTTAAGTCTTTTGCGTTCAGTCATTCACTCATTATTTACATGAATTAAACATTGACG
>CM032229.1:96282500-96765000 GCA_019009955.1 Riptortus pedestris
AAGCGTTATCAGTAGAGGACCCATAAGAAGGCCAGACTTTTCCATCCCCCAAGGCATAGCCAGGAGGGATGTTCCCATCATTGTGTTCCACACAGAAAAACTGAAATTAAAATATGAATTAGTTGAAATCCAAAAATCAAAATTGGCAGTGAACTCAACGTACTTATAATTATTTTTATAAATAAGTTATTGAGTAATAACTTCTACACAAATAGTATAATTATCCTTCGATCTCATTTTAATATCATTATACTATTTCTATATTATTACAAAATATATAATACTAAACATATAATTATAAATATATAATATTACTATTAGATATGAATAGTATAGTACCCCACGAGATTACTTGGCTGTTCTAATATAGTATGTTTAATTGGGTTGAATTTTATTTCATTACTACAGGAATAAACTCTCCTCCTGTTACACACTTTAAAACCTCTTCTCCATTTGTGTCCACTAATTAGAATCAATTAAGAAAACAAACAAAGCATGGGTGAAAATATATATAACACATATACATATTTCCAAACATGGCAGACCATTAAGTTTTAGCAGATTTCCTTTAAGGGAATTCAGCTATTGAGGTTGTACTCATGACGCGATTTTCGAAACATTTCCTCAAATGTATACCAATCCTACCAATGAGATGACTTATTATCTCCTCTCCTACTATCCCTATTTTCTCTTCTTTCGTTTTTTTCTATCCTTCAAAACCCACCGTGTACCACCTGTTGCCGCGTAACCTACAACCATAAGTTCCATTACACCCACACATATTCACAACACCCCCTTAAAATGGAAATAGAGAGTTCAGTAGAAGGGGAACTGCAGAACAACCCTGGTAGGTCACTCTTTCCTCCCATATCACAACTTTATCTAACTGGGTCTCGGATAAAAAAAAAGAAGAAATAGATGATGCAAATGAGATCCGTTCACGCACACGTGTATATATGTGTACATACACACACACACACACACACACACACACACATTTGCCTATATATATATATATATATATATATATATATATACATTATATGTACATATATACTTATATATGAACTTATCTAAAGTTAAGACTAAACAAAAGATCAAGTTCTTTAATGGCTGAAATCGGACGGGGGGAGGTGAGCGGGATTTGTGAGATTCGAAAATTTGAAATATCTTCATTATTATAAGTCAGATCGAAGAATTGTATATAACCATCATATTGTGAATTTAAATACCTGCGAAAGTTATTATATCATATTTTTTTAATTATGATATTAAACAAGATATTTGGACTTTTTAGTTATCAGTCTTCAGTATACCCCCGCTCCTACTCATGTCATATTAGCAATAAGCTGTTATATCACTAACCGCTTTATTAGAAGTTTAAATATCAAATATTGTTTTGAAGAGGCCTTTTATATGCGAGATAAATGCAAGTTCTATGTGTGATGACGCCATCACTTAAGATTTTACGTTCTTGTCTTGAAAATGTTCTATTTTATATATTCCATAATCCATATTTAACCGAGTCAGTCAACACTAAAGTTAATATATGTTATTGGCTGAAATTGAACCTGCAATAGTTGGGGTTAGAGAGGGGGGATTTGAAAATTCAAAATATCTTCGTAATAATAAATCGGGATCGTAAAAAATTATAGAACCATCTTATTGTTGATCTACAATTATTGTTCCAAGAATGTTTTCGAAACTCAAGTTTTACGCAAGTTATTCGTACTTTGTTTTCAGTCTCTCCTTCTTCTTATTGAGTTTCTACATAGAATATAATAATTCTTATAGAAATAAAGAATATGTGGTGAAATAAGATTACGGGCATGTCATAACAGCACGTGGAAAATCTGCATAGTTTGCAGCCCCTCCGTGTAGACTTGTGGGAGTGTTTTAAACGACTCCAATAGGAATCCAATAATGAATGGAAAGGGATCGTCCTCATTGAGACAGATCTAATCTAAGGGTAGGTCGGGAAAATATGTCAAAGATATATTACGTTACGAGATCAGTCTGACTATGTGTCCCCGGGAAGCCTTTGTTAAAACTGTTGTTGTTTGTGAAGGATTCGACATTCTTTCGATTCAGTATTAATTCCCCTTTACGCATTATTTTCCCTGTTCTCTCGCCGGTGTTTTATGTATTTTTATTATGCTTTATTCGAACATCAGAGGAATTATTTAAGCTTATTATGAACATTGTAATTGAATTTTGACATTTATAATTTTTATTCTTGTTTTCATATTCTTATATTTTATTTGTAAATATTTGTTGTATCCCTGATTTCATTGTTTTATGCTTTTGGATCTCATTTTAAACCTAAAACGGACGGAAAAGTCCGTCACGCATGGGCTGCGTAAACTAAGCAGATTTCCCACGTGCGACAACTATTTGCATTTATCTCTAAAAGTAAAAGTTCAATGAGAACAATATTTGGTATTTATGCTTCAAATAATGTGCTTAATAATATAACAGCTTATTGTTAATATGACATGAGTAGGAGGGATGGGGGGGGGGTTACTGGAGGCCGACAGCTATAAAATGCCAATATCTGGGTTAATAATCAAGATAGCGATAATACGCACATAACAACATTTATAGAAAATTACATTTCCAATAAGATTGGTTCTATAAAAGTTTTCGATACTACGCATAATATCGGAGATATTAAGAATTTTCGAATTTCCTCCCACTGTGTGGATTTCAGCAATTAAAGAGCTTGATCTTACTTTTTACAAAAAATGATTAATTATCGAGTTTGGTAACGGTTAAACCAAAATTTTGATCGCAAGAGCGGCAACACACACACACACACACACACATATATATATATATATATTTATATATATATATAAAATATTGAACGGACCTCATATCATGTCTCGTCATGTACTAGGCAAGATTGATGGACATTTGAAGAAAGTTTTGGAAAATCGCGTCATGAGTACAACCTCAATAGCTGATTTCCCTTAAGATAAATTAAAATTGTAATAAGACTGGTCATTTACAATTTTTCGATCCTTCTCAATATAACAGAGATATTCCGATTTTTTTAAACGCCCCTCTTTAACCACCTCTCCTCCTCATTAACGAACTTCACGTTTAAGCGGTAGCTATCAAACAAGAATCGCGACAGCTATAGTATTTACATACACGTGTATGTATATCATTTTGAACGAACTTTATTTTCTTTATCCCCTATTTGGGATCTATAGACATTCGAGGACATTTTTCGAGACAACCTCAGTATCTCATTTTCCTTAGGAGAAATCAGATAAAAGGTGGTACTGAAAGTTCCGCTAGTTCCTATTAGCCAAAGTGGACGATAATAAATATTTTGCCTTTTCTGTTGAATCGCCCGGGTGGAATCATTTCCTAATAATCGTTGTTTTGCTGAGTTCGTCTTACGTAGCGTTCAGTTATTGATGAATGGTGTTCTTTTCAGGACGCGTTCTTCCTAAATAAATATTGCGAGCAATAGGGGAGCTTTCATTCGGTCCCATTGAAGGTGTTATCTGTAAAAGGGGGAGAGGACATAGATGTATTCAGCTTTAGACAGGAGGTGGAATGAGGAAGGAAACCTATGACTGGGAGGGGAGAGAAAGGTTACTGTTAATTGAAGAAGAGTCTGGCGGCGTGAGGTGAAAGACTGGCCCCATTGATTTCCCGAGAGGGGGGGGGGCACGTGGGGTCGTTGCCCCCAACATGGCCGTCCTCCCCCTCGACAGTCCAGTGCCCCCGCAGCGGCTCCCACCGAAAGGTGCGTCTCTCTGCATACCTATCACTATCAAAACTTTTATCACACATATAGCTTATCTCATCAATTATTTAGTCATTTTTACGTAATTTTGTTATCTGTACTCAAATGAAAGAGATCTGCTCCAGCAGGATCTTCTATTTTTTTTTTTAAAGCATTATATGAATAAAAGTACGCGTGCTTGAAGTCAGTTTTAGCAGATTATACTTTATGTAATCGTTAATGTATCCTGGAATATACTTCTTAGGACTTGCAAGATCGATAAAAAAGGCCCATTCAATATCTATTACTAATAAGATTTTTTTTTGCATTTATCTTATCTATTTAATCATATACTCTTACTCATATACACATATATATGCTCGAATGCAAGAATCTTTCTCCAGAAGATTTTTCTAAATATTTTTTAAAGATTTTAAGCACTTTGATAAGTTATGTACTTCGAATAAATCTAAAGTGAGTATAATTTATTCTTATCGCCAATAAATCCAGAGATAATAACTTTTATGTCGTGTAAGGTTGCCCTCTTTTTATACTAAATACTGTCGATACTTATTCTCCATTGTAGCTAATATCTCATCTTATTAATTACTTGCTCTTATCCACGGCTTTATTATTAACTTCCCACATTATACTTTTTCGTTAATGCATTCATGTATACGACCTCTTTACATATATGATTTGATACTTCTGCATTACATATGAATACATAAAACTGGGTAAATACAAAATTTGTGTTTTTCTTGTAAACTCCTTGTTGGTTGCTTCCAATATCTATGTAATATACCATTATTCCCAGAAGAATTTTTTCATTGTACTATGTTTAAACGATCGATTTTGTATGAATAGAAAACATAAATTTAAACATTTTATACATAAACACGTGCACCAAATTTTGTATTTAGTTAAGTCGTGTTTATATAATTTAGCTACGTGTCGGTTTATTGTTACTAACAGTTTTTCGACAAATTTCACTATTTGTACTTCCATCGTACCGATAGGGCAACACAATCCTTTAAGTAAAAAATAAAAATGTATGATTTCGAAATACAAATATATAACCCCTCATTCTGTCATTAGAGCAAAACTCAATGCATCATCATGTATCTACTTGAAGAATAATTAGTTACCGTAGGAACATGCCAGATGAATAAATGATTGTTTTAAGGGTAAACTGATTATATCATGGATACTGAAAGAGTAACATAGAAGCTTATTTATTACATAACCATTTCTTTTATCATTATGAACTCCAGTAGTACTTCATCTCATTGTCATTTAAACATCTGCATGTCACATCTAATTATTCATGATTGTTTTGTATTGAAGAGTAGATAGTTAGAGTAGATTCCTGTCGAATTAACGTATTTATTGCCATTTAAATTGTTAATTTGTAAACAAAACTACTAATATTTATTTATTGTATTTTGAAAGCTCTATCTTATATCTTATGTTACTGGAGATATCTACGAGTATTTGTTCAAATAATATCATTAATAGCATGATGTTAATAATCATAGAGCATGGGGTAATAATTCCAATATAGCTGGGTTACTGCCTTATAAGAAACAAGGTAACTTTCATTTCTCAAAGGCATATAAGTTCTCTTAGTAGAACCCTGTGTAAACGAAGCTTGAATCTGAAGTTGAACATGAGATATTTAGTGGTGGAGCAGCTTTAAGGCAAACGCGTGCGCGCGCAAATACACACGCACACACTTCGCCTGTACACATCCGATATTTCGAAGAGTTAACAGAAAGGTGGTATTTTAAAACCATGCCCATTACTTGACATGGAAGAGGTAGTTTTAAATGCTAGGTGAATTACAATCACCAAGAGCATCCCTGATTGCAAAAGCGCCAGTTTATACATGATTTCTGAAAGGTAATTTAGAATGAAGTAGAACTTATGAGAGTATTTAGTATTAATTAAATAGATAGCTGGAGCATCTTTGTAGCATATGAATGACATCGGTATATCTACAGCTTTGGGTCGATTATTCATGGGCAATAGAATTTTATTTAATGACGCGTACAATAATCCTTAATCCCACCGTGGCTAGAAAACTTTGGAAACCAGTTGATAACTCATCCCAATTATTCGTTATGCCACCAAATGGACGTTAAAAAAAAATAAAATAAAGTATATATCTTTTATTTCGATATATATGAAAAGCAAGTTGATAATTTTAAGATAAAAAGCTCCACGTGATGTTTTTGATGGGTATGTCAACATACTTCTGAAACTATGTCAATTTTCTAATGTACCTACATGAAGTCAAAAAATAATATTTAATACATCGTTTTTCATAAAAATTATGATTTCCAACGAGCAGAGAAAAAAAAGAGTGATATGATAAGCTGAAACAAAACTATATTGCAGGTTGAGGTAAACACTTCTACAAAAAATGTTTATTTAAGGGACAGAGCTGTACTGCGTCGAAACATCATCGTCAGTGGCCTAACGTTCTTAATGTTGTCTTGGAGGACTAGGACCAGACTTATGCGCAATCCAGGTCGTTAGGATGATGCACTGCGTCGAAAGTGCTCTGTCTCTTGAATAAACCTTTTCTGTGGAAGTGTGGCCGTTTTACTCAATATAATTCACTTCCACCTGACAGAAAACCAACTTAGAATAAAACCAAACTGTTTTTCTGACAATATACTCTTATTATTTACTTTAATTCATAGGTGTCTTCTGTGAATCATTGCCATAATAGAAGGAGGGCTATCTATTGGGTATACCAAGTATAACGTCAGATATGTTCAAGTCCGGGGATTGCACAGTATTATTATTGACTCATGACGCGAGTTTTGAAAAATTTCCTCAAAAGTCCATCGATCCTACCCAGGAGATGACGAAAATGAGGTCCGTTCAAAATTATATATATATATATATATATATATATATATATATATATATATATATATATATATATATATGTCTGTTAGCGCTCTAGCGGTAGCAATTTTTGTTTGATCGTTACCCATATTTAATCGTTTTATCTAAAAAGAAAGATCAAGTTCGTTAATGGCTGAAATCGGACCAGTGGGAGGGGGGAATTTTAAAAATTCAAAATATCTCCGTTAAGTCGGATCGAAAGATTCTATAGGACCAATGTTAGTGCAAATTAAATGATCTATAAATATTGTTCGATACATATTTTCTGTATCATGAATATTAACCTAGACATTTGGATTTTATAGTTTTCAGCCTTCAGCAAACCCCCACTTCTACTCATGTTAAATTAACAATACTCGGTTAAGTAATAAACTACATTATTCGAACCTTAAATATAAAATATTGTTCTCAAGAGACCTTTATTATACAACATACATGCAAATATGATCTGGTGACCCCCCCCCCCCCCCCGTAAGTTTTTGGACTACTTAAATTTGATTGATTGAGATAAACATTATTCTGATTCATTATAAATTACAGTTCTAGATAGTAGTCAGCCCCTGCGTGATGGACTTTATTTTATTTAGCTGTGTGGTTGTCAGGCTTCGATGGTATATTCGTTTCCTGTGCCCATCGGAATGCTTCCTCAGTACGACTGGGGATGTAGAATAGATGACCACTTAATCTCTCACCGAAGTCATGTGGCAGGGAGTTGGTCTTCACGGGTTGCTGAGGCAAATATCTCATTTATTTTTATGAAGAAAAGCATTAATATTTCGTAGAGTCACATTGCTGTTTGGGCAGCTTCCTCGAATTAGCGAATGTACGATAGCTCGTCGATACTTGGGTCAAGGGCCGAGAAATACTGACCCTACAGTGTTTGCATCTTTGTTCGATATCTCTCCTTTTAGCCCTCATTCAATCAAAACTTCCAAGTTTCTTTCGTTATTTCCATTTTATACAAGAGGGTGACAAACCATATGAAAACATCAGTTGCTAATACCAAGTAATAAGCTGAAATTGTTGAGAGATAGCTTCTACTACACAGCAGACCCAAAATACGATTGCGGGTTAGTTTTCTGGAGAATGAAGACAATAGTCAAGATAAGAGTAACAGTAATGTTAGAAACGTATAGTATGTCCTCACGTATAGTATGACCTCTCAATTTCATACTGTATGAAGATACGGTTACGATAGACAGTACATATGGCAAGACGTGCTCCATGAGCTAGGTCCTTCTATACTAAAGACTATGAATGCAACTGCGGCAAGAAGCTGATAATAAGAGGGACTGAGTGAAAGCGACTGGCAGAGTAAAAAAGATTGGAGATACACATAATTTCATAATAGATATAGTTGGAAAAGGCTGTTAAAGGTGGCTGAAGTTCTGCATCATGAGTAATGCTTTTTTTGTTTTTATCTAAAAGAAACCGAAACACAGTAGGTCCTTGAAACCCTCTTCTCATAAGGCATTTTCTTTAATCTTTCGACTCACTATTCAAGGGAACAACTAATGGGAATATATATATATATATATATATATATATATATATGTTCATATTAGTCGCTCTCTTGAATAGGAAGTACAAAGATTAAAGAATATGCCCGAGAAGAAGAGATTCTCAATTACATGCTGGCTAATAAGGGGAAAACTTTTGGACAATGATTTCCTTTTGCCTTCTTTCCTAGTTAGTGATGCAAAATGTAGCCGTTAAGCCATAAATACAGCCACTATCCCAGTTACCTACTTCCATCATAAATCAAAATTTTTAGTCATCTTAGTAGAACGCATTCTGTTACTCATCAAAAGCACTGTAAGTGCAACAATCTGACGGATATGACCTTTGAAATCGTGGGGTTGTGAACATTGGAGTAGAAATATTAACATCGCCTGTTTTGGCTGTAAACTAAGAAAAACAAGTAGTGAATTAATGAATGAATAAATTATCGTGGGTTGCGCAGACACTGATGAAAATCAGTCTAAAAGAATCTGATGCCGACCAAACTTTCTTGTACTCCTGTTATGTGTGATATGAAGAATCTGATGTGGGAACCTCAGATATACAACATTTTCCCTGCACTTCGTTTAAATTCATTTCATTTGAAAGTGACGTTACATCGGATCAAAAATTGTCATAGAACATAATTTATAGATATTTTTACGATAATCAAAATAGGTCCCATACAATTCTTCTGTACCTCTCAACACCCTCTCTCCCTTATACCGATACAGGATATAACATAGTTCAAAATAGTCCTAAATATGGAATTACAGCATTCCAAGTTAATTGTTTTTGAGTTATAGGATACACATCCATACATTTTGCAGAAATGACTCATTATGGATTTAGGAAAAGTAAAAACTGATAATTCCATTGAAATATGTAAACCGAAATTTTTCGCAAATACAATACCTTTTTTACTTTATATAAGGAAGAAAAATGGACATTGGGTGCCAAGGTTTGAATTAATAACATTTAAAATAAGAAAGAACAATGTTCCCCCGGAATTCGAGATATTTTAGTTCTGTGGTTTGGACAGTATGTGTCCATGAAGAATAAAGAGAGTGCACTCAACGAAGCGTCTATTTTCGCTGCTGGCTTATCTGGAAACTAGGATAAAGACACTCTGTCATTTTTTGGCCACACTTAGCACCTAAAGCGGTCACTTCGTAAGCCACTTGAATGAATATATCCAAAAAAATATATTTATTAGTGAATATTTTAGAGGGCACTCATTATTACAAGAAAAGGAATTCGATCCATACAAACGAGTTGCATAGTTAAATTTTCCGCTGACTGTAGTGGACGAAGCTCAGGATGGACTGGGATATTAATCAAAGGACAGCCTCTAAATCGGTAACTATTCTGATAGAGAAACTTATATATACATTTAAGTAGCTGTCCTCGAGAATAAGGCCTTCTCGTAACCGGGAAATAGAGGAAGCCAACTTCAATTTCCTGGCAGAATATCTCAGTACTGGGACAGTGAAGGTGTCTCTTTAGGTACTTAGTGCTCCGAAAGCAGAGGACATAATGTATATCAATAAGAAGTTATTGCGAAATGAATAATAGAAAAAAAAAGGAAACTATCAGTTAATTGGAGGACAGCATTTTTATTTTATAATGCACATAAATTTTAGGCATTAATAAAAGTTCTATCGAACTTTGGAGGTTGATTCCCACATCGTGCTGAGGAGTGGATGGAAAACTGTACGTATTTAGAGTTGATAAATAAGTCTTATCGTAGACTTTTCACAAGACCTAGGATTCGTATATTACACCAAAACCTGAGTTCGATCCGGCTCAGGAAGACTTCTACAGAGTGCTTAAGGTTTAGAAAACTTACATAACAAATTAAATATATAGTAATCAATGTGCATTTTTGGTTTTATTCCTACAAAAGCATAATATTCAGGCTAAAATCATGAAAACTAAATTGCAAGAAAGGAGTAAACAAATTAATTGATGTATATGATCTGCCCACGGTAACTTTTCGTTCTCTGCGTTTTAATCTAACCAAAATGCACATAAATTTATGGCATTAATAGATCATCGCAGTTTCAATATATATATATATATATATATATATATATATATATATATATATATATATTCATTTTAATGGTAAAACACAACTTGAAATTAATCTTCTTCAAATTAATTTAATACTATTCAACATACATTAGTCACACAATTAGAATGATCCTTTAATGATCCTGATAGACAGAGTGGTAAATATCATAATTCATTTAAAAATAATACATAAAACAGAAATATTTTCCAGTTTGTTACCTAGAACCATGGTAAATCCATTCTTGTTGATTGTGTATCCTTTACCGGCACCCAATATCCTATTAAATGGAATCGATTCCAGCGTCAAGGACCTAATGACCTAGGAGCCTATAATATTCAATCATTTTTTAATCTGAGTAGTGCCCCAGTTTTTCCTTTCTCTATTTCTGGAATGCCAATCAAATATTAAACTACTCCTACTCTTATTTTGTGCAAAATAATACAGTTGAGTAACATCAGTATTTATCTTGGGAGTTCTATCGAATGTTTGGTTTAGGCACTTGTGAAGTTGTGTACAGCGTGTTCAAATTGTTACAAATCCATCACACAGTAAACTGAGATTTTCCACGTTAATTCTTAAATAGAGAGCCTTGAGACATATATAAACGCCAAACGCAAGTAGAAATGCGGTCGTAAAATGAATTACATATGACGTAACATCATCTGATATTCTATGATCTTTTTCTCCCTTCGTAAGTGCTGAATGTGACAAAGAGCATTTGAGCAGTACCATGAGGTACATAGTGTTATACTGGCTTAATTAATATGATAAAAATAATATATATTTAAAATAATTAAGCCTGAAACCCAAATAAATACAAATACGAGAAAGTAGATGAAAAACAAAAATGAATGAAAATTGTAGGAAAGTACTTTCCTGAGATATTTACAGTTTTTATTTCTTCCTTCTCTAAGCCCTAACTCTTCTTGTTATTTAGTGAGTTTTTAATTTCATAAACACCTATTAAATATAAGGTTTGGTAATGATGAAATAAAATGGCTGCCACTAGAGCGTTAATAGACAAACACGTGTGTGTTATGAAATAAATAAGATTTAATTGGGATGCAGGAGGGTGAATATGTTTACTACCCTGCTTAGAATTAAATATATGTCATTTGATTTGTTATTTACGTTTAGCTTTAGATGTTTTAATAGGCCGTAATTTTTGTGTTGTTGGTGAATGTGATATGCACTAAATAAGTATTTTGTATATAAATAAATCAAAATGTTTTCTTCTATGGCATTCCACTTTGGAGGTTGATTCCCACATCATGCTGAGGAGTGGATGGAAAAAACTGTACGTATGTAGAGTTGATAAATATGTCTCATCTTAGACTTTTCCCAAGACCTAGGATTCGTATAATCCACCAAAACCTGAGTTCGATCCGGCTCAAGAAGACTTTTACAGAGTGCTTAAGGTTTATAAAACTTACATAACAAATTAAATATATAGTAAGCAATGTGCATTTTTGGTTTTATTCCTACAAAAGCATAATATTCAGGCTAAAATCTTGAAAACAAAATTGTAAGAAAGGAATAAAAAAATTAATTAATGTATATGATCTGCCCACGGTAACTTTTCGTTCTCTGTGTTTTAATCTAACCAAAATGTTTTCCAACCTCTTTAGACAATCGGTTTGAAAAACAATACTCAAATGTTTCGAAATATTGTGAAGTTAGAAATAAACTGGGTCCTGATAAAAAGTTGAGGGAGGAAAGAGAAGAGATCTGGGACTTCCTCGTCTGCGAGGGTGACTGACCTTGCTATCGATTTGTCTCAACTTGCTACGTCATACTTACATAGTGACGACACTGCTCTGCTGCGTCACCTTCACCACCCTCTCCGTCACCTTAAAAAAAAATAATAAATTATCATTTTTAAATTTATTTATTCAATATTACAATCCTTATATGACATTGGCTTTTCCCTCTGTCCAATTGGGAACCCCCCTATCCACTCCCAGTTCTGCTGCAGGGACAGCCTGCTATGGCCACTGCCTGGCCCTCCTCCTCGCCCTATTAACTGTGTCAGTATATATTTATAAGGAATGCCTATCAGTTTCATTTCTTTAATTTGACCCGCTAGAGGAATCATTTATTGAGGTTATGCTCTAAAATTGTTTTTATCAAGAATTTCTTCAAATACACCTTCTCTCCGAAAGTGGACTTTAATAAATTATATAAAAATACACCTTCTAGTGGAAGACGAAAAGATACAAGTCTTTTTGTCAACGTTCTAGCAGCCACAAGCACTACTTGACACTATTGCAACTCGAAACCAAAGAACTTTAGAAGCCTAAAACCGAATGAGTAGTAAGGGTTTAGAGAAGAGATGAACTGTGAAATCGTATATATATATATATATATATATATATATATATATATATATATATATATATGTATATCCAAAAGTCAATTAAGCTATTGCCTACAATTTTAGTTGTAAAGACTTTCCTCCAACTCGAATATTAACTCTTATAACTTATATTAATTTTTATTTTATTTTTTTGCTTGCTACCCAAGTTCATTCCCTTTATCCAAATTGTCAAGTAAACCGCCCGTCATTTAATGCCCTTAAAGAACAATATAGTGCATGTTACCCAAGTTTATTTAGTTTATCCAAACTTGAGAGTAAGAGTGGGGGGGGGTACTCTTGTATGTTCTAAACAAAGAAGACACATGTGTTAAATAATTCAGGTCTTTTTTAATTGAGGAATTGGGGCTCAGGTTAGCCACGTGATTTAAAATTTTGGCCTTAATCATACTTATAAATTTAGAGTGGCGAGTTCGATTTCCGCCTGGGCAATAGAAATTTATTTAGTGACGAACTAATTTTAAAAAAATCCTAAGTCCCACCCTGGCTAGAAAAGGATGGTAACCTGTAGATAACCCGTCCCAATTAGCTATAGTAGTAAAAAGTGCACGTTAATAAATAATAATAATAATTGAGTAATAAATCAGATGACAGTCAAAATGAATTCGTGAAAGTGACGAAGCACGAAATAATAATAATCACTGCCGAATAGAAGTTTAGGTAGCCGTAAAGTTGAATTGTCTACATTTGGTTTGTTCATTCTTCGGATTGCCAAGTGCAAGAGGTTGGATTTACGGTTAAATTGAAGACTAAGAGTGATTTTATCAACGTGCCATTCGATCACAGTTTAGTGATTTGTACAGCTGATAACATACACGTAATGGGGAGGGCGGAGGGGGGGGGGTCTGGGTCTATAGACGGGAAGCTGGGCCCTGGCCGTTGCACCCTGACCTGAGGTCCATGACCCGGCACACCCTTAGTCATCGCAAATTCTGCATCTCAACATATTACTTTAAAAGTTCAGGGGCTGTGTATACTAAGCATATTTCCCGTTTATCTCATATAATTCTCTCTTTCTAAAAAGTCTCACGCAAGGGCAGCGTTAACTTAGCAGATTTCCACGCCCGTTACATATTTGCATTTATCTCAAAAAGTAAAAGTTCAATGAGTTCAATATTTGGTATTTAGACTTCAAATTAAGTGCTTGATGATATAACAGCTCATTGTTAATATGACATGAATAGGAGTGGGGCTGCTGAGGGCCAAAAACTAAAAGATGCAAATATCTCGGTGAATAATCAAGATAGTGAATAAACGTATATAGCAATATTTTTAGAAAATTTAATTTAATAGAAACAATACGATTTGTTCCATAAACTTTTTCGATCCGACGTATAATAACGGAGATATTTTAAATTTTCGAAGTTTCCCCCCTCCCTTTGTCCGATCTCAGTCGTTAACGAAGTTGATCTTTTTTTTTTACATAAAACGTTTAAATATCCATTTTGGTAACGAGCAAACTAAAATTACGACCACTAAAACGTTTGCAGACAAATATATATATATATATAAACTTTTGAACGGACCTCATTTTCTTCATCTCCAAGGTAAGATCCATGGACGTGTGAAGAAAATTTTCGAAAATCGTGCCATGATTACAACCTAAATTGCTCATTTCACTTTAGTGAAATCTGCTAATAAAAACCTGATGAGTAGAAATGGGGGTTTACTGAACGCTGAAAACAAGAATGTAGGAATAATTCGCTTAATATTTGAGGTTAGAAACAATGTGTAGAACTACAATAGTTTAAAAAAATAGGTTCTATTACGTTTTTCAACCCGACTCATAATAAAGGAGATTATTTTAGTTTTTGAAGTCTCCTGCCTCTACCCGGCTAAAAATAACAGAAAAAAAACAAATAGCATGCCAAAAATATCTTCGTAAGTTGAAAGTTATTTCCAAAATAGAACACAGATGATTAATTCAGCGGACATTATTTCTGAACTCCCTTTAAAGGAGTAGTTGGGGTGGGGGACTTAATGGAACCTATTACATTTGATTTTGAGGCATTAAGTCATGGGAGAGTATGGTTTTCGTACTCAACTATAAAACATCTTGCCAAAACTTGACAATAAAATAATGATCTACTCCCGATTTATACTAATAATCTGCCCGCCATGGGACGACTATACAGAATCAATCTTATTACAAATTAAATTTACTATAAATATTGTTATATACATTTATTCTCTATCTTGAATATTAACCGAGATATTTGCATTTTTCAGTTTTCACCAAACCGCCACTTCTACTCATGTTACGTAAACAATACTCTGCTACATAATAAATCACATTATTGGAAGTTTAAATACCAAAAATTGTATTCAAGAGACCTTTATTATACGAGATACATGCAAATATGCCCTGATGACCGCCCCCCCCCATCTTAAAGTTTTGGACAACTAAACTTTTATTGATTGAAATAACAATTATTCTGACTTATTATTAATTACAGTACTAGATATAGTAGTAGTTCTCAATAAAATTAATGTGTTATATTCTGATATATTTCAGTAATTGTTTTCTTTCCGGTGTGAGGCGGGACCCGTTTGTTTACATTTCTAACCTAACGCTTCCTGTCGGCAGGCTATTGAAAGTGGATGAAACATTTCTTATTTCCGTTTGTATTTATTCACGGTGTTGTTGTTTTACCAGTATGTATATTTATCTATTACTAAACTTCACGAGGGAAATCTGCTTAGTTTACGCAGCCCCTGCGTGACGGACTTTTTTTTCTTTTGATAGAAAGAGTTTTAGAAAAGTGGGTTATGGCAAAATTAGGGAGAAAATAAAATGACTTCTTTTAATATCTGTTTTCTAGTTATCACTCCCTCCGGGTAGCTTTAATTATATAATATGATGCAACTATTAATGTAATAATATTTTGATCAGCATACTTGTGCTATTATATTTCGATCGGTGTTTAGATGTAACATTTTGTTATTGTTACCTGTTATTACTTTTGAAAGGGCAAATCACCTTCGATGTGGTGTCCATTAATAAATAAATTGAAAAATTGAAGATGTAACATTAATCTTCTCTATAAATAGGATAAATGATATGCATGGAGCATTGAGCTCGAACTGAAATGAAGTTAGTGAAGGCTCCACGGCGACAGTTCATAGCTTAAGGAAGGACTTATTTCCATATTTTTAGGTTTACGGCTAATAAACATCAAGGTCACTATTTCTTAGTAACCCTCCAACAAGCTCACTCATATCGCATGCAGATCAGTCTTGCAACCAAGGCCTTTAGATTCAATATATATACACATATTACACTTACTTTTTCAAACTTTAATATTCCGCTTTAGCAACATTGTTTTGAAAGTCAGGTATTTATTTGGAAATCGCACTCTTTGCAGTGTTCTGCCTGTTACAAGAACACATTGGCAATAACTACACGGAATAGTTCATTAATAGTTTTTATTGAATTCCTCTTTTAAAAGAATTACATCTTAAAAACAACATATTATTTTAGGATTAGTTTGTATATTTTCATCCCTGTACCACTTGGCATATTTTGTGATAGAATTGCAGGTACACAAATATTTCTAGATCGAAGTAAACAAATCATTGTTATTTTTTTCGCTTATCTTTTATTAAATCCCATTCTTTTTGTGATAAATTAACGTCGATTTCCAAAGACTTATTTGAATTTATTTTATATTTATATTTTTTATTAGAGGGTAAAAGCTCTATTCTGACTCAAAACCAATGATTGCACACTACGTTTTATTAGCAGATTTCCCTTAAGGGAAATCAGCTATTGAGGTCGCACTCATGACGAAAGTTTTGAAAAAATTCCTCAAATGTCCATCGATCCTACCCAGGAGATGACGAAAATGAGGTCCGTTCAAAATTAGAGGTACATTTGTCTGTTAACGCTTTAGCGGTCGCTATTATTGCTTGAGCGTTATTAAATTTGATATTAAAAGTTTTGTGCAAACTAAAGATCAAGTTCGCCAGTGGCTGAAATCGTAGCAGGGAGAGGAGGGGGGTTTACTGGGAGAATTTCTAAAATTTGAAATATATCCGTTACTATGCAACTGAACAAAAAATTGTTTATAACAAATCTTGTAAATATAATATTCCATAAATGATGTTTAATACAATTTTTCTGTATCTCGGATTTTAGTATTCTAAATACCCGGTAAGTAAATAAGCCGATTCTAATTTCTCTCATATTAACGACAAGCTGATTTAATATGAAACGCACAACTCCAACCGTAATAGTATGTTCATTGTTTTTTGACAATGAGAGATATTCTAGAATATGTACCGTATGACGTCTTCAATTAAGATATTAGGCTCTATGTAACATGATGTTATTGTTGTCTATAGCCTACTCTTTATTTAACCTTTTAATGTAATTATATATCTACATATATATATATATATATATATATATATATATATATATATATATATATATATATATATATATATATATATATATATATTTATATATATATATTTATATATATATATATTTATATCTATCTATCTATCTATCTATCTATCTATCTATCTAACTATCTATCTATCTATCTATCTATCTATCCATCTATCTATCTATCTATATATATATGTCTGTTAGCGCTCTAGCGGTCGCAATTTTTGTTTGATTGTTACCAAACTTCATATTTAAGCGTTTTACGTAAAAAGAAAGATCAGGTTCGTTAATGGCTGAAATCGGACCAGTGGGAGGGGGGATTTTTGAAAATTCGAAATATCTCCGTTATTATGCGTCGGATCGAAAAATTGTATAGAATATATCTCATTGCAAATTAAATTTACTATAGATATTGTTCTATACATTTATTCTGTATCTTGAATATTAACCGAGATATTTGCATTTGTATGCATGTGTGTTGTCGGCAGGAGTCGATTCCGTTCGAGACTCTCCACCGAGCTAGTGCGGGCCGTTTCGGTAACTATTCGTCCCTCGTGAATAGGTTTAGAGATTCCTTACTACAACTGTTGTTATTAGGCGGATTTCTCTATTATAAAACTTCACGTGGGAAATCTGCTTAGTTTACGCAGCCCCTGCGTGACGGACTTTTTAGCTGTGTTGTTACATGGCTTTGAGGTGGGTTTCCAACCATTCTCCTGAAGTTCACCCAGCCTCGTAGGGCAATTTAATAGGTAATTGATTAAATAATTATTTAATTAGATCTAATACATTAAGCCACCATAAAACGGCAGATACTGTTTCAAGACTCGGCCTACCACGAAAGTCATGTGGCAGGTCTTAAACTTATGAATTTTTATAAAACATTTTTTGGGCGGAAATGACAAGAATAACTTATATTTTAGTATTATACCAATAGGTTCTATACTGATTTTAATATAAATTATATTCATAATATTATAGCTATTTTTCTAAATATGAAGTTTAATTATCTAGTACAATTTCTAAAATGCCAAACACGTTCCGCCGTTTTGAAATGATAGATTTAACCCTATTTCAATAAATTAGTTACACAAAAATAAAAATCTTCTGATAAATTCACTGCTAAAATTAATTTAAATTTACCTCTAGGAACGGCTTGATTTCCTTTCCGTCTATTCGATCCATACCTGTTGAGAGTAAACAGTGAACTGAATTTCAAGTTGGGATTTACTGTCAGTTTTACAAATGCTCCGTTCGACAAAACAATATTTGCATTTGGAATGGGGAGAAAAAAAACACATAAATTAGGAAAGTTGTGTAACACGTTTTGAATATTCTCCATCGAGATATCTTACTATGTTTTGCAATGTATTTACACCTATGGTACCTATTCTCAACTTGCATCAACTTTAATCAAGTATCATTGAATATTATGCAATTCATTTTCTTTCTTGCAAGCCATGAACTGTATATAAAATGAGAGAGAGGGGGGGTGGATTGTCACTGTACAACGTTTATTCAAGGTGTTTATAAACATCGGAATCGCTTTCGCTGTGGAAAACGAAAATAAATTAAAAAAATCATATAATCATCATAATTAATAATCCATTAAGGGAAATCGGCTATTGAGGTTATGCTCGATTCTCGAAAATTTCTTCAAATGTCCATCCAGAGAGGTACATTTGTCTGTTAACGCTTTAGCGGTCGCTATTATTGCTTGAGCGTTATTAAATTTGATATTAAAAGTTTTGTGCAAACTAAAGATCAAGTTCGCCAGTGGCTGAAATCGTAGCAGGGAGAGGAGGGGGTTTTACTGGGAGAATTTCTAAAATTTGAAATATATCCGTTACTATGCAACTGTACAAAAAATTGTTTATAACAAATCTTGTAAATATAATATTCCATAAATGATGTTTAATACAATTTTTCTGTATCTCGGATTTTAGTATTCTAAATACCCGGTAAGTAAATAACCCGATTCTAATTTCTCTCATATTAACGACAAGCTGATTTAATATGAAACGCACAACTCCAACCGTAATAGTATGTTCATTGTTCTTTGACAATGAGAGATATTCTAGAATATGTTCCGTATGACGTCTTCAATTAAGATATTAGGCTCTATGTAACATGATGTTATTGTTGTCTATAGCCTACTCTTTATTTAACCTTTTAATGTAAAAATAAAGATTATATCTGATAATGGCTAACATTCGACCATGGGGAGGCGATTTGGAGGGAAGCAAAATCCAAAATTCGTAATATCTCATGGGATTCAAAAATTTTACAAACGCAATTTTACTGCAAGTTTTATTTTATATTTTACTGCTCTATGCATTTGTTCTATTTCCCGAACTCTGACTGAGATATTTTCAATTTCTATTATTCAGTCTCAGTAATCCCCACCCCCCCTCCCACAATTGCCTTCAGGAAATTTTCACTTTGAGTAACGGAGTACTAAACCTTGAATTTTGCGGTAACTTCGATTCCTATTAACATATGTTTCTTATTACTGGTGAAATAGAGAAAACGTCCTCTTACGTGTCATATACCAGCTCCTGGAAAATCTGCTTAGTTTAGGCAACATCAGCGTGACGAACGTTTTTAGATTTGAGATTATTGTTAAATCTCGGGCAGAAAAATGTAAGTAATTATGAAAATATCTAGGATTTTATATTTTACTTCTCCTGGCCCTATGTTGACCATTAATGAAAATGATCTTTAGTTTTAAGGATCTTATAAATATCGAGGTTTGGAACGACCAAATGAAAATTACGGCTTCTAGAGCATTTCATACTTGAATGAACTTCAGTTTTGTTACCGACTATATTATATTTAATGGAAACTTGAAGTAAGTTATGAGAAATCGTGAAATGAGTAAAACCTCAATAACAGATATCCGTGAGGAACATCTGCCGAAAAATATACTGTTTAATATGAATAATTTCTCATACTTAGTTCTTGTTTGTATTAATATTTCTGTGTAAATTAGAATGGACAGGCTTCTTAAACGGCGAAAAATGAGAAAATTATATTTTCTAGCTTACACTGTGTGCAGCAATATGTAAGCATGAATAAGCTGTAATATATCCGTTTACATAAAAGAATCAATACATGGAGGCAACCCATTTCGACATATAGCAAGAAGCCAATAGAATTACGCGAGATAAAAAGTACTTTATTACACAATGTTTCATGCATTTTCATGTTTGCATTTCAAGGAATGTTTCCTTTAGTTCTTGGAAACATTTTAACCTTCGAGAAGTTATTTCCTTGCAATTAGACATAATATATTATTCTCATTATTTATTTTAGGTTGTATTTTAACGTCAATTTTATGTGACGAAGGCTAATCGCTACGGGTTATCTACACTGATTTTGTCACTAAATATTGCCCTTGCGGGAAATCAATCCATTTTAAAATACGTTAGATATATCTAATGAGCCTTTTGAAATAATTAATTTGAATTGATGAGCTATTATCATTTTCATAAACTGGGCGAAATAATAATACCAGACATTGCCTACTTTAGAAGCTGATTACTATGTAACTATTGTTCGAAAATAAAATCTTAACAAAAAAAAAATAATTAAACAATGTGTTAGAGAGATAAAGTGAAAACTTCCAACAAAACAGTATATCTTACTCCTTCCCCATTCATTTCAAGGGGAGGTATACAACTAAATGTTGCAATACTCCTAAAAATGAAATTTCAACATTATAAGGCAAGACGTTTGTGAGTTAGAGGGAAGAATTTCGATAATTCGAAACATCTCCGTTATTATGCATCCGATCGAAAATGTGTACAGAATCAATCTTATTGCAAATGTAATGTTTTAAAAATATTGCTATTTACGTTTTTGTCATTATCTTGATTATTAACTGGGATATTTGCATTTTTTAGTTTTCGCCCACAGTAAACCCCCACTCCTACTGATGTCATATTAACAATAAGATATCATATTACGAAGCACATTATTTGAAGCCTAAATACCGTACAATTTTCTCATTGAAAGATTGCCTTTTGAGATAACGGACAATACGTGACGCATGTGGGAAATCTGCTTAGTTAACGCAGCTCCTGCGTGACGGAATTTTTTTAATGTCATCTGATTGATGACCATTGGTGAGTAGCCGCATTTAATTCTTTAATAAAATCTTTTTCTCTGCTATTCCGGAAACGTTGAATATTTTGGTAATTGGTATAAATTATGTGAATAAGAACTTTTAATTCGAACGCCATCAGTTAAATTAAGTGACGGGTAAATGTAGAGGAACTCATAGTAGGTTGAAAATGATTTCGAATTCCACAAGAATTCTTTATTTCAAACGTCGACTTTAGTCTTAATTATAAGACCTCTTCAGTCAAGAAGAGAGCTGCGGCTAAAACTCTGTGTTGCTGACGGGGTCAAACTCTCTTCGCGCCCAAAAATGTTTTGCTTCAGTGAGATGAGCCATAGCCATTTCCAACTGAAGAGGCCTGTCTTAGAATATAACATTTTTTCAATTGTCTGTAACTAGGAATTTACAAATAATGATTTTTAGTGGAATTTAACATAATTCTTCTATAACTTAATTAACTTTGGAAAATAATGTTTTTCTAATACTACTTTACACAACACATCTTTGTGTTACTCTTTGAAATAAAAATGGCTGTCTGTCGAAATATAAACTTTGGATTAGCAATAGACACTAGATAATCCCATAATTTTCATCCCCACATATTGATAATTTGAATTCTGTTCATTAATTCTCTTCTTATCTGTGAATTATGAAATGACGATTTGACGAGTTTAATACATTTCAGAGCCATCCCCCATTCCTATTAATGTTAGTAAAACGAGAAATAGTTCATACTGCCGAAGCCCAATTCCTTTGTAAGACAGATCAATTCTTTTACATCTTTTTAGTGTAATACGCTTGTAGAAATGCTAGGAGACTCTCAAGTCGGAATAGAATGTTATGCAGTTTAATCATTAGACTGCCCTGAAATACCATCAAAAATAAAAAATTTCCACCCAATTAAAAAAAGTCCGTCACGCAGGGCTGCATAAACTAAGCAGATTTCTCACGTGAAGTTTTACAATACCACATATTCACTATTTCCTTGTAAAAAAAACTAAAAAAAAAACAACCGAAGAATAGAAGGAGGGGGTGAGGTTAGCGAAGGTTGAAAACAAGAAAGCGAAAATAACTCGCTTAATACTTGTGTTACGAGAAAATGTATGGAACAGCAATTGTAGAACATTAATGATTAAGCAAGATTGGTTTTATAACATTTTACGATCCGACACATAATAACAAAGGTATTTTGAAGTTTCGAATCACCCTCCTTCCCTCTAAACTCCCCACTATTCTGACTTCAGCTAGTAACAAATATGATCTTTAGTGTTCACTGAAACTGCTAAATATTGGAGTATAACATTGATAAAATAAACATTTTCGAAATAAAAACGTACAATCTTAATTGATGACGCCATCAAGCAATGCATTTGCATTTATCTCGCATAATAAAGGTCACTTGGAAACAATATTTGGTGTTTAACCTGAAGTGGTTCAAGACATAACAGCTTATTATTAATATGACAAGCGTGGGAGTGGGGGTTTACTAAAGGATGAAAACTAAAAAATCTACATATCTCTGTAGGTAAATATGCATGTTATAGAAAACATCCTTATAACAACATTTATAAACAATTAGATTTACAATAACATTGCCTGTAAAAATGTTTTCGATCTAACGTTTAGTAACGGAGATATTTGGAATTTTCGAAATTTCCTTCATCTAGACCCCTCTCCTACTGGTCCGATTTTAGCCATCAGCGAACTTGATCTTTCTTTTTACATAAAATAATTATATATCGAATTTGGTAGTACTGAGACAAAAAAATGCGACCGCTACAGCGGTAACATACAAATATATATATATACTAGCTCAGATACCCGGCTTCGCCCGGGAATTCATTTGAGGCTGAATGGTGATGGTATTTTTTAGCAGGCTTTACATTGCACAATATTTTGACATTTACCCGTCCCAGTGTTTAGGATTGATACCCGTCCTTGCCGGTGATTTGCTAATAATAGAATTATTTGTTCGATAATTCTTCACAGTCTTCGATATTTTTATATTTCCCGTCTCTTATACATGTAAATATGGTGAGTTTTTATTTCAGGCCTCCCTTATAACCCCCCTCCCGTTCGAACCTAAAAATTTTAATATAACTTATAATCATGGAAGAATTAATGCTAAATGACATATCGAGTTTTGTTAAGTTCGGTTCAGCCGTTAGTGCCCGCTAAAGTTTTAACGTATAATTCATTTATACTTAGGTATACGACAAAAGTGTATATAACAAAAGTTACTCTAAATAACAAAATAAACAACTTTTGTTATGTGCATATTTGCCGAAAAACCAATAGCAAACGAAATATCGCTATTTTTAATTTCAGGCTTCCCTTATAACCCCCACTCCTGTTCGTCTCAGAGAAAATTAATATAGCCTAAAGTCTAAGTTAGGTTAGTAGTAATATACATACCAAGTTTCATAAAATTCGGTTCAGCCGTTTATGCGTGAAAAGGTAACAAACAAACAAACAAACAAACATACACGAAAGAAACAAAATGCAGATATGGTGTCTATGACATGTGAAACGAAAAGTTATCGTGAAATTTCGCGAAAAAAATCAATGTACAGACAGAGGTTACAATTTTATATATATAGATATACATACATATATAATTTTGAACGGACCACATTTTCGTCATCTACTAGGTAGGATCAATCGACATTTAAAGAAAATTTTCGAAAATCGCGTCATGAGTACAACCTCAATAGCTGATTAAGGGGAATCTGCTAATAGGACTTCAGAAAAACTTAGTTTTATTTATATTGATTTATTTTGAGTATAGCTGGTCATTAATTTAAACTGACATTCTTTTTTTCACCTCTTTATTTAATATGGTGGTTCGTCTCATTTTGCGGTATGTTAATACTATTAATACTCCTAAAGATACTTTTATTTAGCAAATCATGTTGAGTGGTGCATTATATTTAGCTAAGTTAATATTGGGGGACATTTATAATATAAAAAGTTAGTTATTACACTAGAGTCATGAATTAGAGATATATAAAAGGTTTTTTTATCAATTACCTTGATCGGATTAGAATCCATTCTGTGCAATCGAGAAGGCGTAAAGTCTGCGTAGAGGTTCTGATCTTGGTTGAATGCACCCCTGAAATAGATTTAGAGATGACAATTAATCATAGAACTTATTTATACAGATTGTTTTCTTAATCTCTACTATCTTAATTAACTATCTATGTACTCTTCCCACTAACTGATTTAGGTAAAGGCTCTATGCAGTAAATTCCACTTCAACTGTGGAATTCAATATTTCTTTATGAGTAGTCCTTAGATAAAGAGTTCTTTAAACTATTTCTGAACTAGATAAAACAGGCAAATCATACTTAGATAATTAGGACAGTATTTTTAGTTTTTTTATTAGAACACGTGAAAAACTAATGTGAAGGAAGATATGAACAATAAAATTAGGCTAAATTTCTTAGATGCATATTGTCAGAAGGAATATGGAAATCGTTTTAGGGTTAACGAGATTTAATTATATTAAAATTAATTTGTACTTCCTTGTACAAAGTAAAGGAGTATTATAAACGCAAAAATTTTGGGTTTTAAGATTTTATCGGAATTATCAGTGACCCTCCCTGAAGCCATTTAGACTAGTTTTGGTGTACATTTGTATATACATATACACATTTTGCATAACTCAAATACGGTTAGTCTTAGAATGTTGAAATTTCACATTTCGGATTGTTGTAACGACTAGTTGTGCACCGGCTAAAACCAGAAATCTACTAAGATTAAGGGAGTTAAAGAAGGGGAATAGAAAACAAAATGCTAATTTCTCCATACGTATTAAAGATAAAATAAAATTGTATTGGATTATTATTATATATTAATGTCCACTTTTAGCAGATTTCCCCTAAGGGAAATCAGCTATTGAGGTTGTACTCATGACGCGATTTTCGAAATTTTTCTTCAAATATCCATCGATCCTACCCAGGAGATGACGAAAATGAGGTCCGTTGAAAACTATATATATGTATGTATATATATATATATATATATATATATATATATATATATATATATATATATATATATCTATCTATCTATCTATCTATCTATATATTTGTCTGTTACCGCTCTAGCGGTCGCAATTATTGTTTAATCGTTACTAAACTCGATATTTAAACGTTTTATGTAAAAAGAAAGATCAAGTTCGTTAATGGCTGAAATCGGACCAGTGGGAGGAGGGTTTAGAGGGGAGGATTTTCTAAAATTCGAAATATCTCCGTTAGTATACGTCGGATCGAAAAATATTACAGAATCAATCTTATTGCAAATTAAATTTACTATAAATACTGTTCTATACATTTATTCTGTATCTTGAATATTAACTGAGATATTTGCATTTGTATTCTGCATGTGCTCGGCGGCAGTGGCCATGTTCGGACTTTCCCCCGTGAGCTCTGGCGGCCGTTTTCGTAACTATTCGTCCCTCGTGAATAGGTTTAGAGGTTTCTTACTACTACAGCTGTTATTAGGCAGATTTCTCTATTGTAAAACTTCACGTGGGAAATCTGCTTAGTTTACGCAGCCCCTGCGTGACGGACTTTTTTGCAACTAAGGCTAATTGGGAAACAAATTGTATGGGACCTTATGTTTATCATGAAAAGATTTTTCAACATAATCTTCCATGACAATTTTCGACTGGGGCCATTAATATTTGAAATAACCATTATTTTAATGTCGAATCACTTGAAGTAAAGTATATCTTTTATATTTATAATTCTACTGTTCGTGTGTATGTCACTTAACTCCTCCTAAACGGCAGGACCGATTTGAATGATTTTTTTTTATGCGTTTGGGTGACGCCCTGGATGGTCCAGATTCACAAATCAGCCCGGCAGATGGAGCAGGCCTAAAATTAAAAATAGTGATATTTCATTTCCTGTTGGTTTTTCGGCAAATATGCACAGAATAAAAGTTGTTTATTTTGTTATTTAGAGTAACTCTTGTTAAATTCACTTTTTTTGTATAACAAAGTATAAACGACATATACACTAAAAATTTAAAGTGGTAGTGGGGCAATAACGAGAGTGGGGGTTATAAGGGAGGTCTGAATAAAAAATTCGCCATATTTCATCTTCTATTTTTTTTTTGGCAAACGTGCTCATAACAAAAGTTGTTTTTTTGTGATATTAAAAGTAGCTTTTGTTTTAAACATAATATTATTAAAAATGATTTATTATTATTAGCTTTTTTTGACGCGTGTTTTCCTTAATATCATGTTTTGTCATTGTTTTAGAAGAAGTAGTTAGTGCGAATGAATACGCTCATATTTCAATGATGGAATTTACTATATTGTCATTTTAGCATATTTGAGGTAATTGAGCTGTTGTAGTAGTTCTCATGGTTAATTATTTTCTCCAAATATTGACTCTATCTAGCAATTTGTAAAAATGTGTATACTAACAGGTGCCAGGCGTTGCAAGATACATCTTAATAATACAAGCATTTAAATAAGGGGTCACTATCCACAATAATCGTATTTTTCCCCAACTCCTGAGTATGTGTCTTTTATCAAAACATCCAGGACCATATAATTTATAATCATAGGTATGATTATGATATAATTCATAAAAGTAGTCCAAAGCACAACGATGGTAGCTATTTTATGAACATAATAACTATTATCAAAAATGCATTGGAAAGAATTGTTCATTATAGTAATATTTTAATGTAAATTACATTGTTTATTCATTGTTATATTACAAAAGTTACTGTAAATAACAAAGTTAGTGATTTTTGTTATGGGTATTTTTAACGAAAAACAAATAGGAACTTAAATATTATTCTTATTCATTTCTAGCCTCCATTACCAAAGCCACTCCAGTTCGTTCCTAACAATGTTAATATAGTTTATAATCAAGGTGTTAATGTTAATACTAACCCACGTACGGAGTTTCTTTCAGTTTGCTTCAGACGTCTAAATATAAAATGTATAAATATACATCTATTTAGAAACATCTGGTAATGCTCTAGCGGTCGCAATTTGTGTTTGATCTAGATATTTAAACATTTTATGTAAAAATAAAGATCAAATTCGTCAATGGCTGAAATTGAATTAGTGGGCGACATTGGGTCGAAACCTTTATAGAACCAATCTTATTTCAAATTTAATATTCTATAAATATTGGTTAAATACCAAATATTGTTTTCATTTAACGTTTACTTTGATACACAGAATACATTGTGTATTGATGCCATCAAGTAAGATTTTACGTTCATTTCACGAAAATATTTATTTGATCCCTACCATAATCATCATTTAATCGTTTAATTCAACTCTTAGTTTCAATGTCGTGGATGGTTGAAATCGTGCCTGGAATAGGAGGGGGTGGGTTCAGAGGCGAAAATTCCAAAATTCAAAATACCTCCCTTATTTTGAGTTGTATAGAAAAATGGTATGTAACCAGTATTATTAATCTGCTCTACAATTTTTACTCTACACACTTTTTCATAACTCAAATATTAAGTGAGTCATACGCACTTCCTTGGATTGAGCTTTCAGAAAACCCCCACGTCTACTCGTCGGATGTTAGTAAGAAATAGATAATATATGCTGAGTTGAGATCAGTAGTTATAACATCACGTGAGAAATCTGGATAGTTTACGAAGTCCCAGAGTGAGGCCTTTTTTTTTATTACAGTTGACTTTAAAATATAAATAGTTAATATATTACTTTATAATAAGAAATCAAAAGGTAACTATAAGTTTAGTTAAAATAGCGTAAACATTCTTACATATTATTCACGAAATATATGGTATTTTTATTGTGGATATTATTGTGTGCTTTGTATGTAATCCTTTTGTTAAATTGTATTTCGATAAGGAGGTCAGGCCAGATTGGAAAAATTCCCAAAACCCAATTCTGCAGTGAGTTTAGATAACAAATTATTTACTTAGGCAAATGATAATTTAGTGATTTGAAGATTCCAGACATGAAGATAATACTTAGATACGGAGAATCCCGTGTAGTATTTAAATTTATTTTGGCTCCTATATCCTTAAGCATCACAATTCGTAAAGATGGAAACAAAATCTAAAACTCTTAAATAGGCTTGTGCGAAATAGAAGAATTGATATTGTTGTGTAGGGATATAATTGTACAAATATTGAAATACATTAAATTCTGATTGAGGAGAAAATCTGTATAGAAATAATAGACCCCTTTCCCCTAGAGTATCTATAAAAAATAAAAATCAAGGTCATTCATTGTTCGAGAAACGATTATCATTGAATCCCTAACTGTCTCCCAATTGAAGATGTCTATGAAATAGTGGAGAAACCAAAAAAAGAAATAGATGAAGACAAATGGGCAGTTCAATTTCAATTGACTCAAATATAAAATTGGTGTGAGTATAATTATCCTATAGACGTCCCGATCATGTTGAAAGGTATATTATTAACATATTAAAATTAAATAAATGTTCACTTTCAATTGTGATCCGTTACGTGCTTAAATAGATGCTATTAAAAACTATATTCCCCATTATGTTTGAATAGATGCATACAACGCGGGTGAACAATATAAAATATTTTTCCTTTGTATTTTTGTTGTATTTCATTAAAATATTAGGAAGTTTACTTAAAGGAATAGTAAACGATTTCAATGTTATTATGATATGTATTACTATGCCTTAGATGACTATCGGGACACTTATAGAATACTTATAGGATAGTTTACTGCTATAGATAATGTACCATTGTGAAAATATTACAGCCTCTAAATAACTAGCAAGAGGTTATTTTTAGCAGAACAATGTCTCTTTACGGGAGCAATTAATTTACTTGTATGTAAGTATAGATTAGGGTATTTTCTTTCTTTTGTAACGTATCAATGCATTTTATATCTGACGTGCTATTCTGCGAGCATTTTGTGCTTTTTTTATGGTATAAATATGTAATTTGTACTCTCATTTCTGATTAAACTAGTGTTTTTTAATGTTGAATGTATTTTTGAAAGAATTTCGATTAATTAATCTTAATACATATTTAAAATTCCGCCTGGCTTTATATCCATATAAGTGTGTGCATGTTTATAAGTGGCCTGCTATATATAAATTTATACAATACTGGTTGTCGGTTGGTTTTAAAAATTTTCCAATTGATTCTTCACAAATATTAATGTCAGATTTTCAGGAAATAGTAATAAGGCAACAGAATAATGTAATGAGTTTATACTAAATTGAATCAGTAATAAACAAAACCGAGCTTGTGCAAGCCACTTTAAGTTTAATCGTGAGCAAAGCTAAGTAACGATGTCGTATCACTAATTATGAGAAGTGTTGTTGGGAAATAAATATTTTGACAAATAATAATAACAATAAATATGGCATCTATCCAGGTGATTAAAACAGGAGAAAAAAATGTTCGCCTTAAATACACAAAGGGAATATTGTAACAATAACTGTACCGACAAAATAATGTGGTTCCTGGAGTTTTTAGTTTTTTTTTTATTATCATATTCACCGAAAATATCCCACAAAATATACGTTTCCTGATTATTTATTACTATTTTTGTTCTAAACTTTTAATGTCTTCACATTTATGTTACAAATACATGACCCTCTTTCACATACAGAAAACAAATTAGTAAGCCTACGATATTAAATTCCCGATTTCATTCCTTCCTACACAATAACGGAACATTTAATTTTGTAAATTAGTTGGGAACCTAACGTTGTACGAAGTATGCGGTAAAAAAAGGAGTTAGTGTAATTTTCTTAAGAACAAAGAAAAAATATAGAATTTACATAAATTGAACGATCAAAATATAAGTTTAAGTCTACTAAACGTCCGTATTATTTATAATACATAATGAAATAGAATATAAAAATCATGTAAGCTCATTGTTGATAAAACGGGAAGTAATGTAAAGCTTAAAAACTACTTCCCAGTTGGATGCATCATAAATTTGTATAAAACTAACTATATATTTACAACCTGTTTCAAGTACTCACGACTTAGAAATTGCAGTGAATACATTGAAAAGGAATACAACTAGGTCTTATAAGGAACTAAAGAATCTTATATTACATCAATTATGGGTTGTATCAAAGCAAAAGTATTATTCCAAAATGTCAAACAAGCTTCTGAGAATATTAAATAAAATCAAAATATGCGCAATAAAAATACTCGTTCACGTGAATGTGTATGAGTTGTTATGAAATAGTTCATTTATGTGTTTCGTGCATTATGACCGTACAAGACGATAACTATTATGCAGATAAAGAGGCGCATTGTGTAAAAATATAATAAGAATGGTAATTAATTAATGTTGGGATATCTAAATCTATAACGATATCATTGACATGATAGGAGATGTTTTGTGTATAAATTGCTGACGACTAATACTTACAGCTGAGTGATGCCTGCCTTAGACTAGTGACAACTGATCAGCGTGACCACAACCAAGCAGTCGGTGATTGGTACTAATGCCTTCTATTTAGGAGGCTGTCTGATGCAAATCACCAGCCGTATGTCGTCTTATAGTACATCTATCCTCGCCCTCTTCTTTGATTATATTTCATGAAGAGAATCTCGTGCGAATGATCGTCAGGCCTATGGCGAATGATTCTCAGCCGGCCTTTTTTTTTAAATGTTTTTTATTTTGTTATTGTAGGAATACTATTGTATAAGCGCAGCTATCAATGACTGGAGTTAGTGTGCACAGTTATTGTGATAAAGGGGCGATCAAGGACGGCCAATGATTAATATGATTAGTGTTTGTGGTAAACATTAAACTACACTGCGTAACAAAGACAGTTTAAATTCCAAGCATAAATTTTAATGTTGTTTCGATGACCAAATAATGATTTCATTAGCTCCATTTTACGATACGACTCATAATAACGGAGATGTTTTAGATTTTCGAATGCCCCCTCTAAACACCCACTCTTCCATCGCCTATTGCAGCCAATAGAAAATACAACCTTTAGTGTTAACGGCAACGGTTAAATGTGCAGTATGGTATAGATCAAGTAAACATATTCGAGTAAAGAAATAAAACTCTTGATTGATAACGTCATCACAATATTCGCATTTATCTCACAAAGTAAAAGTTCAATGAAAACTAAATTTGGTATTTAACCTTTGAATGAAGTGGTTCATGAAAAAACAGCTTATTGCTAATTTTACATGAGTAGGAGTGGGGGATTACTGTTGGCCAAAAACTAAAATATGGAAATATCGCGGTTAATATTCAATATCAAATCTGTATATAACAACATTTATAGAACATTACCTTTGCAATACGATTAATTCTATACAATATTTTTTCATCCGACGCATAATAACGGAGATATTTGGAATTTTCGACTCCCCCCCCAATCCGATTTCAGCCTTAACGAACTTGACCTTAATTTTAACATAAATGTTTAAATATCGACTTTCGTTAAGATTAAACAAAATTGCGAACGCTAGAACGTTAACAGACCAATTCTCTCTCTCTCTCTCTCTCTCTCTCTCTCTCTCTCTCTCTCTCTCTCTATATATATATATATATATATATATATATATATATAGATATACATATATATATGTGTGTGTGTGTGTGTGTGTGTGTGTGTGTGTGTGTCTGTGTGTGTATGTATGTATGTATATACATGTAAAATTTTGAACGGACCTCATTTCGGTATTCGTATCGATGGGCATTTGAGGAAATTTTTGAAAATTGCTTCATGGGTACGACCTCAATAGCTGATTATCCTTAAGGGAAATATGCTAAACGTTGTATAAACTGTCTTATTGGAAACCGAGTAGTCTGCAATAGTTACTTTTATACATATTTCTGGAACTAGAAATTTAGCAGAGTTATCTGTATTTTCGAGTTGTTGACCTCCATTTTTCAGTTTAAATCTCAACACCCTAGTCACATCGTATTGATGAGAAGCTAATGTAACACGAAAAGTCTTATTCTAAAGTTGAATAAAATGCATTGTCTTCAACAGACGTTACTGTGTGAAAAACATGGGATGTAACGTCACCAATGAACATTCGAGATTTTCAATTTTTATTATCATTTAATCGTTTCATGAAAAACCAAAATATTTATGTTAATGGAGGGAATACGACCAGGAGTATTGGTGGTTTAAAGAATGAATGAATGAATAATCTATATCTCTGTTTTATGCGTTTTATGGAAAAATCTTTCTTTCAGCCATTAAACCCACAGCTATTCATTCGATTCTCACTTAAAGCTACATTTCTATTGTATCACTAATCATCTCGTTTCCAGTTAACATTTCAAGTCCTGTTTACATCATAGACTACTTATAACGGTAGAAATAGGGAACAGAAGGTAGGTGTCAGTGTGTGATATGCATGGCTCGGGTCCGGGTTTTATTTCTTATTGTTATTTTTTTTTTTCTTACCAGTAGCCCTGAAAATTAGTAGATCATTAACCAATGGCAACTCTATAAAGCTTTCCCTCATCCTTACTTCTTATCAATATTATTGTTTGACTGAATAATGATAACGATAATAACAATAGTATATTTCGTACCAAGGGCCGAAAGTGGGCGTTTGCCGGCCCGAGATATTTTTTGACCGAGACGTAGTCGAGGTCATGAAAAGTTCGAGGGCCGGCAAAACACTTTGGCCCGAGGCACGAACGCTATTTTTCACCATACTACAATAAATATTAATACGATATAACATTAATCTCATAACATAAATCTGCCATGATTTCTTTTGCTCTTCTATTTATAGATTCTGATATATTATTAGCCATAATTACTAAATAACTAAAGAATAATACGAGCAAAACAAACTAATATAATGTATATAATGAAATGAATGAATTAAAATAATAAACGGCTGATTTTGCGGCCCTAGGGCGAAATATTCATTTTCGGCCCAAGGGCGGCGAAGTGTAGCTTTCGGACCGCAAATTAGGTGTGTAAAACAGGTGATTACATCGTAGTATGGTGAAAATGAAATAACATCCTTTAAGTTCCTTATTATTATTTAGGATTATAAAATGAAGGTTTAGGTATATACTGCAGATATACTCGCCAGGCACAGTAGAAAACCATAAATCTATTTGATAATCTAACAGGTGGTTTCGAAGCCTGAAGGAAGCTATCCCGCATTACACTTGTGAAACACCTGTCTCAAATTTAGCCTATCCCAAGTAGCAAATTAATTCATTTCTTAAACTTCTGATTACTGAGAATTGTAAGAATTCTTAAACTAAATCTTATTAAAGATTGTCATGGAACATCCTTTTGGTTATTCCTACAACACCCAAATCTTTTCTGAAAGGACAATTACTATTATTATTTTATTTTTTAAGTGGTTTTCAAACCATACTTCTAACAATATAACATAAAACTTTATTTTCAGCATGTAACATCTTAGACATTAGATGCCTGTTTTGAACATTTAAGACTCTTGATTTCAATTACAAAACTGATAGAAGGAATTTTAAACTTTTATTAAAGTAATTTTATAATTGTAGGTGTTAAATTGTGATTAGCGTATTTACTTTGAAATATTGAAAGTAAACACGAAAACGAATTATGCACATCGTGTTTATATATGTGTGTGTGTGTATATATATATATATATATATATATATATATATATACATATAATATATGTTAGGGAGTGTAATGAAGGATTGTTGTGTTTATACCTCTTTGGAATATTTATCTCTCTTTATAGGTTAGGTGTAAAACATTTGTTTTGTAGATTTCGAAGACAGGCTTTTGTTCTTGGGCAGTCATGAGTTGAATAATAAAGAGATACATACTGATTAATAATTCTAAACCTTTTTTTTGTCCTTAAGAACAATATATATATATATATATATATATATATATATATATATATAAAAATTGTATATACCAGCACTGTTACTAGTCGTAGACGGGGGCGATGATTGATAATGTATGTACTATATAATATCTTCAGTTTCATCGCGAAAATCAGAAGTCCTATCAGTATATTTATTCACTTATTTTTAGCCGTTGAGTAAAACTAACAAGACTACGAGCAATGAATAATTTGTGATTAGAAGAAATAGCATTACCCGCCAATGACGAATTGAAATAAGAATGAATGGTCTACATAAGCACCAAGTTATCCCCTTATTTTTTTCACATGATGAAAATTTTCTTTGTGTATAGTCATAAATTTTAATGCATGATTCATTGAATGCGTATTGTCGAATGTATACTCGTCTTGTCTATCCTTTTTCTACGGCCTAGACTTGCGTTGCTCTTTCGGACTCTAACTAGCTAATGACTCGATATTTCAAACAATGATCAATACATCCGCAGGATACGTCATGTGTTTGTATATAAAAGAAATGGATACCTTGCGGGTACGTGCAAAACACACATATAATAACGCCACTTGTGTGGCATGGAGTAATACGGCCGCGTGTGGGGCGGTGAATCGGCAAGGTATCGATGACGTCATTTAGGGATTGACCTTCCAAGCACTTCTGCTGAAACCTCGTTGGCGAGGTATACCTCTCTGGCAACTGCCTTGGAGCTGGAGAGGTATCACCAGGGCTATACCCGGCACAATGAGACACGAAAATAGAGAGTAGCAAGGTACTTGCGGTTCTGATGTCACTTAGGATCACAAGCTGCCAGTTGCTGGATCGAAGCTTTGTATAAATGGCCATGCTATTGGGGGCTGTCGCGTTTGATGTGGGAAACTACCACTGACAACTCAGACAATGGCTGTTTACATACACTAATCAGGTATTTTTCGCTGGAAAGCCTAGATAATTCTAAGTTCTTGGGCTGGTTGGGTTTTCTCAAGGGAAATTCAATTTAGTTGCACGTACCTCTACGAACTAATCCCTTCAAAAATAAAAATTGATTTCAAGCCGTTTTACCAAGCTTTAGTTTTGAATTTTGTTAGAAAAATGTATAGGTTTCTAGTGGCACTGTAATATATGTAAATTCCGAAATTTCGTTCTTTTTGGGCCAACTTCCTATTGTTTTAGCTACAAATTACTGTAAAGAAGATACACACATGCATGTTAAAAAGACACTGGACACAGATTCCGCCATCTTGAGACTTCTTGCTAGGTTTGTAGACACATGGTCACTAAAATTTACCAATTAAGGACCTTGGTGCTTCGTGCCCGTAAGAAATAATATTACAATTATTATCGAACCAGTCAAATCAATACTCTGCTGTGAGGTAACCAGTGCATTAGAGGACAAATATTCTGTTATCTGTGTGTGTAGAAAGTAGATTTATACTAATGCTTTGACAACAATGAATGAATGCATATTATCTTAGAACTAAAATTTATATTCGAATAAGCCATTTAGGGAGTTTGTCCACACATATATATATATATATATGTGTGTGTGTGTGTGTCTGTGTAAAATTAATAAACTATATACAATTAAACTATTTCCCATTAAAGCTTTCGTTTATTATACATGCTACATCTAGTGGGCATTTCCTTTCTCATTAATTATAATATAAATTAAGACACGATTGAAAGGGCTTTTTGTTGGCGCTTGTCATTTATTATTTCTGTATGATAAATTTATGGGTTTATTACTAGTTGAGAAACGTTAAAGGTTTCCTTCCTGCTCTAATATGGTTAGTCCGCCACCAAATAAACATTGCCTATGAAGGAAAGGCTCGTGGCTAGGCAATGCCACAGTAATAAGTTGCTAATTACCTAAGTGCAATGAAGAGAGTGAAGATGCTCCGAGGAGAATTATCCCATGACTAAAGGTCTTGGAGGTAGTTCAGGGTGGGGAGAGTAGACTATAGCTAACGGTCCAGCCCCTTTACACCGTTTCATCATCCCTTTATTGACCAGATTAATATTTAATCAATTGGTTATCTCCATACTTATAGGATTATTTTTTTGTAAGTAATCATTATGTACTATAAAAATTAAGATAATTGGGTCTTATGGTTAATAGAATCCGCTTACTGGATTAAAGACTATTGTAACCTTGAAATCTTCGTTTTTATTTTATTTAAATATGTATTTCTCTAGGATTTGAAGTATTCAGACACATTGAAAAAGAAATTTTGAGATTATTTAGTATCTAAAGAAATGGTAGATTTCATTTCATTTATGAAGGACTTTTAATGATGTTTGCTGAGAACTTGATAATGTCAAAAGATATTTTCTATTGGCTGATCATAGAAAGCTCCAGTCTTTTGAAAAATTGAAATGATATTTCAGAATATCTTTTATCCAAGAAGTATACCTTTCATTCACAATTGTTTTTATTCTGCGTCTATTTGGAGTAATTACTGTTTATTTTATTTGATGAGTATTGTTGAATTCAAACCTCATTCAGGAATCTTTCATTTTGAATATCTCCTTGTCATTGGGGTAGGACTGTAGGTATGTTACGTTTGTAGGTCAGATGCTCATACTGCATCATCAAGTTCATTATGCAGGTTCCTGAGGGATGACCCTCTAATATCACTTGTGATTAACTTCTAGAGATAAGTTACTCTCAGCTTATCATTGATACAATTGTTGGTCGCTCCATAGTGCTTAGTTGCCGATCCTTCTCTCACCAACATCACCATTAGGGTTGGGCCCAAAAGACGAGCCCACAACCCTTTCAGTTAACCCACAACCAACATGCCAGCCATTGATGCTTTGAAAAGCTGCCTTACAATTTCCTTGATGCTGATGTCAGAAGCTCTTAAAAAATTCCCAGCCCATTTGCAAAAGCAAGCCTGGATATTTACGAATTTATAGATATTTTTATTTTTAAAAGAATTGATTAAGAGAGGTATCTGTGATTCCTACGTTTTTGTACAATGAAAAATGAATATTCCAAAGGTTTAGAACGGACTAACGCTTAATTAAATTTCCATGAATTATTCCAAAAAGAAATAATTCTAAGAATTATTGTTTTGTTCCGTATTTCGGAGAAATATTTATTACGGTCTGAAAAATGATTCACTACATTTGGTTGTTTATTACAGTTATAAAAAAGTAACATTTCAGTTATCTCAAATACTAAAGAATGATAAGGTCAAACTTTCCGAAGGCTAGAGCGACTAGAGCCATGCGGAACAGATAGTAGCTATCGGTTTATTTGTGTTAATCTATTTTCCTGGCACAACAAGTATTGTTAAAAAATAAAAAACAAAACCTGCCTTGCTATTATCTCACATGTAATCAATTGATCAGGGATTTTCCTTTTATATTGTATTTAGTATTATGGATGAAGTAAAAAGAATAAATGAATGTATGTTTGCAGCCAATTAATTCCACAAACACACACACACACACACACACACACACAGGCTCATGTTGGCAATATTTTTAACTGTGATATGAATACAAAAGACTTCTCAATTCTATTGAGATATTCTCATGGAACACTGATAAATTCTATTTAGTAGAAAGTTACAATTTTAATAATTATAAATTAAAGGGTTAAGACTGAAAAAATAGATTCTAAACACAATGTTCTTGTTTTTTTTTCGATAAACATAATATTACTTCGAAGTAACCACCACTCTTATCAGGGTTCCTAAGGCATAAAGTAGCAAATTGATCGTATACAATTCCTTAATACACGTATAAAACTATATTCAATTAAAATTGAGATATTCTCATGGACACCCATAAACATAGACTTCATACGAGTAAACAATGTTTGAGATAGACTACTACATTCTAAACATATTTTGTTCGTTTTTTTGTATCGTTAAAAGGAATATTATAGAAGATATGTTTTGAATATATATGTTCAATGCAATGTTTTGAATGTATGTTTTGTTATTAATGTGAACCCTCAGTATTATGTTTTACCTTTGGATAGTTGACCCTCTAATATAAAACATTTCATTCGTAAATAAATTTATTTTTAAGTTACTGAGTAACAATAGGGTGGGCAGAAAACCAGACAATTATATGAATAGAATTTGAGTTTTGGGATCATTGTTCTTAGAGTGATCTGAAACATGAAACAAAATATATCTTCTCAATTAAATTTCAGACAAACCTTAAGAGTTTTATTTATATAGATTTGACGACTTGCGTTAGTGGCTGCCATTTGTACATTAAAGTGTTTAATGTAAAACTAAAAATCGAGTTCGTCACTGACCAAAATCAGACCAGTAGAAGTAGCTTTTGAAAGGTCGAAATTTTAAATATCACTGTCCTCCATCTGAACAAAAAGTCCGTCACGCAGGGGCTGCGGAAACTAAGCAGATTTCCCTCGTGAAGTTTTACAATAGAGAAATCTGCCTAATAACAACTGTAGTAGTAAGAAACCTCTAAACCTAAAACATTATTTAGGGCGTAATAACCCAGAAGTTTCTAGCCCCAAAAAACAGTTAAACTAACCTCTAAACCTGTTCACGAGGGACGAATAGTTATGGAAATGGCCACCAGAGCTCTCGGCGGAAAGTCCGAACAGCCTACGTGATCACACGCAGATTACAAATGCAAATATCTCGGTTAATATTCAAGATAGAGAATAAATGCATATATCAATATTTATAGTAAATTTAATTTGCAATAAGATTTGTTCTATACAATTTTTCGATCCGATGCATAATAACGGAGATATTTCGAATTTTTGAAAATCCCCCCTCTAAACCCCCCTCCCACTTTCCTTTTTAGACCGCTAGAGTGTTAACAGACAAATATATATATATATATATAGATATATATATATATCATTTTCGTCATCTCCTGGGTAGGAAAAGTGTTATATAAATATATATCATGAAGTATTGTCCTTCACTGTTGACTAAACATTTTTTTTTAATAATTAGGGAATTTATTATCAACGTCTACACTGAGGTTGCACTAATGACGGAATTTTCCAAAATTTCGTCGAGTTGCCTTAATACTAATACTACCACCTAGTAAATGGATTTTCTGAAAGGAAGGCTGACATAAGCCCCTTACTGCTTGATTCATATTTCTTTAGGAAGTTCCTTTCTTACTGACAGCAACAAGATTGATTTGAGATCAGCTGAGAAGTATTAATACCAGACAGTGAACTCCAGTATCTTAGACCCTACTTGTCATAGAAACATCCAGGCATGAAAATACATCAAATTAGTATAGATGGAATAATTAAGTTATTAATATAGTAGTTTAATTTATTTTAATAGCTTTCCGCTCATTTGTGTCATTTTGTGGACTATTCAATGAACATTACTCCCATTCTCACGATTTATAACCACATCTTAAGAACGTTAAAATAGGAAGAAAAGATTAATTCTATATTCTATGGAAACAATTTCTCGTTTTTTGTCGTTTAAAGAACAAACCTTGTTCTTTCCCTAACTACCTCCTGTTCGTCGTCAAACAAAGCTTTTTTTTACTTCACTTTTGACAAAGTTTATTTAACCGTGAAATCAATAAAATGGAATGTTAATAATGAAAATTGATCACGTCATTTGCTTAATGTGCGTTAACTTCAATTAAAAAAAAAAAATGAAATTCGTACATTTTCATTGAAAAAACAATCAATACAATGCTCCAATTTGCCTTAGTTGTATAAATTGGGCGTTAATTTTCAATTAATGGAGTTGACAACATTATTCCGTCCTCTATCTAGTTGAATTGGTTTTCTTCCTTGTTTGAGCTGGACATCATTTTGTCGAAGCGCCTCGATCATAATAAGCAGCGTATTCATTTTTCTCGTGAAATTAAACAAAACTCCAACTGAATATTTTAAGTTGTTAAAGGAGGTGTTTAGAGATAATTATTACAGCCACGTAAGACCGACGCCTCAAATCAGGTTACTAAGTGTACACTACGTTTTGAATCAACATAGGCATATTTGTTATGTTAAGTTTTTTATTAACGTCTGCTTTCTGCTATTGAGGCTAATTGGGACGGGTTATCTACAAGTTACTACCCTTTTAAGCTAGGGTGGAGCTTAAAATTTTTATTTAATGAGTTCGTCGATAAGTCAATTTTTATTGCCCAGACGGGAATCGAACTCATTAAAACCAATTGATTAAAAAAATAAATATATTCAGTTATCAGAAGTTGATAGAACATTATTTATTTAGTTAATTAACCATACCCCTTTTTATTATATCGCATTCTATTCAAACAAAAGTTTAACTTTGTCTTAAATGCGATATGTAGCTTGAATCATATAAATAATTATTTTGTATTATTATTGTAGTACTCTATTTAAATAGAACATGCCACTTATATATAGCTTTCCAAAGTTATTAAGGGGTTTAGGGTAGGGGAGCGCTTGGGGACGTAAATCTTATAACTCGTAGCAAACCAAGATTCATGGCTTTTCATTTCTGCTTGGACGTGAGTGGACGTCATCACCTATTTATTCTTATTGCTATTTATTAACTCCACTTTATGCTAGTACGGCTAATTGGGACGGGTTATCTACAGGTCACCATCCTTTTCTTGCCAGACTGATAATAAGGATTTCACACACACAGGTCACTAAATAAATTCCTATTGTCCATGCGAGAATCGAACTCTCTACTTATTTATTTATTGATTAAGTAAGTTAGTTTTTCTCATGGCGTAGAAAAGCAAGTTTTCTAAAATGAAATGTAAACAACCACTAACTGACCATTGGGTTACATTATAAGGGAGCTTACTGTCAACTATTCAATACAACTATCCACAGGCTTGAAAAATAGTACTTGCTCAAAAGCCCTTGCTGATCACCCAGTAATGAGGGTCTATGATTTACAGGATTATCTTCAGTAATATATAGGGTGCAGAAATTAAATTGAATGTTTCGGCTATTCTACTCTTAAATCGCCGCTTCCTTCTTACATGTTTATAAGTTATTCTCTTTACAGAAATATTGATATAGTTGAAAAGAAATTAGCTACTATAGTTCTTATTTATTCTATAACAGCATGGGTGTTTTGCCTTTGGAAAAATGTATATGCAAGATTAATGTCAATAAATTTAATGGTCGGCCCTACAGGAAGATAATCAGGAAGGTAACCGAGATATATGGAAAATCTGGCAATGACCTACGATATCGAACAAGAAGAACATACATTCCAGCAGGTCAAAGACTAATGTTCACTTCAATGTTAGGCGATAAGGGAAATATCGAAATTACCAATCCACTTTGATAAAAAACGTGCGAGAAGATATTTAGGCTATGAATGAAATTAACGACCATTAGATTCTGATGTAACGAGGTCGTAAACAAAGGCATTAACTAGTCGAAACGACCTCATATTTTGTTGTTGATTTTCATTCAATGACAAATTAGTGCACGTATTTTTGCCTGCGAGGGTTGTTGTTTTTAAAATCCAACTATAAAACATTAAATGCTCTAAATAAGTTATTATTATTGTTTAACAGTAATAATACTCATGGAAAGTCAGTGTACACTGCTTTAGCCCATGATTTGTATTCTCATGTATATCATGATTTATAAATAATCTGTCATGTAAAATTCGTTTTGGGAATTTGTAAACTTTTTTTAAACGTCTTGAAGAAAATGTTAGTAAATTTCTACAGATCTGAGCTTCTAGTAACATGTCAGAACATTCGCTGAGGTGAGCTGCACAGTTCCTGCGTATTTGTAACCTGAGCCACATCAAGTCACCCAGGATCTTCTAACAGCTTGGCTCTGTGCCTGCCTCTTTATCATGCCACACTATCAATCTATTGGGCCTGGTGGACATACTGTCAACCTGACACATTTTTTATATAGGTTTAGAGCTACAATTATATTAGTTGGCTGTAACTTCTGAACAGTGATTGGAAACCGTTACTGGCCTTAAACGGCTCCAACTTTCTTAGGAGTTTTCTCTTCTTCTGTGGAAATATAATTTTATTTTTTAATAAAATGTCATTGTAACAATATGAGAATATGTGCTACAAGTACCTATTAAAATTATAGAATTTATACATTATTTTTCAGTTTAACTAACTTCTTTTACTGCTACTACTATTAAGGAGTCTCAAGGTTTTAGTAGAGATAAATTTCTTTCCACTATCAAATCAAAATGAACGATTAAAAACGAATACTTTCGTACGAAGATGGAGGTTTACGATTCATCAAGCTATTTTAGCAAATTCTTTCAGCTGAAGTTGTTTAGAATGATGAAATACTATTATGAATGATTGGACTAAAATAATTTATTGATGTTTCTTGTTTTGGTTTGCTAATGTTCCTGAATTCAATATATCGTTATTTAATAAAGTAGACGTTTTGTATCTATAGCTTATTGTGACGGGTTATCTACAGGTCACCATCCTTTTCTAACTAGGGAGGGACTAAGGATTTTATTTAATGAGTTCGACACTAAATAAATTCTTATTTGCCCAGGCAGGAAACGAACTCGCGCTCTAGGTTTACCATAGAGGTTAAGGCCCACGCTTTAACTCACATGTTTAACCTGAGCCACTAATATTAGGTGTCGAAAGCCGAATGTACATTGCTTGATTATTTCGAGCAGTTGTTTTATTTCTAGTTGCTTCTGGTTTATTTAAGTTATTTTAATTTCTAGTTTCTTAGGTATTACAGCTGTTGGGTGTTTACATGACTCATTTCATTAGAGATTAGAGAGTTCCTCCGCCAGTTTATTGTTAACTTTGATTCTTGTTAGGGTAGCAAAGTTTAGTGGGGTGGTAATTATTAGATCCCCCCCCCACACAGACACACATTATGTGGATATTTCTCCCGCTTCTCTTAGAACAAGTTTAGAATTAACTTAAAAGTTTATTACGATGTCAGAGGGAATTATAGTAATAAATACTTATCTTCTTGATTCTAATAGGAGTTATTTACTCGTAAGTCGACTCTTAGCTGATTTATAAGAAAAAGTAGTTTAAGTTTGAAGTCCAGTAGATTTGGTTTCCATAGTTTTTCTAAGGGAATAGGGAATAATTAATCCTTGAGGTTCATCGAATAGTTTTTTGGGCAGGTATGAAATGTTGGTTGATTTATATTCCTTAGTGGGATATATATTTGTAATACGTTATAGAACATAATCAACCTTAGAGAAGTGACTGGGAGATGCCAAAAAATCAACTACTAGTAACGAACTAATAGACAAATTAAACAAACAACACGTATTATTCAAACTTTCAGGCCAAGAGCAGGACCCACACTTACCTAAAATGAAAATTGATCCTCCAATTGTTCTATTTTGCACATAATACTTAACCGTTTAACCTATTACTAGGGTAATGTTTAACAACTTTGCAGAGGTAAATTTTCAACAGAACCATGGATCAATACTCATTAATCAAAACTAATAAATATCTCCGAACGTCCTGAATGATAGCTCCTTTATTATACAGATGATATACTTGTATTGTTAATGGCCTTAGGTGTTGGTATGACCATAACGATAAAGATAATCAATAAATAAAATTAAGAAACTAAATCGATATGATTATAAAAACATTAAACAAATTGTTGCAGGTTGCATGTTTAATAATCTCATTAAATCATGCATTTATGAGAGAAATTTTTACTTGGATTACATGGATGAGGACCCTTGTATTATTATATTGATTGCAAAATAAATGGATTACATTTCATGCGTTAAGGAGTGACGGGCAGTTTTGAAGTGGCATTGGAACAAGGGTTACGAAATCAGTAGACGCATCACTTAAAACGATTACACACAAACATGCAATAAACGACAATAGGACTGTTAGGAAACTGCACTGCCATTTTCGTCCCCAAAATGTTTAAAACCTTTACCTGAAATATGTAAGGAATGACTTTTGTTTGGAATCCCATTGTGAAGCTTCAGAGTCGCTAGTTTCTGAATGATAGAACATGACATAATTGCTCCCATCACTGTAACACAATAAAGAATTTATTTCTAGTTTTATGAATTTAGACTCTTTACTTTTGAAATTTTAATTAATTATTTATTAACGTCCAACTAAGGCCAATTGGGACGGGTTATCTACAGGTTACCACCCTTTCTAGCCAGGGTGGGACAAAGGATATTATTTAATGCCGTTTATGTATACTCAAAAAAATATATTGATATGTGTATTTAAGGTGGCAGAAACTTTTATTTACTTCTTCCTGTCTCCCATGTACGCAACATCATGCGTATTCCTTGTACTGCAAAAACATTGATCCTTTTTTTGTTTGTATTATAAAAAGCTATCCTTTAAATATAATGTTACCTTTTTATTTAGAAGTTGCAGAATCTCTAGTAAATAATTCACTTATTATAGCCTATTAGTGAATTTAATAAGTGTAGGAAATACAGATAATATAATGTTTCATTTGAGGTTATTCATTTTAAATAATGTGTGTTAAAATAAATAGAAGTATTGCCAAGAAAGCATTAATAAAAACAATCTGTTTTTATTATTACTTATTAACATCCACTTTTTGCAACTAAGGCTAATTGGGACGGATTATCTACAGGTTACTACCCTTTTCTAGCCAGGGTGGGACAAAGGATTTTATTTAATGAATTCCGTCACTGAATGAATTCCTCTGCCCAGGGAATCGAACTCGCCACTCGAGGTTTACCATGTGAGATTAAGGAAAACGCTTTACCTCACATGGCTAACCTGAGCCCCATCATCAATTTTAAATTTTTCTTTGATTTATTAACGTCGTCTTTTATGTATTGTGCTCCTAAGGCAAATTGGGATGTGTTATCTTAAGGTTGCCACCCTTTTCTAGCTAGAGTATCACTAAGGATTTTATTTACTGAGTCCACCACTAAATAAATTCCTATTGAATAGCGACTCACTTGGCTAACCTAAGCCCCAAATTTTCTTAATATTTATACCCATACAATTACTTAAGTGCTAAAAAGCTCATAAAATTTCTAGAAGAATAAAACTTACAGTCGGGAGAGTCTAAACAGCCAAATAAATATGAAAACGATTCCTTTTTCTATTTTCTTCAAAAAGAAGGTTTGTAGTCTTTCATAAGTGCTCAATGAAAGGGATATTTCAGAGCAGGCCATATGTATTGATTTATGATACTTAGGTTCTTTTCTGGCTTCTATAAGAATTAATTTGATAATTTATTTAACCAACCTAGATGTTCATTCTGAACCAAGCCAGATTTTCCCAGGTAACTAATTGTTTCGTCTTGACTAATTCTTATTATATGCCTATAAATAGTTCTCAATTCTGACGTATTTTTTTCTTCTATTGGTACTTGCTTTATATATATATATATATATTAAAATGAGAGAGCATTAGTTGATGTAAAATGTTTTCATTTTTTGTACTCAAGTACCACTGTTTGATAATTATCAAATATTAGGGATTTCATATGCTTAATTTTGTTGTGCTCTATCAACAATATTCTATTCAATTACTTATTAGGTTATAAATGAATGAAAATATGCCCTTTGATACACCTCGAAAAGTTTACTTTCCAATTTTAAATAAGCGTCTGCATTTAATGTCCAAATATACAATATAAACATTTTCAGTTGGGGAAAATAATAACTTGTTGTGAGTACGTCTATAATTAGTTCTAAAATTTCGTGTTATTGCAATTGAGCATAGATAGCAAGGAACGATAACTAACATGCTGTTAACTACTTAACCAAAACTTTTGAGTGCCTCTTTCTAACTTTTATGGACCAAATTTTATTTACCCTTAAAGCTGTAAATATCAAACTTTTTAAAAAGTATTAACAGCGCTTGAATGAAGATAAAATATTCTCTTTCCTTTTATATTTGCATTATCAGCGAATTTCCTTCATTCTTTACTAATTTCATTACTTTAATATTTGAATAATATTTGTCACGTAATGACCATAATTTAAAACTTCAGTGAATTAAATTCACTATTTAAGATATTTGGAGAAATATTAAAATATTCTAGACACCGTGCATACCCGTCTTAAGTGAGGTTTCTAAGGACGTTAAAAAGCAAAAGGAAATTGTAAATATGTTAATTTCTGTGTATTGGCTCAAAATGTTTATGGGATATTTTGTAGTTCTGTACAATTTCCAAAAATAATCCATTGCGGTCCTGCTATGTATGCTAAGTAGATTTTCCACCTGCGGTATGCCACGACCATGGAATCTGTCCACACCCTATTCTCCCGTAAAAAAAGAACCTCTGTAAGAAGGGCTTGAAATTTAACCTAGAAATGAGATTTTATTGATACCATGTAAGAAACATACCAGTTGTTAGGTGACTGAAGGCTGAAATTTCTAATAATTCGGTTAATATTCGAGCTAAAGAAGAACACTGTAAAACAAAATCTGTAAAATATAACTTTTTAACAAAATTGAAAAGATATATATATATAACGTTTTCCATCCGTTTTCCATAGTAGGTGAGCTATTTCTAATTACTGATTTTACCCATTATTTAAACCCACACTTTTTTTGGAATGTAGTTATTGATAAATATTTATTAATTGTAAAGATTTTTTTATTTATTGAGATGTATTTAAAACAGACCTCAAAAAGATTGAAAAATAAAAGTGAACCTAAATTAATTCTTTATTCAATGTATATTTCATACACATACATTGAATAATATTTTATCGTTTCTTTATATTTCGTAGTTTTATCATTCCTTGATAGTAACTCTGACGCAATGCAGGTGGTTAGAAAGCTGCAAACACCTCGTTCCTCCTCTGTAGCTACCATGTTTCCCAGCCGAAATATTATTATTAAATGAGCTCCTTAATAAATAAATAAAAAAGGATAAATTGTGATTTCTACTTCCTACTAAGGTTTTGACGACGCACTCTAATTAGTAATTGCATGTAGTTAAATAAAATAGTAAGAAAACGTGTTTCTGCTTTATATTCCATTTTATTATTACTTATTCGATTATAATCGTATTTCACGACAGGGGCGATTGAGCGATGTATATATGATAGTACTGTATTTAAATTGGTTTAAAATATTTTTTTAATAAAAATATTAAAATTACTATTACCGTACTAATTACATTAAAATATGTGGATCTTTAGTTGGGGAAATAATGTAGGCAGTGGAATATTGTGGTTAAGAGAAATCTTCATTAAGGATATATATTCATGTTTGAAGGAATGGTGATTTTGTAATCTGCACACATCAGAATGAGACCATCGGTAATAATCTAGTCCTGCCTGAAATTAGCTGATATAAAGATATTGTCTAAAAACTTTAACTTAATCATAACTAATTTTCTCCTTCATTCTTCATATATTTGAGTCTAATTTGTTCACTATGACCTCGAACTAATATTATTCTAGTGCATTATAAGTGATAATAATTCGTTCTCCTTGCTGATAATAATGATCTAAAGATCATTTAATGATAACAAAATTCACGAAAATATTTTGGCTTATCTACTTCCTTCCTTGATTTTGTAGTCCTTGTTTACGATAATAATAACAGAAATATTACCAAATTAATAGATAAAATTTAAAACGAATACATTGGTAAATTTATATTTGAAGGTAATTTGTTTTCAAAAAGGCTGAATTGGATTATGGCTGATGTCCTTTTTTTCTTGAATTTGTATTTAATTAATTATTTATTTCCCTCCGCAGCAATGGTGTCTCATTTGCCATTAGCTCTGTTAATGCATTCATGTTTTAATTTATGTATAAATCAATTAGAAATAATAGATATATTTCGGGGCTCAGGTTAGCTATGTGTATTGAGGCCTTGATCTCATTTGGTAAACCTAGAGTTCGATTCTCACCAGGGCATTATGAGTTATTTAATGAGGAACTCATTATATAAAATCCTAGGACTCACCCTGGCTAGGTAAAGGGTGCTTACCTGTAACCCCCCCCCCCCCCAAAAAAAAATAACAGTCGGAAAGCGTGGGCGTTAATAAATAACGAACATACTACTATTAATTTCTATACTTTTTTGTTAAATGTGTTGCTATTGTTAATGAGTTAGAATGATCGTTTGCATGTTTTTTTATTTATATATGTGTTTTATTAATTAATTATATGTTCAAGAGTCAATTTAGAGTTAGAGTTCTCGTCAATTAACATAAAAGATACATTTAAAGTAAGTGCATGGAAGTTCGTTTAGTTCAGATGACGCCTAAGTAATTCAGTAGGATGAGTTCAGGAAACTGAATCCGTCTGGCCACCGAGCACTGAAAATATGTTGCATATAGGTGTTACATATCGTTTTTAATTGAAATGTGATATATTGCTGGTCTAGCGTATTATGTATAGTGTTTCGGCCTGTTATATAATAAGCTTGGGAATTCTTTTTATGCGTTAGAACTTATAACTTGACAGGCATGTGCACATTGTGCTGGTCATGCATCATTGTTGTGTATCTGGAAGAAATAGTTGAAGAATATATGGCTTTTAAAATGTATCATCCCACCAGTTATGTATGGGTAATGGGTTTGTTGTTGGGGGGGGGGGTATGGGTTTGTTGATCCTATGAATAGAAACATATGTATGTGCATTGATATAGGGTTGTTTTCTCCGCCTCCCTTTGATTCACACACCTCTATGGGCGATCCTCCTATATGGTCAGAACGTTTCGTACGTTTTGCACTTTAAACACCGAATTTCAAACGCTTTAACTATAATGGTCCAGGTGTTATATTGTCATTTGCATATTTCTTTTTAAAAGTGGTAAATACTTAAGTGTGTGGCGCCCGAGTAAGCTGATAGCTGCGTCGGAGATGTTTTCAATTTAAATCTGGTTTTAATATAAGTATTGTATATCTGAATCGAGCTAATAAATTAACCATTTATTTTTCTAACGTTTTTTTTATTCCTCTGAGCACTATCTATCAAATGGTATACTGTCCCTGGTTAATGTAATCACTGAGTCTTCTTAGGTTTATCTTATTAATAGTGCACATGTTCCACAGGTTTTCCTTAAGGCCATGAATTCTATTTCTTTTTCTTCTCAGTGTACCCATCATTCACATCTTTAGCCAACAACTCTTTTTTTCTTATTGCTCATATGAAACACCTAAGGTAAAGCTATTTACTACTAATCTATTTTTCCGAATTTTCATAATAAAAATTGTATTTCACAATTCTTCCTTCCAGCAATCTTTGCTCTTATTGCTAAAAATATTGTAATATTTACGTTTTGGCTATAATTAGAACTCCAAAACGTAAATCATTTGTTTAATAATGAATGGTGCAAATGGCAGTTGAAACAAAAAAAAAAATGAGTAAACGAATACAATATCAGGTTCGGGTTGTACTACCCAAAGAATAAAAATTCCAGCATTGAATTCTGCTCTAGTAATATTTTTTTAGAGTAGCACGTAATCAAATCTATTTATAGTTAAATCAAAAATATTCTAACAGAAATGCTTTTTGTTCCAAAGGAAAATGTATTTATCTGTTTATAGGCACTTTTCAACCTATACCAATGGCTTACGATTCCTGAGCCATGTAAAATTCGTGACACATTCATTTCATTAATTGTTTTTTAATGTTTACATTAATTTAACAGGTTTAGGCTAGAAAATGTTATCCATTATCTATGACTGTGCTATTAAAGCTAATTCTGACGGGTTACCCTGTTCTGGCTAGGGAAACTAAGGATTTAATGAGTTTGTCAATATGTAAATCAATTCATACTGCCCTGGTGAGAATCGAACTCACGACTGTAGGTTTACCAAGTTAGATTAAACCAAAGCATAAACTCGTATGGCTTACCCAACATTGTTATATAGAATAAACGATGTTTAAATCTGTAATTCTATTGCTTCCCCTGGTTCCCTCGACGCCATCTAATGCGTTTTTAAAATGTATGGTGTAAATACTAAATTAATCTTAAAAACCCTTTAATTTTATGTTTAACCATTTTAATTTATTCCGAATAGCGTATAATTGCTGTATAAAAAGTAGATTGTTAAAGATATCAACCGTAATGTTATCAAGTAAGGTAAGATACCTGTCGTTTAAAAGCTACCCACTCAGAAGTGTTTTCCAACTATCTTTCGTTCTATAATTTGTTAATCGCAATATTTCAATGTTCTTCAATCTCTTTCCTCAGGCAATCCAACTTGTTGGTTGAGGGCCACAAATGAAAGCTCGGTTCTAACTTAACACAACCACTTTACATTTTTGATAGGTTGAGAACCACTAAGGTCTTGCGAGTCACAAATAAACACAGGGCTAGGAGAGATAGTCGGGGAAACAGTGAAAAGAAATCCATACTGAACATGTTATGCCAATCTCTACCTGTTTATTTTGGATAATAAATGTAAATCTGTGTTTGATACTGCGGCTGTGTATTTCAGGGTGTTACAACATTTATTCGTTTAACATTCTGTATTTTTTTAATACAATAACAAGACTGATGATGTATATATTGCAAAAATTAAGCGAACTATATGTTTGTAGTCTAGTTTATTCAAGAGTAGACGGAACCTAGATATATGTTATCAATAAGTCGTTAATAAAGTGACGTATTAGTTTGATACCATTCGCTGGTCCGCCTGCTGATATCGGAGGAGAGAAGTGGCTGTGACTCGCTGTCCAGCCTGCCCCTTGGCCTGTACCCGCTCGTCATCGCGTATCGACTGCCCAGCTTACGCAGAGCGCCACCTTATGTAACCTCCCCTCCTAGGGCAGCCCCGGCCCGGAGGACGGTCTCAGGGTGCCGTAATATGCTCGTAAGGGAATATTTGGGGTTGATTGGTTTCATCGAGGCCAAATAGAGTCTTGCTGTCGTGACCATCCATTCGCTCATTATACTTTTATCCCTGTGTATACTAGCTACTGGGTACCTATGCTTCCAAAGACGGAGCACCAAAACCAAGTGGCTTTGTTTGAGAAATCTGCATAGACTGATATTGCTATTCCTTCACAAGGCTTCACTATGCACAATATTAGCAGATTTCCCTTAAGGGAAATCAACTATTGAGGTCGTACTCATGACGCGATTTTCGAAAACTTTCTTCAAATGTCCAGCGATCCTACCAAAGAGATGACGAAAATGAGATCCGTTCAAAATTATACACACATATATATATATATATATATATATATATATATATATATATATATATATATTTGTCTGTTAACGCTCTAGGGGTCGCAATTTATGTTTGATCGTAACTAAACTCGATATTAAAACGTTTTATGTAAAAAGACAGATCAAGTTCGTTGATGGCTGAAATCGGACCAGTGGGAGGGGGGGGGGGTTAGAGAGGGGATTTTGGAAAATTCAAAATATTTCCGTTATTATACGTCAGATCGAAAAATTGTATAGAGCCAATCGTATTGCAAATTAAATTTACTATAAATATTGTTATATACATTTATTCTCTATCTTGAATATTTACCGAGATATTTGAATTTTTATTAAATGTGGGCGGATAACGGACGAGAGTAAGTTTACCGCCAAAAGCTAGTTCGGCCGTTTCCGTAACTGTTCGGCACTCATATGGAAATTTCTCTATTGTATAAATTTACGAGGGAAATCTGCTTAGTTTACGCAGCCCCTGCGTGACGGACTTTTTTTATACTTTCCGTCTCTGTTGCTACATTTTTGGCGACAATTCATAGGTAACGAAATATTTAATACGTTTATACAATACTTTGAAAAGTATATGGACACCCCCTTTCATGTTCATACCAATGAATAGCTTATACTCTAGTGGGGTGGGTGCTAACTCAGATACTGAGTTTCGTTCGTTTTGCCCTCTAAATTTGTTGACCTATACTTGTTTATACATTGGTACAACAAAAGTGGATATAACAGAATTTGCTCTAGATATAAAAATAAATAACTTTTGTGATTATGTTTACCGAAAAACCAATAGGAAACAAAATATCGCGGTTTTCATATTAGCCCTCCCTTACACCCTCCAATCCTGTTCGCCTTTACTAAAAGTCCGTCACACAAGGGCTGCATCAACTATGCAGATCGTATGACGTATAGCCTAAGGTGTGTGACTGGTAATACTCTAACTAAGTTTAATCAAATTCGGTTTATTCGTTTAGAGATGAAAAACGGATAAACAAACAGACATCAAAGCCAAACATTGTCGAAAAAGTAAAGAGCGGAGTTCACAAAAAAAAAAAAAAAAATCAATGTAATGACAGAGGTTATAATTGTTTTATATATATATATATATGCTGTATGCCGTTGTTTTTCTATTTTGACTATTAACCAAGATATTTTCATTCATTAGTTTTCAGCCTTCGGTGAAGCCCCACTCCTATTCATGTCGTACTAACAACAATAACTTAGTCATTTCTACTCAGTCGATTTTCACTTTAATCACCTCAGCCATTAAACAGTCCAGGTGACATTATAATTCCTGTCTACTTAGGCTTCTTACAACGGGATAAATTGGAAAAGTAACAAAATGTTGATATGATTGTTAACGTTTTTAGCAAAGACAAAAAATGCTTGTCATTTAACTATAGCCAGGATTATGAAGATATTTTCTGAGGATGTTTCACCCATCGTGTGAAAGTGTCTCTTTAATTCGCTCACGAAAAAAGAAATTGATCATCATTTCTGCTTGAATCTAGAATATAGTCGTAAAAATGATTTTATAGCATATACATATATATGTGTTCCATAGTTAAATATAATATCATCACGTCAAATTTTGATTGTTAACATTATAATTCGATATCTGTTTATGAATTCTTTTTAAAAAAATCATTCCTCGGCTCGATTCAGCCGACCTGCAAAATTTCATTTATCTATACAAAAAGGACCTTGGACACAAACGTGTCGTGACATAGAAAACACATAACGGTTCCTCGACATATGAAGTTCACCCGAAGAACGACTATTCACCCAAATTATAGAATTATCTGAAAGTATTAATTCAATACTCTAACAAAATAAGTTTTTGGACATAATTCATATTCATATCACACACGCGCACACTCACGCACACACACACACACACACACGCACACACACATACACACACGCACAGTCACACACACACACACACTCACACACACAAACACACACACACTCACACACACAAACACACACACACTCACACACAAACACGCTCACACTCACACACAAACACACTCACACACGCACACACACACACACACACACACACACACACACAAATACACTCTCACACACACACACTCACACACAAACACTCACACACACACACTTACACACAAACACACTCACACACACACACACACACACACACACACACACACTCAGACGCAAACACACACACACAGACACACACACACTCACACACAGACACACACACACACACACAAACGCACTCACACACACACACACACACACACACACACACACACACACACAAACACACTCACACACACACACACACTCACACACCCAAACAAAATGGTATATTTCCTATTACAATTAAATGACTATATTGACGATATTTCCTCTTTAGGTATATCTTTATCATCAGTTTTTCATCATTAACAGATAACTGGTTGTTTCATTGGAGCATATCCATTTCATAAATAAGTCAGGGTCAGCATAATCTATTTCTTTATCTTTATTTTAATTTACATGGAAAGAATGTTCGACCCAATAGTAGTAATTAAAACTAGATTCAGATTAAGGAAAAATAATCCTTATTTAATGAAATATGAAATTTTAAAATTATGAATTACATTATGTCTTTTCACTTATATTATTTTTCATTTTAATTATAACTATTTAGAATTGTATTTTTTCTTAAATAGCGGAAAAGGAGGAGGGAAATATAAATTTATTTAGTGGCAAACTCACAAAATAATAATTTTAGTCCTCCTACCCTTGCGTGAACAGGCTGTTATCACCGGCAGTGAGGGTTGCCAGTACAGTACATATCCCCTTCACATAAGCAGGAAATCAGCGTAAAGTGGGCGTTAATAAATGGGTGTACGTATATTATACACATAAAATATACGAAGAGTGATATAATCAAATTAAAGCTATATTTAAAACTCATTGCGTAGATTTCATTTGTTAATAAATTATGTATCATAGAGTAAATCGATTTGTAACTATCTGTGAAGTTTGGGATAATTGAAATACTGTTAATTGATAAATGGTTCATATAAAAAATTTAAACGTTGCTAATCAAAAAAGTCCGTCACGCAGGGGCTGCGTAAACTAAGCAGATTTTCCACGTGAAGTTTTACAATAGAGAAATCTGCCTAATAACAACTCTAGTAGTAAGAAACCTCTAAACATATTCACGAGGGACGAATAGTTACAGAAACGGCCGCCAGAGCTCTCGTCGGAAAGTCCGAACATCCTGTCGACCACACGCAGAATACAAATGCAAATATCTCGGTTAATATTCGAGATACGGTATAAATGACTAGAACAATATTTATAGAACATTTAATTTCCAATAAGGTTGATTCTGTACAATGTTTCGATCCGACGCATAATAACGGAGTTATTTCGAGTTTTCGAAAATCCTCCCCTCTAAACCCCCCCCCCCCACTGGTCCGATTTCAGCCGTTAACGAACTTAATCTTTCTTTTTACATAAAACGACTAAATATTGAGTTTGGTAACGATTAAACAAAAATTGCGACCGCTAGAGCGGTAACAGACAAATATATATATATATATATATATATATATATATATATATACTGCTCAAAAATGAATAGGGATATTGGTTATTTTTTCTTATCCTATTAATTTTAATTAAATCGATCTTAATTAAATTTATTTTTTATGGGGAAAAAGACAATAATTTCTAATAAATATTAATGATATTTATAATAAAAAAAAAAAAATATGCTAGGCCCCATACATACCACAAAACAGCCAATATCCCTATTCACTTTTGAGCAGTTTATATATATATATATATATATATATATATATATATATATATATATATATATATATATAATTTTGAACAGACCTCATTTTCGTCATCTACTAGGTAGGATCGATGGACGTTTGAAGAAAAATCTCGAAAATTCCGTCATGAGTACAACCTCAATAGCTGATTTCCCTTAAGGGAAATCTGCTAAAACAATAATCTGTTTGTAGAATGATTGATTATTTGTTGCAGAATTTATTACCGAACATCTAGTATATTATTATTGTCTCATTCTGACTTCTAATTGCTTTCTTTAAGATAATGTATTACCTTCTAAATATGGACAAATTTCAAAATCAAATCAAAGGTCACTCCTTTTTTTAAGTTCTTTGGTTTAAGAGGCCCCTAGAATCATTTATCCCTCCGAATTTACCGTGGCATGCTCCCGCTGCTGCATTCTGTTCAGCCTTTGCTTAGATGGCATTTGCAATTTTATTCTTATTTTTGTTCCTTACTCTGCCTAGTGGTGTCTGCGAAGCTTCTTAAGGCGATACTACACGGAATTCATTACGATAACAGTGACTTTAGTTCGGTACACCACAGTCATAACTCAGCTAACGAAGAAGTATTGGGAAGTTCATTCCGACGTTTTATTATATCTATTAAAGTCCAGATTAACTTCAATTTTTCTACGAGACATCCTATTTTCCAAAATCTATCTTTAGCAGCTCCAAGGTACGTGCAGTCTACTTCGATTAGGTTCGTACATCGTGCCACACACACATTCTCACATACATACACACACACACACACACACACACACACACACACACACACACACACACACACACACACACACACACACACTTGTATAATTTGATTATGGTCGTAATCGGGCCGGAGGAGGTGGGGGTTGTAGAGAGAATAGAATAAAAAAAATGGAAATTTTCTGTTATTATGAACTCGTAATTCAGAACAAATCTATAGTGTTCTGCTTACCTAGCTCTTCGGGGCTCAGGTTAGCCTTGCGAGTTAAAGCGTTGACCTTTATCTCACATGGTAAACCTAGAGTGGCGAGTTCGATTCTCGCCTGGGCAAAGGAAATTATTTAGTGACGAAATTCATTAAATAACGGCCTAAAATCCCACCCTGGCTAGAAAATGGTGGTAACCTGTAGATAACCCGTCCCAATTAGCCAAAAAATGCAAAAAGTGGACGTTAATAAGTAAATAAATAAAATATAGTGTTCTGCAATTGTTGTACTCTGTCTATTCTAACAGAAGTATTAACCGAAATAACAGTAATTTGTAGTTTTCTGTCTCCAGTTAAGCTCCACATCTGCTCAGGCGATTTTTACTTAAAGCAACTCCATAAACATCTCGTGAACAGCTTAAGTTTGCAGCGTTTTCTACATAATACTTCTTACTAGACATGAAATTGCGAATAGAGTGAAGTCATCGCCTTGTCCTTGGTCCTAAATAAATAATATGGTTTTCAAGATATTACCCAGAACAAATATATGGTCTAGGGTTTGTGACCCACAAACAAGTTTCCCCTCTGCCATTTATACTTTTTTGGAAAATATTACAAATTTGTAATATTTATTTATTTTAAAACTCTCTTGTTGTTTTAATGTTTTAAGATAGACATCAATACGCAAGTCTGCTTGTAATGGTTTTATTAGCACTAATCTTTCGAAACTGCTGATTCGACGAATCCATAGTGCTCTAATAAAATTAATGGCAAATGTTTATAACCCTTGACGAGTAATAAACATAGTATTTTTTTGATGTCAGTAAGTTGATTCGTACCTATACAGATGGAAGGACTCTGAGACACTTATGTACTTGCCTAATTTTGTATTGATTGAGAGCTCGGCGGGGTCAAGGCTAACCTAGCCTTGGGTATTCCTTCAAACTTGACCTTAAATTCTTGTCAATATTTTTAGCACATTTCACCATCCTATTTAAAGCAGCTATGCTATTTTATTGAAAGTAACTTTTGTAATGGTAATACTACTTACTATAATTAGTGTTACTTTTATTCATCACTGGATTAGTCATAATGTGCCGACTATATACTTTATTATACCACGTGCATTGGGACAGCAAGCGAAGCATGTTACATGTTTGGAAGATTCAGACAAAATTCCCTGGTAGAGGTTGAATTTATTTGTACTTTTCTTCTTCAGGGAGTACTTAAGTGCCATTTTGTTCTCTTTATATTTATATATATATATATATATATATATATATATATATGTATATATAAACACACACACACAAACACAATTATATAAACATATTCACTCCCATGTAAAGTGTATAGACATTGGTTTTAAAGCAAAATATTATTTATAATTATATAAGCTGGATTGTTCTTGATAGGGGATTTTATATACGCTTTATGTAAGTGAAAAAAACCAAAAAGGATTAGTTGCTACGGTTAACAACTTAACAAGCTCTTCACCTCTTGAAATAAATAGACAAAACAAAATGTGTGCTTGTGTGTTTGTTCTTTTTTTCTTCTTTTTTTTTTTAAATTTTTATTTTATTTATTGTGTTCTAGAAATGTTTAGGTTTCGCCTTTTAACAATTTGGCTAAAAAGCACTGACTGTGTTGTTTTTATTTTTGTCGCCGCCTTTCTTTTCCCCTCCAACATATTGATTGGGTTAAAATATAGATATCCTGGAACGGTATAAGTTTTTCGTTCAGTGTACTGTCTTCCATATTCAGTATTTCAGTTACATTTCGTATGGGTGTTTCATCTGTCTTCACAGTTGTGGCGTTAGAAGTGAAGGATTCTAAAAACTTATAGAATAATACACAATCACAAAATTAAAAAAAAAATCACAAGAAGAAAGAATTCACAATTTTAAAATTAGTAGAAATAAAGAACAAATTGATTAGTAATCTGGTTCATAACGAGCTAACCGAGTGGCATCAAGAATGCATGTACTCGTGTATACTGTTACGAATTAACTGTGACCATGTCCTGCTCTTAACTGATATAGGGCGCTAGTAAATAAGGTTCAATGTAACATGGGGTAAAGAACAAAATGAGTTTTCCCGTTTTATCGTTGAATGAAGTTATTAAATTGTAATTGAAAATTATAAGTCGTATTTAAGTCTGGAATAAGATAATTCGTGGTATATTGAGGTATTGAAAATGTGAGATGCATAAGAGTGGGTTACTTAAGCCAGAAAACTACATTTTCAATGGGAGTGGCAGTAGTTAGTAGTGGTCCGTCGTCGTGCATCGAACATGATGTGTCTGTTATGGACTGAGTTTCTATGCCAGAGGGCAATGTTCAAACCCTGGGTTCGCATTCTTTATGTTAGCAGATTTCTCTTGAGGGAACTGAGCAATTGAGATCGAACTCATGACGTGGTTTTCCTAAAATATCTCCAAAGTACTTCGATCCTACCTAGTAGATGTATATATAAATATATATATATATATATATATATATATATATGTATGAATATATATATATGTATGAATATTCCGGAGGGAGACGGGGGGTGGTCTTGCGGGTTAAGGTGTGGGTACACCTTCCACAAACGTCAGGAAGCTGATGGTATAAATAGGTGCAAGTACGATCCCCGCTAATGCTTATGGATCAGCGGAGTCCAACGAGTGTATACGTCAGAAAGTCCAGAAAGGATTACTATTATTACTCTCATAGATCCCGCTAATACACAATAATAAAGTGAACTGACCACTGACTCCCTGGATACAATGAGGTCTGGAGACTAGAGACAACTCATCCAGGACCTCCTTGGTTAACGGAGGTTGTACATAGAATTGATCTCTCACCACGTAAAAATGTGATCACGAACCCTTTAGTCTCTCTCCGAGCGGCTAAAGATCTTAAAGGTTTATAATTCCAACCGAATATATGTATATATATACATATACATACACACACATATATACTTGTATGTTACCGCACTAGCGATCGCAATTTTTGTTTGATCGTTACTACACTCGATTTATAAGTGTTTCGTGCAAAAGTAAAGGTCAAGTTCGTTAATAACTGAATGAAACTAGTGAGAGGGGGAATTTCGAAAATTCGAAATATCTATATTATTATACGCCAGATCAAATAAGATCTATAAATGCTGTTCTATGCATGTTTACTGTGTCGTGAATATTAACCGAGATATTTGGATTTTATAGTTTTCAGCTTTCAGTAAAACCCCCTCTTGTACTCATGTCAGAATAGCAATACGCTGTATTCTAAGGTTAACTGTCACATATTGTTTTCCTTGACCTTTATTATACGAGATAAATTCGAATTCGTTGTGTCATGACGTCGTCAATTAAGATATAACGTAAATGTTTATTTGATCTATACCATATTCAACATTTAATTGTTTCAGCAAACATGAAATAAGATATTTGTGATTCGCACAAATCGGACATGAAATAGTGAGATATAGAGGGGGGTGGGATTGAAAATTCAAAATATGTCTATTATTATGAGTGGAATCGCAGTCTTATATAACCTCTCTTATTAAACTATTGATGGTCGACAGTTGTTCTATGCATTTTTGTCGTAACTCAATTATGTCTCAATTATTCTTGTTTTCCCCTTCAGTAACTCCCCCCCCCCCCGCCTTCTACTCGTCCGTTTTAGCAGATTTCCCTTAAGGGAAATCAGCTATTGAGGTCGTACTTATTATGCGATTTTCGTCATTTTTCTTCAAATGTCCATCGATCCTACCCTAGAGATGAGGAAAATGATGTCCATTCAAAATTGTATATATATTGCTCTATCAATCTATATATTTGTCTTTAACCGCTCAAGTGGTCGCAATTTTTGTTTGATCGTTACCAAACTCGACATTTAGACGTTTTATGAAAAAGAAAGATCAAGTTCGACAACGGCTGAAATCGGACCAGTGGGAGGGGGGGTTTAGAGGGGAGGATTTTCGAAAATTCGAAATATCTCCGTTACTATACGCCGGATCGAAAAAGTGTACAGAATCAATCTTATTGCAAATTAAATTTACTATAAATATTGTTATATACATTTATTCCCTATCTTGATTGTTAACCGAGATATTTGCATTTTTATGAAATTTGGGCCGATAACGGATTTTTGAATTTCCCGCGAAAAGCTAGTTCGGCCCTTTGCCGTCGCCGTTTGGCTCTCCTATGGAGATTTCTCTACTGTATAACTTCACGTGGGAAATCTGCTTAGTTTACGCAGCCCCTGCGTGACGGACTTTTATTTGTTTTATATAGAATTAGGGATTATGTGGTGAGATGAGATTACAAGTCGGTTATACCGCACGTGTGAAATGTGCTTACTTTACACAGCCACTGGACTTTTATTTAGCGCTGTCGTCACTGGGTTTAAGTGGGAGTTTAGTGCCCACTCAGCAACGTGAAACAATTGAGAAGAATTTTGTTGGGTAAAGCTGTAGTGAGGTTTGGTCTGTAAGACCACCGCAATACGGCAGCGAATGCGTCAACCTGACCTCATGACCTCACACTAATAACGTGCTGTAGGCATTCACTGTTCGAGTGTTGTTGATGCAAAAGAAGATTGTTAAATTTTCTAATTCTATGTTATCCCGTTTCTAAAGCCCCACTCCGTTGAGTCCGGTATAAGCCATTAACGACCTTGATCTTTAGTTTGATATGAAACGCTTCATATTTGGGAACGATGAAAGAAACATTACGACAGTTGAAACCTTAATACAGAAACACCCATGCACGCACGCACACACACTCACACAAACACCCACACACACACACACACACGTGACAACAAACAAAGTGAACTTGGATGATTAGGATAGTTCATGTGAAATGCAACAGAGAAGTTCAATTGAGCTATTGTCCAATACGGAAAATGTAAGCAGTTAAAGTAAAGTAGCAAGTTAAATTCAAATTTTCTTTAGATTGCCACATTATTTTGAATTGGAACTGACAACCAAAGAACTATTTCAGTCAGTTAATTCTAGAATTAAAAGAAACTTTTTTTAAAATAATTTGAAGGGACTTAAGTCTTCATAAAGTATTAGAAATGTTATGAAATTATAAATGTGAACATATTCAAACATTTATTAATTCTGAAATTAGGTCAGTGGAAGTTTTTAAGCTCTTCTAATAAAAGTGACATGGCAGAAAGTACGGATTGTTTCAGGGAACTCATACATATTCAACGCTTTAATTTTCATAATTTTTTTTTATTTGGTAGTAACCAAACTTCTAAAACATAATATAAAACTAGAAATTAAGTTTTAACTGGCATGGAGTACTTCAAATACGGGAGAACTTCAAATTTTTATATATCTCTGTTATTTCGGGGTCACATTGAGAAATGTTATATAAACAACTTGTTGATAACATAATGCTATAAAATTGGATTTATATGCATTTTGCTTTGTATTTTGAACTTTTAAGCCTTTAGTAATTCCCAACCCCAACTTTTTGTTTATTATTTTCTAATGTCCGGCTTTTGTTTGAAATACTGTTTATATAATGGTTTAACTGAAGAAGTAATAGAGAATAAATATGTACACATGGTCGTTGTCACTAAGACGTACTTCCGTCATGTCTGTGCACGTTTTTTGACAGCTAAAAGTTGCCGACAGGAGTCCTTCGACTTTCTGTTGAATATAGGCCTTATTGTCCTCTTCTGCAATTTAAACCTTAACATATGATTTAGTATATTAATTTGTTTTTTGTTTTTGGAGGGTCGACTACCTCCCTCTTAACCCTGAAGTTTCCATTGTCCCTAGTCAGAAAGGTTTATTTTTTGAGAATATAACACAGAATTAAAATTGTTTTTAGCAGGTTTCCAAGGGAATCACACGACTTTCGAAAAATCCCTTCAAAAGTCCATCGATCCTACCCAGGAGATGATGAAAATGAAATGAAAAATTTTCAGCGGAAAAATTACGACCGCTAGAGCGTTAATAGCCATTTATATAATTTTTGTTTGATCGTTACCAAACTCGACATTTAATCCTTTTATTTGAAAAGAAAGATCAAGTTTGTTAATGGCTGAAATAAGACCAGTGGAAGGGGAAATTTTAAAAAAAGGGGTTTAGAGGGGAAATTTAAAAAATGCTTAATTTCTCCGTTATTATGCATGGGATCGAAACATTGTATAGAACCAATTTTATTGCAAATGTAATGTTCCATAAATATTGTTATATACATTTATTCTCTATCTTGATTATGTGCATTTTTCAGTTTTCAGCCTTCAGCAAACCCACGCTTCTTCTCATGTTACAAAAACAATACTATGTTATATACTACACCACATTCGAATACCAGATATTGTTTACAGGAGACCTTTATTATACGAGATACATGCAAATATGTTCTGGTGACCTCCCCCCCCCAACCCGTCTTAAGTTCTTGGACTACTAAAATTTCATTGATTAGGATGAAAATTATTCTGATTCATTATAAATTACAGTACTAGACATAGTAAATATTTCCCAATAAAATTAATATGGGGGCTCAGGTTGGCCGTGCGAGTTACGGAGTTGGTCCTAATCTCGCATGGCAGACCTAGAGTGGCGGGTTCGAATCCCGCCCTGGGCAGTGGAAATTTATTTAATGACGGTCTCATTAAATAAACTCCTTAGGCCCACCCTGGCTAGAAAAGGAAGGTAACCTGTAGATAACCCGTCCCGATTAGCCTAGTTGCATAAAGGGATGTAAAATAAAAAAAAAAAATAATATGTTATAGTCTGATATATTTCAGTAAATATTTTTCTTTCCGGAGAGAGGTTGGCAGACCTGTTTCTCTACATTTCAGACGCTTTCCGTCGTGAGGTTATTAAAGTTGACTGAAAGATTTCTTATTACCGTTTGTATATATTATTATTTATTCACTTAATATTCACGGTGGTGCTGTGTTACCAGTATGTAGATTTATCTATTGTTAATCTTCACGAGGGAAATCAGCTTAGTTTACGCAGCCTCTGGGTGTCGGACTTTTTCTTAATAAATTTAAACTCAAACCAGACTTTGGTTTGGCTGGAACCAAGGTAATTCGTGTAGGTCGACCTTGAACTCCTTTAAGGTTCATTAGCTTTAAGCACAGACCTTAAATGACGTAACAAAAACCGGAAACGTTGCAGAGTTGCCAGAGAGCTATCAGGCGGTCACGTGGAGAGAGATGGAAGGATGGGTGCGCGCGCATGGGCTCCGCTCAGCTGAGAAGGCTCAGTGCCCCCCGAGCCGGCATGTTGACTGTTCGTACTGTCGAGACTGCTCCTTTCGCGGGGCAAGAGCCCGGCACTTCGGGTCTGAGGAAGCCGGTCAAGACGTACCAGCAGAAGAACTATACAGAGAACTTTATAGAAGCAACGCTTCGGGCTGTAGGGCCGGAAATACGCGGTGCTTCTCTTGTCTTGGGAGGTGACGGCAGGTACTACTGTACTCATGCAGCTCTCATAACACTCAGAATAGCTGCTGCCCATGGGGTATGTAATTTTGACTAGTTTTATTCATATTTGTTTTTTCATTTCAATATATTTAGCAAAATAAAATGCTGTTTAAGGCGTTTTGGGAGCCCTGTACATTTTAATTTGTCATATAATGACAAAAAACAAATGCCTATTGTCAGGAAAATTTTGCTTTAATTGAATTATTAAATAAACTTATAATAGAATTATGAAAGTCTCTTTAATAAAAAAAGTTATATATTGGGGCCATAGGTGATTCATGTGCTTAAAAGATCTATGTCATAGTGTTTGTTGTAGGCCAAAAGTATCAGCTTCGACCCTTACGGCGGCAATAAGAATGTATTTAGTGATAAACTCTCTAAATAAAATCCTTAGTCCCACCCCGCCTAGAAAAGAATCATAACCTGTGGATAACCCGTCCGATAGTAGCGCTAAGTGTACGATAATAGCTATCATGTGTTTGTTATCTATTGGCACTAGCAATTTACGTCAATACATTTTAGCTGTGCCGTCTTCTCTATGAAAACTGGTTGTCATGAACCCTTGAAAATAATTCAGTGATGCATTTCTAAGATTTATAGATTTTTATTTTAGGATTTTCAGTTCGATTCACGAATCAGAACATGATTTTATCTAGACCCAAATAAATTAAATTTCTTAGTCCATGTTGATAACTTGCAGATAACCCGTTCCCGATAAGCTGTAGTAGCATCAAATCTACGCTAATTGAAAAAAAAAAAAAATTGATACCCTCTAAGATTTTTAATAATTGATTTGCATTTAAAGAAAATTATATTTGGAATTAATATTTTATTTTTAGCCGATTTTCCCGAAGGGAAATCAGCTATTGAGGTCGTACTCATGACATGATTTTTGAAAATTTTCCTCAAATGTCCTTCGATCCAACCCAGCAGATAGCAAAAAAGTCCGTCACGCAGGAGCTGCGTAAACTAAGCAGATTTCCCGCGTGAAGTTTAACAATAGATAAATCTTCATACCGTTAACACAACACCACCGTGAATATTTAGTGAATAAATACAAACGACAATAAGAAACCTCCCGACGGAAAGCATCTGAAATGTAAACAAACAGGTCTGCCAACGTCTTACCGAAAGAAAAACAATTACTGTAATATATCTGAATATAACCTGTTAATTTGATTGAAAACTATTTACTATATCTAGTACTGTAATTTATAATGAATCAAAATAATTTTTATCTCAATCACTTTTGAGTGATCCAAAAACTTAGGAATTGGGGGGGGGGCGGTCACTTGAACATATTTGCATGTATCTCGTATAATAAATGTCTCTTGAAAACAATAATTCGCAAATCGTGGTGCAAAAAATATTTTTAATGGCCCGATCTAGTTCGAACTTTGCATGATTTGTATTGTGGGATATGGTAGGTTGTATTAGATTTGTCAAGGTTTGGGGCTGGGGGTAGAAGGAAGAGGGTAGGTGCTCTCTGGCATTTTTAGTAATTATGCATTTTTTTATGCTACAAAAAAAAAGGATATTCCTATACTATTACTATCTAAATTGTTTTTTGTTAAAGCATATTTAAGCTTTTATTGTAATTATAAGCATAATTGTTATGAATTAACTCAAAATATCTGTAACTTTTCTGTTAAAAAATTCTTTATCCATCATAATCTTTTAACGAGACATGAATATTAATTAAGAAAATAAAATAAAGGGGCTCAGGTTAGCCATGCGAGTTAAAGCGTTGCCTTTAATCTCACATGGTAATCCTAGAGTGGCGAGTTCGATTTCCGCCTGGGCAAGGGAATTTATTTAGTGGCGAAATTCATTAAATAAAATCCTAAGTTCCACCCTTGCTAGAAAAGGGTTGGTAATCTGTAGATAACCCGTCCCAATTAGCCTTAGTTGCCAAAAGTGGACGTTAATAAATAATAATAATAAAAATAAAATAAAAAATCATTCAATGCTCTTTAGAGTTACTCATAGAAAATAAAAATTTCATGTCATCACCAGAGCATTTCTGATTCGTTAATTTTTTAAATAAAATTTAATAAATATATATTACAATTCATATAAATAAAAAAAACATAAAAATCTTCATCGTGACAACTAACAGTTAAAGAACATATTCTGCTGTATCAATTTTGAGTAACTAGGATAAATATCCGCTCTCTTATTTTTAGCTTCCTTTCTTAGCTTATTGTAAGATTTTTTGTTAATGAGCAGGGACATGACCAGCTTATCTTCCTCTTTTATTTTATGCTAAAGGCCTGTCAATGATTTTGGGCTTGGACTACTGAAAGCTTTACGCAAGCTCCTCCTGCTTTCATTGATGACAGTGGAATGCACTATAGCTGCTTGTGGCGTTGAAAACTATCTATCTGCTTCCATCTTGATTATTTTCTTCTAGTTTGTAAAATATATTTCTAGTTCCTGTGTATGGATATTATAACTGTTATGATGTCCCTAGATAGTGTATTCCATGTACAATCAGAAAAACGTTCAGAAAATAAATAGTTGGTTTTCGGATTTTTTGTACCGTGAGGGAATCTGATCGACTGTACGCCGGAAGAAATGAGGCGATAATGCCTGAAGACTTATGCTGCCGTCTTAATGTCTACTGTTCTTACTTCCACAACTACCCCGGGTTATGTGGCCAATATTCATCCTTCCTCTCTTTTACTGCACACGCTGATTTTTTTTCCTGGAATGTATACCAACTTCCCGATGTAGCTGAAGCTTTCCCTCAAACTATCGAGTACTCTTGACTCAGTCAATCCTTGAGGCTCTCTCCAGTGTTTCCGCAGAGATGTCTAGTCTCTTTCGTGGTAATTACTAATTCATCTTGTGATGGTCCGATGTGAAAGTGTTTGGGTGAAACAGGGCCCCCTAGAAACTTGTGTTTGTGGTCGGCTGAGAATGAACTCCAGTTCGGTAAGTATGGTCAGCTGTACTTCCCGAGGCTTTGTACCTCGTTGATCTTAAGGTTTCAATCTTAATCAAATCCTAACTCCAAAAGTAATTTGCCACACTTTAATAACGGCTAATACTTATCACGATCTTATTCTCTACCTGACACATGAGCGAATATTCAATGTGATTTCATGGAAAAACATTCTGATCACGTAAAGCTTAAGAGACCGCAATTTTACTATGCCATGAGATTAACCATTACTATGCTCACTATATAAACGTTTCTTGTATAAATATATAAGTTCGCTAATGCCTGTAATCGGTCTGTGAGGAGTGGGGATTTAGAGAGATGGCAAAATGTAAAGCTTTGTATATCTTCATTATGTGAATTAAAGAGGAAAACATTAGTATATGTTTTCTCTTGTTGATCTGTCACAGCTCTTGCGGTAGTAATTTATACTTGATCATCACCGAACTCGATGTTTAAGCCTTTTATATAAAAGAAAATTCAACTTCTTTAACGGCTGAAATCTGCCAGGAGTGAGTTAAAGTGTTATAAATTTGCAATATCACTGTTATTATGAGTTGGATAGAAAATTATTATAGAACCAATCTTATTTTAAATTTATATTCCTATAATTGTTATTCTATACTCTTTTTCGCTAACTCTAATATTGATGTATTTGCATATTTCTATACATTTGTTTTTTAATTTGAATATTAACCAAGTCTATTGGAATAATTTTAGTTTTCAATCTTCTGTAATCCCAACTCCTACTAATGCGATTTTCTCTTTTAGTACTCGTGCCACTAAACATCTAAATCTCTATATTTGGCTTAAATTTCAAGTCCTATTTACACAGGTTTCTTCTTCCTGGGATAGACAACTTCAGATCCGTGGCGTGACTGGAAATCTGCTTAGTTTACGTAGCCCTTGCGTGACTTTTATTGATTTTATAAATTGCGTATACCTTAAAAGTTTGAGGAGGAGTTTTTGTTCTCAATGATATATTTTTTATTTTCACCTAGCATAATCCTTTAGATTCTTACCATATTTTTCATTCAAAACCTTGAAACTATTAAGATTTGACAAGCGAAATGTCATGGCCCTTTGAATTGATAAGGTTATTATAGCGTTCCTTATCTGTTTTCATTTCAAATATAGCATTCAAAAAGAAACTGGGTATGATATGGTTTAATTATATTCCTCAAAGTGTTCTCCTAACTTTTAAGAAAGATTATTTGCACATGTGTAATAAATGTTAACATTAATGACAAAGTTACAACCACTTACATATTTTCTTTTTAATACATTAAATTGATCGAGATTTTAGAGTGATTTGCACTTTAGTCAATGCAAAAACTGTTGTAATTTTATCAAATCATGTAGGAGTTGCACAATAAGCGATTTTCGTATATGGTAAGAAAGAATACACGGCAGATGTAGAATAAACCAGATCAGGTTGCAAGGGCGCCCGCCAACTCATGCTGTTTTTTTGTTGTAAAAAACAAATATAATATACATTAAAACAATGTGATGAAATTATTAAATTCTGCGGCTAAAAGGAGCAATTAAAAATGTTTTTAGTAAAGATTTGATGAAAATTTGTTCATTAAGTAATAAGCTCTCGTACGAGCTTTATTAACTGTGCAAGAATGAAACTCTTGGAATGTCAAATTATTTCATATTTCGCTTCATTTGCATATTTTGTTCAATATTTTCCATTCTTTCTGAACTTTATGTAAACAAGACTTGAACCTTAAGCCAACCAAGAGATGGTTAGGAATGTAATAACGTGACAAAAGTATGAATGGTAGTGAGAGTTTACTTAACCAAGGTGAAGATACAAATAACACTTTTTTAAGTGACATTTTTTTTCTATCCGCTAATACACTAGTTGGAAAAATAAAAAATTCCGTCACGCAGGGGCTGCGTAAACTAAGCAGATTTCCCACGTGAAGTTTTACAATAGAGAAATCTGCCTAATAACAACTGTAGTAGTAAGAAACGTCTAAACCTATTCACGAGGGACGAATAGTTACGGAAACGGCCGCCAGAGCTCTCGGCGAAAAGTCCGAACATAGCCGACTCCTGCCGACCACACGTAGAATACAAATGCAAATATCTCGGTTAATATTCAATATACAGAATAAATGTATAGAACAATATTTATAGTAAATTTAATGTGCAATAAGATTGATTCTGTACAAATTTTTGATCCGACGTATAGTAACGGAGATATTTCGAATGTTCGAAAATCCTCCCCTCTAAACCGACTAAAAATCGAGTTTGGTAACGATCAAACAAAAATTGCGACCGCTAGAGCGGTAACAGACAGGTATATATATATATATATATATATATATATATATATATATATATATATATATATATATATACTCGATTTAGTATCGAGTTTGGTCCTACGACCAATTCGGTGTTATAGCAATAGCAATCATAGGTGTCCACAGATGCAGAATTAAGGGAACCTTGGATATGGGGGGACCCTAATGTTTATGATCCTATTAAAGGTTATAATAAGCTAATTAATTCGTCAAGCATCTAATGAACACAGACTAATTTCTCGAATCTCTTACGACAAGGGCCCTTCTGATGGCGCTAGAATGTCGACCTGTCTGTACGCCACCCTTTAATACCATCACAACGAGGCAACGTAAATACGCTAAATTAGGCATTATTATGGGTGATCAGTGCCTATATGCACTTGTACAAAATATCTCTTTTGGAGAGGCTATAAGTGAGGGTCTTAGTAATTTATTGTTGATGGCTCCCATACTGCAATACACCCCTGGAGATCTCTCTTTAAGCTCTCTTTAAATCGACATCATTTTATAAATATCTGTAACCACAGAAACAATTCATATTTGTGTAAACATGAATTATTCTTATTTAGATTGTTTAAGACTATTCTTTACCTTTAATTCGTTTCCAGAAAAGATTGGATTAATTTTTTAATGAAGGCTGTTAAGTTTAAACGTCATTTTCATAATCATTTTGACTTCTAACAGTTGATAAAAAGGAATAAAGCAATATTACCAAGTCTGTTTCTCAAAAGTATTAAGGACTTTGTTAATACAAGCCTATGTAATAAGGACATGAAACATAAGCAATTTATGAGATGTTTAGCCAGTTCCATTAAGTGATAATGATACAAGTAGAAGTGAGAGGTTAAGTAAACTCGGTCGCTATTTCAATTAGTTAAGTGTGGACCAAAAATTATACATTATTTTGTTAATGTTAATGATATTTGTAACTAGACGTATGATAACAGCGTCTTATATTTTATTTATTCTATATATCAACGCTCCTCCTGGTTTGATCTCGACCGTAAATGAATTTAATATTTAGTTTTGCATGAAGGAGTTAAACATGGAGTTTAATATCAATCAAATAACACTTGGCCCTCTAGAACACTGAATGATCATTGATGACCTCATATCGCACTTTTATCTTTCCATGTATTTCACATATTGCCCTACTACTATTACTAAACCATTTTTCATCATTCCTCAAACATTAAGTTATCTGTAGGGAGATTGTCGTTTGCAGGGAGTTCTTAATGTAAGCAGAAATTCATATATAAACATTGTTACATCTAAAGCATTAATTGTAAACACCCACACACACAATCGGACGCGCATGCATATTGAAAAAAGACAGGGCCCTTAACTTGGTTAATAAAGAATTTATGAAGGATTGAATTAAGGGCTTCCTGTGAGGGTTGGACATAGAGATTTGTGAGCCTGCATTCTCACTCCATGCTGGTCTAAAAATAAAATAATGAAATTACAGTCCTTTCCCTATTCTCCTGTCTTCCATTACGTGCTAAAGAAGCGACCTTTTTTCCTTATTGGTTTTTTTCTGTACTTTTGTATTTGTACTTCTCATTTGCTATGTCTTTTTGGGAAAATTATGCTTTTTTTTGTAATCAACCCCTGTATTATTTATTTATTTAATCAACGGCCTCAAGAATTTAAGTGTATAAAAGACTAGTTTTGGAATTTGACCTTATTTGAATTATAATCAATATCCATTAACACAATGTATACATAAGATTTCTGTGATAATAACAATTGCTTACCGGTCTGAATTGATTTCCTTTCATGTAAATTAATTGCATCATTTTAAATTGTTTTTAGGGTACCACAGTTATTAATTTCCACCAGGTATATTCATTATTAAAAATACGAAGGGTTTAATGTTTTGAATAAATAATTCATGCATAACAAGGTTGACAACCCTGAAGCAAGAGCGGAAGAGGTAGGGAGGTTAACGCAATTAATTGTCTTAACTTATTTTCTGTAAAATGTTGGCATTATTGGAATTACTTTCTACTCGCATTTACTCTTGCCTATTTAATGTGGTTTACATATAACCATTCATTAACAATATGTGCTTGGATTGGTTTTTGACTGGAAATATGCACACTATAGATGATTTATAATAAATGCTATCCATGATTACGATCTGAATTATTCACTGTGTGTCAAACAGTGGAAAGAGATTGATAAGGAACTCATTTTCATTTATTCTACGAAACTAAATTTCTATTCTATAGGTCTCCTACAGTTACCTGGCCCTTACAGAAAACCAATACGTCCAGATGGGAAGTGTAATTGTACATATTGAAGTCTTGCTATAATAATACCACCATTGTTCAGTGAACAATGATTTCCCAGGCAACGCAGGGTACCTTAAGCTAGTATATAACATACATATTGTTACGTTTTATTACAAAACCAGTAATAAACGTTGTTAATAAGAGTTCTTTTGGATTGCAAAATTAAACACACACAAGTTTCACAGTTTTTCACAGCACGATTTATTTCACAATGCACAATACTCTTTGTTAATTATTACTACTCACAGTATCACACTGATAGTGTCACTGTTCTTCAATTACACAGTCCAATAATTCACACCCGGTCACTAAAATTCACATAAAACGACGGCACTGCACTGTCCTTTACTTCGCGGCACTGCACTGTCTTAAACACGGCACTAAACTGTTACTTACAGTCACGGCACAATACTGTTCTTCATGGCACCACACTTTACCGCACTGCACTAAGTCGCACTGTAGCGCTGAACATCCCTCGAAGACCGTCGAGCGTCAACTGAACTGAGGTACTGGCAGGGTCTCTTATAAATGCCAGGAGAAGGGACTAGCCAAGGAAAGGTCCAGACTAGAAGTTCTAGAACTTCCTGGAAGGCCCTAATTAGATCCTGCCGGCTCCACTAGGTTGAGCTGTACAGGCTTAAATAGAGGAGCAGGGTCAGACCGAGGCTTTTCCAAGAAGGACTAGAAGGGGCTAGTAAGGACGCGACCAATTAGCGGCACTTCTTTGAACTCCTCCGCACTCCCCAATCACGCGGTTCCTTCTCTGGTGTATTTAATTTTCGCAACACTATATATACACGCCCATAATTTCCAATGGGGACCACATTTTTGTTATCCAGGTAAGATCGATGGACATTTGAGAAAGGTTGTCGGAAATGGCGTCATGAGTCCGACCTCAATAGCTAGAAGGATGCTGATGGGGGTGGGTGGTGTTCTCAGTTATTTTTGATAGTTATTTTGAGAACTGATTGTGTTACTGAACATACCGGTCGCTACTCACATTCATTATAATATGAAAACTGCATATGCTTTGGCCATATACCTGAACAATAGTTTAAAAGAAATGTGTGATTGGAGTGGCGTTAAAGTATCATTCAAGTTTGTTCACTATGGGTCGGTTTTAACAGGTAAAGTATTTTTAGGAGACTTATAATGAATGTCATATACACTCAGTATTCTGTCTCTAATGATACAAGACTGGGTTCGGCAGCTAATGTTCATATAATTGTACTAATTTTAGTAGCTACATTAAATGGTGTATGATGTCTGTTGTATGTTTTACATCCATTACTTTTCTACATCTATTAATGGATTAAAATTGATTGACTTTTATCACATATACAATTTTTTTTTTTTTTAGAGTAGCGACTTTGTGTCAAGCGCCCACTCCTTTATATCTGTTCACCAAGGATTGGCTAATTTACAAAATTTGGCCTGGGATTGTATCTTATAATTATTGATCAACACCTATGATATTCGTCTTACGGTCCATTTAAGGCCAAAATTTGGCGAGGCCTGGGCTTTGAAGAATTCTGACTGTTTCTTCCTTTTTAAATGAAGTTCTTATATATCGTTTCCTATATGGATGGCCGAATTAGGAATTTTCGTACCCCCCAACATCCACTCCTATTGAGTTTGAAAATTTAAGGGCAACTATGGCACCATATACTCAGAGTTAAAATATATATATATATATATATATATATAAAATATATATATATTATTTCGTCAGTTCTCTTACAAATTTATGATGTTACTAAGAATTATTGTTTAACTAGTGTTCTAGGTAAGGTAATGTTAGTCGCTCACATCTTCTTCATCTTGAGGAGGTATCCATGTCCAGACTGTCTAAATGAAATCTGTGTGAACTTTCCATTTTTTTTAATTAGTTAATTATGGTATCACACAATACGATTTTAACACATTTTTATTAATTTCATTTTAATTGTTGTTTAATATTGGCAGGTGGGAAGGGTGTACGTGGGGCAAAATGGAATCCTCTCGACACCTGCAGCTTCGAATCTCATCCGGAAGACCAAGTCTGTGGGAGGCATTATTCTGACCGCCAGCCATAACCCCGGAGGCCCAGAACATGACTTTGGCATCAAGTACAATCTGGCTAATGGAGGTAAAACTAAATAAATAACTAAACTGAAAATATTTTGTCTAACAGCCTACGAAGGAGGTCTTTCACATGCTAGTTAATGTATGTAGTTACGGGTAAATCATGACAAAATATCTTGAGCAGGCAAAACTATAGATTTAAACCATAAATTATCGTAACTATGACGTCAATGGTTATCTATCTATAAATTATTAAAATAGGAGCAATAAACAAATCATAGAGACAATTTACGACAAATACTTCAGAAATAAACTTAAGGAAACAAAAAAACTGGTGTCTTTCATAAGATACAAGTCCGTCACGCATGGGCTGCGTTAACTACGCAGATTTCCTACATGCGTCACGTATTTGAACACTTGAATTTATCTCAAAAAGTGAAAGTTCAATGAGAAAAATATTTAGTATTTAGGCTTTAAATAAAATTGTTAATTATATAACAGCTTGTTGTTAATATGACATGAGTAGGAGTGGTGGTTTATTGATGTCGGAAAACTAAAATATGGAAATATCTCGGTTAATACTCAATATAGAGTGAAAAAGAATATAAGAACATTTATAGATTATTACACTTGCAATCAAATTGAGTCTATACATTATTTCGATCCGACGCATAATAACGGAGATATTTGGAATTTTCAAAACCTCCTCACCCCCTCCCTCAGATCAGATTTCAGCCGTTAACGAACTTGATCTTTATTTTTACATAAAATTATATATATATATATATATATATATATATATATATAATTTTTTTTTGAATGGACCTCAATACCAGGTAGGATTGATGGACATTTGAAGAAATATTTCTAAAATCGCGTCATGAGAACAACCTCAATAGCTAATTTCCCTTAAGAGAAGTCTGCTAAAAAGAAACAAGTACAGAACCAAGATTTGTAGAAATGTTATTTTTGAGTCCCTTGGTAACTCCCACCCCTTTGCTAGGACAGCCCTATGCCCTTCTCTCCCTTCTACACTTGATGAACTGACCCTCCCTTCACTTAACTCTTGAACTCTCAACTGTGAGTATTTATGTTTTTGGGATTCGATATGTAATTTCCTTATTTTATTTTTACACCTCCAAAAATACAAATTTTTAATTTCTATCTCATAATTCTCCTTATAGCTTTACGCTGCTGGGCTTTTATGGTAACTAACCGGAGTAATTGCTAGTGAAAGACGATCCGATTTGATTCGACAGGTAGCCGACGCGAATGTTAATACTAATTTGTATTGTACTGAAACGTTACTTTTATTCACTTTTAAATTGTTTAATAAATTACAACTGTTTTCCTAAAATGCCTCAAATATCGTGAACTGAGAGAATTACGAAAATAATAAATCATTGTACAAGAATGTTTTTGTTTTGAGTTTAGTCTGTAGAAACTAATCTTTTTGATTCAATGTCATTAACTAGTCTGCTTTGGATACAAACATATGCCATTTTAATATTAACATGGAGTCTTTCGTGTTAAATTCACTGTTCTGGGTTTGACGTGGGCATTTCCCTGCTAGAAGCGTTTGGAATGCATAGGGCTAATAAATGAAGGGCTGTGATAAGTGGTTGTAGGTGTGAAGTGGAAGAGAAAAGAAAAAAAAATAGGGAGTGAGAGAGGGGTGGGGGTAGTGGCTAGGGGTAGTCACCCCACGATAACTAGGTCACCCTTTGCTTTCTAGGTCAGGGGAATCGATGCCCCTCGTCTGCGGGCTCTGTCACCCTTTCTTTTATAGCCTTCTCTCTTTCCCTTCCCCTATATAAGTCATTATTACTTTTCTCTTCCACTTCTTATTCATTGCGGTTCTCGTTCCATCTCTAATGGTGCTAGCTCGTCTTGAAGACGCTAACTAGGTCATGCTCTACTTCGAATGACCGGAGTTTATCGAGTTTACTTGCGGCTAGGAAGTATTTAACTGAAGTGTAAATGTTCCGGACCTTGTCATTATTGCCAGCCTAACGTTTCTCTAATTCTAGTCCAATCTGAGATTGAGAGACGGGAGTTAGTCGCGTGTCTTGTAATAAGTTGCACCGCGAAGGTGATTTGTCCAAGAACCCAAGTCTTATCATCATTTTTTTTTGTTTCAAATGTTTTGTGTCTGACTACTGATCAGCACCTGCTGATTTTTGGAGGAAATAAAAGTCAAAATCAACATTGGCAAAGTATTTTAAAAGGTTAAAACAACAGGCACAATTGAACGAACTAAATGCATGATCGAAGATTATCATTAGCGAAGCTGTTGAAACTTCTAAGTGCCCGATCCACTTTATTACAGTATGAACAAGCTCATCAAGTTATGGATATAAGTCATTTGGAAAGAAAAAAAAACACCTTAAAAGGCTGCAGACGCAGAAAAATCTTGTAATTCAATAACCGGATGAAGAGTACAAGAGTTCCTGTTTTTCTTGGAACAGATAAGCTCTGGGTTAAAAATACCTGTATTTCCATACACCTCCGTCTGTCTTGAGGACGCTAACCGGTGGAGGAAACACCTACACACAATAAATACCTAAAATATCGATAATAATACTTGACTTAATTTATTCCGTCCCTACTTCCTCGCCCCTTTACAATGCCCAAAAGAAGGGATCACATTCCTAGAGCTAGATCTATATCGCAGTTAATGGAAACACTGCAACTGGTCTGCAGGGGCCATCAGTTGCAGCATCATTTTCAAAAAATAATTTAAATATTGCACTAATTTTTCAATATTATATTGCTTTTAAATAATGATTATTCTAAAACTTCATTTGCCTTCAAATCAGTCAATCTAAAGATAGCAGCTAATACTGACTTGTTAGTTCCAAAAAAATAACAAATAAACGTCCCAAAATCTAGAACAGTATTTTACTTTTTGTATTAACTTCAACTCCGAGTCAGTGGACTCAACTCAGGGTACGAAGATGTCTGCGATTCTATACACGCCAAACATTTTGGTTTAAATAGGCACTTAAAAGGATATTGGTTAGGGGAAAAAATAATTTACCCGTCGGCTTCTCCTGTCGATTTGTAGTTCCGTTTCTCTCAGTAATGTTGGAAAAATTAAACGTCCTTAATGTTAATTGAAAACAAATATGTTACAGACTTCCAACCTTTTCCTATTCACTTAAAAATAGATAAGATGAAAAGTCATCAACAGTTTAAAATTACAAATTCTTTTAAAAACATTTATTGAACATTTCTAAGTTTTTCACTTCAATTTGAAGCCTTTACAATACGAAATAGTCGCGTTCAGTCAAAACAGGTGTAGTTAATACATCGGACTACTCTGGTAATAAGACGACAGATCGTAATGTATTACTTTTTTCGCTGGATGTGACCTTATCAAGTCAGTGACAAATATTGAGAACAGGAATAATGAGTTAGGTGGTGTTGACCTTGACTGCACGAGCGCATGAAACTGACCTACCTTCATATCCCGGTTCGATTATTTGTAGATGACCCCATTGTGTATAAAAGCTGTATTACGATTGTTCTAAAACGCAAATAACTCTCATTTTAATGGCCTCACTCATAAAGCAGACGATGTTTCCAAAACGTTCTATATGGTTACAAAATGAATATTTTTTTCTATTTCAATTTCACTTTTTCCCTACAAAAATCCCCTTTCAGGCTAATATCCATATAATCTCAGGATGCATTCACATAAAAATTCCAAAGCTACAATTTAGTAGATTTCACACTTATATACCTGGGAATGTAAAACATGCTTCACATTTTGAAACCACTGACCCAAAATGAGAGTCACAATAAAGGAATAGATGTTCTCATTTTATCAGTCATTTCCTTGTTTCTCCCTTTGTAAACATATTTAATGGCATATTGGCTAAATATTGTATGAGTAGAAATGGTATTTTACTGATGTCTCAACCCCCCCCCCCCCCCCGAAAAAACATATAACTCTAATTAATGCTTGAGCTACAACAAAATTCAAAGGTATTGACTCCACTAAAATCGACGAGGTAGTACATTTTCCCATTTTATCTGTAGTTTGAAATCTAATAACTTTTGTAATTTTTAGTGGAATGATCTAGCAAGGCTCTCAAAACAAACAGTTTTTGAGGTATTTAATTCTTAAATGGAGGAGGTATGTTGTCCATAATGATGAAAATGTTGTAAAATCGTTTTTAAAAACTTCGATAATTTTTCATTAATTAACCTTTGGACTGTCAACATCTGTAGAAGAGTTAATGCAGTTACTATAAGCCTCTGCGAGCTGACTCCAATAATTACTGTATACAACAAAATTTCTAAAAATTAACTATTGAAACTGTTAAGGAAGTTCAACAGACTTTGCTGCTTGATTTCACAAAGATTGTAAGAACATTTTTTATATTGTGTCTGAATATCCACATGTGGAAGGTGTGCGCATGTCTAAATGCTTTTTATGTTATAGGTCGCTACTGTCCATATAAGATTTAAGTATGGGGCCTATAAAATAAACTAAAGTTGTGGGGGTTGGATACATTTGGGGCATTAATAATATCCAGTAATCCAGTGTGATCAATAATTATAAAAAATTAAAGACTCTCAGAAGAGTCACCTATTTTTTTAATTTCCTCATTGCATTAATGATGAATTTCACTACGTTAAAAGTATTTTTATGAATTAATTTGAGCTTTTGAATTCATTCTGCTAGTTGTATTATTTTTCCTTAAAATTAACTTCACTGCCATTTTCCGGAAATCCATATGTTAACATATCATTTGATATGTTTGGTATAAATTGACTGATTGTTTGATGGATGAAATTCACTTGAGAAAAACCACTTCTAAGAGTTTTCTGTATTTATTTTTACAGGAGCTGCACCAACTTCTGTCACCAATAAAATTTATGAAATCACCAAGACTCTGAAAGAGTACTCAATTGTTCCAGACTTAGACTGCCCTTTAGATACCATAGGCACTTACAAATATCAAGTAAGATGTTCTGTTTCTCCTATTTTTACTGTGATAATCAAATGGAACTAATAGCTGTGTGTTATTATTAATTTCCATTACTTGTAATAAACTCAGAACATACACCAAAGTTCAGTTATCAAGGCTCTTCTTCATATGCTATTTAGAGAACTTCTTCATAGATAATTGTTACTTCTTTTACTGAAAAAAATTTACCAAAGTCAAAAACAGTTTACATTGTCACATCCTTGTGATCACTTAGCACTATGAGCCTATTCAAAAATAATAAATTTGAAAAATCACTTATGAGAGAACTTTGCTCAATTGACCACATTTTCCTTACAAAAGTCAACTGAAACACTTAGTCTTTAATCCACACTTCAGTGTCTTTAGAGTTTAATAAATTGTAAATGGAATAACGGGGGTTCATCATTAACAGGATAACAAAAACAATCCAAGCAATTATAAATTTACAGAAATAATTAATTGTTTAAGCTATTATTGTTCTTGTTTTTGTAAATGATAATCAAAGCATACTATCTATACAAATGTAGTTTTGTAAACTTACTCACTTGGCTGAACGTTCTTCTCCAAACTGGCTTTCTGCTCCAGCGGTCTTCTCATCATGTTTCTTAGTGGAAATTTTTCATGATATCCATGGTTGTCATCTTTTGCAACCCCTACTTAGCTTGAGGAAGGTGGCCGCAGAGCTACCAAAAATTTGCACTATTAAGCATGATGGGAAGGCTGCTGGAGCAGAAAGCCCCTCTGCAAATACAGATAATTTTTTCTCATTTTATTATTTAGAGCAATTTATTACTGAACATAATTGCTGGGACTTATACATTTAATTTGAATATTATCAATAATAATTGAACTACCACTATAAACGGGTGTAAAAAGCATATAAGCAAGGCGACATTTAGCTGTAAATTAAATTTAACTTAATGTACTTTAAAAAAAAAAAAAGTCCCTCCCTGGTAGAAAAGGTCCATGAGCCATCTCAGCCAGGCTTTGTAGAATTAAGTGGATATTAATTAAAATAATTAAATAATTTTTATAAACTGAATTTGGAACTTATTTTGGGTATGGGAATAAGTTTTAATTGTTTTTCCATACACAGTATTGATGGCATCACATACATTTCATCTAACCTTTCGATACATGAATTTAAAAGGTGGTGTGTATGTATGCTGCTAAACACAGTTTCAGACTTTTGTTTGGAGTCAAACAGCAGCTATTCATATCACATCGAAATACAGTGTTCGCGGTAAGTTCTCCTCTACAATCCTTCGAAGAAAAGTGCTGCGGAAATGGGCCATTTGCTTGGCAATGTTTATAGCAACCACGCTTCATCAGAGACAACTTGCAGATAATTTTTTTTTTCTTCGAAGGATTGTAGAGGAGAACTTCCCGCGAACGCTGTATTTCGATGTGATATGAATAGCTGCTGTTTGACTCCAAACAAAAGTGTGAAACTGTGTTTAGCAGCATACATACACACCACCTTTTAAATTCATGTATCGAAAGGTTAGATGAAATGTATGTGATGCCATCAATACTGTGTATGGAAAAACAATTAAAACTTATTCCCATACCCAATAGTTCAAAAACTAAAATTGGCTGCACAACAGCCAATATAACCTTGGTTTACCACATAAGACTTTTGATTCTTACTCTTCCCTTCTATGTTTGTAATTTTTTGATCTTCTAATTTTCTAAATTTTCTTAGAGGATTGTCCCTGCGTGTCTCTATTTAGCTTTAATTTACTATTTTTTAAATTTATTTTTAAATATTTCACAATCACATTCCCATAAAAAAAAAGAAAAAAAAAGTTCTACTTTCATGTTTTCTTCTTTACCCTTTCAAGAAAATAATGTCTTTTGAGAATTCTCTTTGTAGTTGTAGTGAAATGATAACTATTTGTCTTTTGTTTTTTTTCTTCTAGGTTAATAACCAAGAGGTGGAAATATGTGTCATTGATCCTGTTAAAGATTATGTTGCCCTAATGAAAGAAATATTTGACTTCCCTAAGCTTAAAAAATTCTTATCAGATAAAAATGATCCTTTCAGAATAATAATAGATGCAATGCATGGAGGTAAGTTTGCACCTAATTTACTCTAAATGATATGTATCAATTTCATAAATAACACTTTATAAATTTATTCACTTGTAAACATATTCGGATCTTAAGTAACTTACAATATGTATCATTAACATTCATTTCACTTATATTTAGTTGCTGAAAAGAAAGTAAAGTAGTTCCATATTAATTGTTCATTGTTTGCAAATATGTATTTATTGGTAGTAAATAATACTTCAATATAAATCATTGTAATGACATATTCAATATAAATTTATTAATCATTTTATTTCAAAAGAAATATTAAATAAGTAACTTGAAAAGGAGCATAATTTGCTCAAACAAAACAGTTAAGAATAAGTAAAGGAAAAATGAAACAGGACTATTGGTTTTATGTTTGCTAGAAATGATTATTCTTTAACAATAGCTGTGAATACACAACACTACTATGAACAAAACAGTATTGACTGTAATTCACACAATATTTATTTTTTTTGATATTTTATACACCCTAAAATGCTTACTTCAATTAATTTAATGTTTACAATATATAAATACAGTCTTTTTTAACATACATAAAAATTATGTATGGTACATGTAGAAAATAAACTCTTTTTGCTCATGGCTAATGTGTATAGGAAAACCAAATAAAATAATATATATATATATATATATATATATATATATATATATAAAACTATATAGAAGGTACAGAATATAAAAAGGAAAGATGTATACAGACATATTTACGTTCAGTATGCTCTAACATCTGCAGTTATTTTGTGTTTAGATTATACCTAACTCGATATTTAAATTAACAATGCATGAAATGTAAAGATAAGATTTATTAATGATTGAAATCCAGCCAGGAGCAGGAGTTTTGGGGAGGACTACAATGAATTATTGTAAATATTTGTGTTATGAGTCAGACTAAAAAAAGTAATGTAACCAATTTTGTTGATGAAGTAGTGTCATGAAATTATTGTTCTAATACATCTTGTTCTTACTTGATTATTATTGTTATTAACCCTCAAGAACTCACTAAACATCGTGTAACACCAGTATTTGCTAAGTGATTTTCTCTAACAGGGCCTATTTTAATTAATTTCACATTAAATAATGCCCAATTTTTCATCTTGTATTATCTCTTATATTACATATTACTGGAAGAATTTGTCTTTGCTATTTTGCACAAAAGTTTTTCTATTTTTTCTCAATGGACAAAATCCTTCTCTCTCCTGCTTGGCATTCTCATTCTGAGTGCAATTGACTCCAGCAATTCTCTTTACTTTCTTCAAGTAAGCATCATATCTGATCTAGTGATGATTCTTTTATGAAAATTTCCTTTGAATTAAACGATTTGTGTTAGCCTCATATATTATCTGTCAGTTGATTCCTTCCAACTGTGTTCAACATACCAAAAAATATAATTAGTGCCCATCTATAGGAGACCCTAGGCACTAGGCACAGAGTACATTGCTTTTATTTTGTCAACCACATCACCACCCCTTTTTGTTATATTATAGAAAGTAATTATTTCAGACTTCGCCAAATCACCCAAGTTCTTGTCTATTTTAATGTAGATAAAACTAATAGATTTCATGAATGTTTTGTTTTTTATAGTACTAAAACTCCCTCTTTATAAAATATAATGGTTTTTAGCAGATTTCCCTTAAGGGAAATCAGCTATTGAGGTTGTACTCATGACGGAATTTTCGAAATTTTTCTTCAAATGTCCATCGATCCTACCTAGTAGATGACGAAAATGAGGTCCGTTCAAAACTGTATATATATATCTATATATATATCTATCTATCTATCTATCTATCTATCTATCTATCTATCTATCTATCTATATATTTGTCTGTTACCGCTCTAGCGGTCGCAATTTTTGTTTGATCGTTACCAAACTCGATATTTAGTCGTTTTATGTAAAAAGAAAGATCAAGTTCGTTAACGGCTGAAATCGGACCACGGGGAGGGGGGGGTTTAGAGGGGAGGATTTCCGAAAAATCGAAATATCTACGTTACTATTCGTCGGATCGAAAAATTGTACAGAATCAATTTTATTGCAAATTAAATTTACTATAAATATTGTTCTATACATTTATTCTGTATCTTGAATATTAACCGAGATATTTGCATTTGTATTCTGCGTGTGGTACCAGTAGGCTATGTTCGGACTTTCCGCCGAGAGCTCTGGCGGCCTTTTCCATAACTATCCGTCCCTCGTGAATAGGTTTAGAAGTTAGGTTAACTGTGTTTCGGGGCTAGAAACTACTGGGTTATTACGCCCTAAATAATGTTTTAGGTTTAGAGGTTTCTTTCTATTACAGTTGTTATTAGGCAGATTTCTCTATTGTAAAACTTCACGTGGGAAATCTGCTTAGTTTACGCAGCCCCTGCGTGACGGACTTTTTTTTTTCCTCAACAAGTTAAGGAGGAATCTCTTTTTTGATTTTTTTTTCTAAAGGTCCCCAAAACAGTTATGCATTTTTCGAGAAGTATTTTTGTCAAAGGGAGAGACATGAAACAATTGTCCAGTGTTCTAAAAGTGTTTTTTCTAAACTCATGACTACTAGACTTGCCCTGTGTTCCACCCTCTGGCTTTCGTCCAGTGTAGATCTCTAGGCTAATTGTATCCCCTTTTTCTAAAAAATAAAAAAAAATAAAAACATGAAAACTCATTTAGAAATAAAGAAGAACATGAGTACTCGCTATGAGAGAAAGTCTCACACTAAGCAGAAAGTCGGCTACGTGGCAACTTGCTAAGACAGAAACACTCATACTTTTCAAGATTCTCCAAGAAGCGAAATTCTCGATAGAGCTCTCCCTCCGACTTATTGATGGAAACTGAGGCTGAGTAGAGGCACCATCCTCAATACTACCCTCTTAGTACCTGCTAAAGAGAGAGAACTGGGTTCCTTCCTCTTCAAGCAGCCAGCCGATGTCAAAAAGAATCTGGTTGTGAGAGAAAATCTCACGGTGTGGGTTCTTGTGGGATAATCGTGTTATTTGTTGTCTTACATTTGCTACCTCTAGTAAATTGTAAATTTGGAATTTCACTTAAAGTTATTTTATTTATTGAAGATTGTGTTAATTTCAAAATATTTTCTTCTATTTTCCTGAAATATCATACTGCCTTATAAGGGCTAAATTGAAGTAAATGTTATTAACTAGTTAAGTTTATCTAAAAGATGGTTTAAAAATGAACTAAATCATTTGTTTAATTCTCTGGTAGTGGTTTGGGGGTCACTTAAATCAAAAGAATTTTGTAAATTTCCCCAGTTATTAATTAACTCCTATTCTGCTTAACATTTAATAAATGTGCTTGAAATATAGTTTTCAGTATTTAAAGTTAGTTTTACAGTAAGTAATAGAATTGTTTCCATCATCACTTTATTCTTCCATTTCTCTGAAAATAGCATTTAATCATTAAAATACGAGAACATAATATCTTCAAAGTAAAACATAATGGAAAATATTTAAAAAGGAAGTCAAAAGTAATTTAGATACATTGCTTTCAAGTATTCAAAAATCCAAACTTAGAATTCTTCTATACATTGTAAAAAAGTACGAACATTTTATGTCTACATTTAGTTAGTCAAACATTTTCTGATGTTTCAGTAACTGGCCCATATGCAAAAGAAATATTTGAAAATGAACTTGGTGCTGAAAAAGGAAGTGTAATAAATGGGGTTCCCCTTGAAGATTTTGGTGGTGGACATCCTGATCCAAATTTGGAATATGCTAAAGATTTAGTAAAACTTCTCAATAAAGGAACACATGATTTTGGTGCTGCCTTTGATGGAGATGGGGTATGTTTAGTACAATTTCTTTTCTTAATGTTGAATTCCTATCAATTTTCTATTTATATTTAAAACAAAATGTGTACAATTTATTTTAGAAAATACATCAATAACTTCCTTGTTTATTTGTTGCCTCTAAATGTTTAATTGATGCTTTTGTAAGCATCACAGACTTGTTATGTAGGCTCATCCTTTACACTAAGGCTAACTCATAGATATGGAATAGATGTTAACAAAAGAATCATTTATGAAAATAAGTTACAGAAATTAAAAATATATATAGTACTTGCAGACCGGACAGACGTTGTCCTGCCTGATATTTCAAGCAATTAGGATATTAACAAAGTATGAAATGAAAAATAATAATTATTTCATTATTTTGGACTTTGAAATAACATAATTTTTCTAAAAACTATTTGTTATAATCAATAATGTTCATATTGGAAAGAATTGTTGAGGATATCAATATTTCTAAGCAAATTACTTGCTTCACACTGTGTTATCTACTTTTATTATGTGCACGTTTGCCTAAAAACAAATAGAAAATGAAATATCACGAATTTTTTATTCAGGCCTCCCTTATAACCCCCACTCCCGGTTGAACCTAAAAAATTTAATATAGCTTATAATCAGGGGGGAATTAATGCTAATTTACATATAGAGTTTTGTTAAGTTTAGTTCAATCGTTTGTGCCCAATAAAATTGGTGGCTCCCACTTTCATTTTTTAGTGTATATCTCGTTTATACTTTGTTATACAAAAAAAGTGAATTTAACAAGAGTTACTCTAAATAACAAAATAAACAACTTTTATTCTGTGCATATTTGCCGAAAAACCAACAGGAAATGAAATATCGCTTTTTTTAATTTTAGGCCTCCCTTATAACCCCCACTCCTACTCCATCTGCTGGGCTGATTCATGAATTTAAACCATACAGGGCGTCACCCCACACACGTAGAGTAGAATTATATATAAAGATATTTACCAAATTTCCAAATATCAGTAAGTTGATAATGGCCCAAAGCTTCTTAGACTCAATCACTTTTTAATATATATATATATATACTTTTTGTTTTCACATGCCACAGACACGATATCTGCAATTTGTAGCTTTGGTGTCTGTTTGTTTCTTACCATTTCATGCCTAAACTATTGAACCGAATTTTATGAAACTTGGTATGTATATTACTACTAACCCAACTTAGACTATAGGCTATACTAATATTCTCTGAGATGAACAGCATTGGGGGTTATAAGGGCATGAAATTAAAAATAGCGATATTTTGTTTCCTATTGGTGTTTTGGCAGATATGTACATAACTTTGTTGTTCAGGTTAACTTTTGATATAGCCATTTTGGTCATATACCGAAGTGTAAATGCCAATTGGCAAAATTTTGAAAATAATTTAAATTGTGAAATATCAAGAGAATTCAACATAAATGAAAATATTGATCTTTATTTAGCTCAAAATATAAAATCAAATATAATAGAAAACATTATGAGCAAATTTTTCAAGGCAACATATAAAGCTTGCAACAAATCTTTTAAAATTAGAAGTTTCAAATATAACAAAACTAAATCTATTCATAACCCGAAGCCATGGTGGGACGATTCATTATCTAAACTTAGAAAAGACTAATAAATTAAGAAGAATATATCAAAAGACTACTAAAGATGAAAGCTTACGTGAAATTAGAAAAGAAGCATACTTACTGAAAAAACTTGAATTTGAGAAAACAATGAGAACTAATAAATTAAAGACATGGAAGGAATATTGTAGTAGCATAACTCCTAAAAATCCTTGGAGCTGGCCATACAAGTTTGCAAGTGGAAAGTTGCGTTCCTCATTTACGCTCAATTCAATAAAAAAAGAAGACGGAACATACACGATTAATACAGTGGACACATACCAAAATATACTAGACAAACTGACTGTATCTCAAATGACAAAGAAATACATACGACTATTCGTAACAACAAACTAAATGATCTTAACACACTAACATAAATGACCTACCACTAACAGACGATGAAATAGAATACATAATTAAAAACTTAAAACGAAATATTTCACCAGGCATCGATGGTATAACTGGTGACATTTACAAACAAATATACAGATGTTTTCCAAAATTTTTAAATACTTTGTATAAAACATGTTTTCAAAGTGGTATATTTCCTAGAATATGGAAACGGTCAAAATTAGTACCCTTAAATAAACCTGGTAGGAGTAAATGGGAAATCTCATCAATTAGACCAATTTCGTTGATCCCAACTGATGGAAAAGTATTAGAAAATATTGTAAATACAAGATTATCATATTATTTGTATTCAAAATCATTAATGCATGAAAATCAGTTTGGATTCACCCCTAAAAAATCTACGATTGAAGCATTGCAGCATGTAATAGATTTTATTACCACCTCAAAACACAATAATTCACACACTATTCTAATTTCACTGGATATTAAAGGTGCTTTTGATAATGCTTGGTGGCCATCAATTTTACATGCACTTCAACAACTGAACTGTCCCAATAATATTTATAAATTAATCAATAACTATTTACATGACAGAACATCATACATCATCACACCAAACATTAAATTGCATAAATCACAAACACAAGGTACACCGCAAGGGTCGGGAATCTCACCATTATTATGGAATCTCATAGTAAATGATTTACTAAATAATAGATTACCAAATAATGCTAAGATACTGGCTTTTGCAGATGACATCATTATTCTGATAACATCTAAACTATTTGAACAACTACAGGTGTATATAAACATTATTACAGACATCGTAGAAAAATGGGCACATTTACATAAACTATATTTTAATATTCAAAAATCTTCATACATTATTTTTACTCATAAAAAATCACCTCCGCCTTTTCAAATACATATACAAGGACAAGACATAAAAAACGTAAATTCAATTAAATATCTAGGTATATTCTTTGACAGTAAACTTAATTGGAATACTCATATAGACAAACTACAAGAACGATTATTGAAACTCATCAACACATTATCTATAGCAGCAAGAAACACCTGGGGACTGAAATCAGACGCATTACACATATTATATAAAGGTGCTATCCTTCCTTCCCTCACGTATGGAATAAACATTTGGCACACTGGACTTAACAAACAACATAACTTAAAGAAATTACAGAGAGTACAAAGACTGATGGCAATCAAAATTATAAAGGGCTTTAAAACAGTTTCGTATGATGCAGCCTGCGTTCTAGCTAAAATAGTTCCCATCGATTTATTAGCACATACTTTTGTTGATCAATATAACCTTCTTAAAAGGTCTATTAATTCAAACGATATTCAAGCTGAATTTGTTGAATCAGAATTGGAATACAAAAGATGGCATCACCCCGGCAAATTTCCAAGTATATTAATACATCAAGGAAATAAACCTTTTAAAACGGAAATATATACAGATGGGAGTAAAGATGGGGAAAATGTAGGTTGCGCTTGTGTAATATTCATTGATCAGGAATTGACAGAGATACATAAATTTAGACTGGGACACAACTGCACAAACATTCAAGCAGAACAATTCGATATACTAAAAACCTTACAAAAAATACAAACTGAACATACACAACATAATACACTTTGTATATACACGGACAGTAAAGTAACGTTACAAAAACTACAGAACCGTACAACCTATGACCCGTTAACAACACAAATCAGAGAACTTATAGCAGAATTAAATCATATTAACATATACTTTTCATGGGTTAAAGCACATTCTGATAATTTTGGAAATGAATTGGCCGATAGAGCTGCTAAGTCTGCTTCAAAAGATTCCCAATTACCAGAATGTTACAATAAAATCTCCAAAGCCCACTTAAAATATATGTTAAAAGCTCATCTAACTGAAAAATGGCAACAACAATGGACGGTAACTAATAAAGGATAACACTTAAAACTTTTCATTCCAAACATTAACACATATTTCAATAGCAAATACATACAGACAGACTTTTACATTACACAATTAGTAACAGGACATGGTACGCTGAACTCTTACTACCAACGATTTAACATAAAAGACAACAATATTTGCCCCTGTGATTACTCAACTCCACAAACAAGTCAACACTTAATATACGATTGCAGACTACTGACTAACGAACGACAAAAACTAAAACAAGACATAGAACAAAAAAAAAGGCAAATTTCCAATAGAAGAAGACAAGTTATTTTTAAAATATAACAATCCTTTTAAAATATTCGCAGAACATGCTTTTAATACAATTAATCGGTTAAATACTTATTAGGGCTGATACAACTACAATACTTAAAATATTTATAGGATAATCATTATTTCTTTTCTTTTTTTTCTTTTTTTTTCTTTTTAAGATTAATAATTTTCTCTTTATATGTTTTACTTTACTTTTAACGTTGTTATTGTTAATTCTTTATATATATATGTTATACTTTTAAATTATTTATGTATAAATTAATTGTAACACTACAAATGCATGTGATATGCTAACTTGCATGGGACATGCAGAAACTAATAAACGGCCTTCTTATAGGGTTACTATAGGAAGGGAACAAATAAAATTAAAAAAAATAAAATATATATATATATATATATATATATATATATATATAATTTTGAACGGACCTCATTTTCGTCATCTCCTGGGTAGGATCGATGGACATTTGAAGAAGATTTTCGAAAATCGTGTCTGGAGTACGACCTGAATAGTTGATTTCCCTTAAGGGAAATCTGCTAAAAAGAGCACATGCAAGGATCAACAAAAAAAGTGAGTCATGTAGAGGGCTGTATAAACTAAACAGATTTCCCACATGCTGGTATAGCATACTTGTGGCCTCATCTCACCACATATTCTCTATGTCTATGTAAAAAATTGATGAGAAGGAGCACATCTTGGAGGTGGGGTGGGAGGGGGCGTACTGAAGGCTAAACAAGCCGAATAACTCAATACTTGAGTTACAAAAAAATGCATAGGCCAATAATTGTAGTATATCAATAGCTTAACAAGATTGGTTATATAACATTTTAAGATCCGGCTTATAATAATGGAAATATTTTGAATTTTCGAATTCCCCTCTCTAAACACCCACTATTCCCCCCCCCCCCCCGATTTCAGGCAATAGCAAATACTATCTTTAATGTTAAGTGTAAAAACACTTTTTACAGTGTCATTTATCTTGTGTTTTGTTATGTAATTGTATATTGAGATAAGAATATTTGTAAATAGTAAATGTTATGTAACACATGTAATATACTTTATGTGGTGCATGTGTAAATTAAGAAATAAACTCCCTTCTATTAGGGTTACTCACATAAGGAGAAAACACACACACACACACACACACACACACACACACACACACACACACACACACACACACCCACGCACGCACACACACATATGGGTGCACACACATAGGGGCGCACACAGACACACTCACACACACACACACACACACACACACACCCTTGAAATCTTGGGTTTTTTTTATTTGAACATGTTTATTGATGTTGGATAGATGACTGGTATTAAAAATTGTATTTTGTTTAACTTTTCAGGACAGAAATATGATTTTAGGAAAGAATGCTTTTTTTGTTACTCCAAGTGATTCTCTTGCTGTACTTGCAAACAATATAGGTATTATACCTTATTTTCAACATTGTGGTGTGAAAGGATTTGGTAGGAGCATGCCTACTGCTGCTGCAGTTGACAGGTATTATTAGAAAGTACAATTGACCTTTTTGGAAATGCTAGAATTTATATTTTTTTAACAAAGGTAATGTAGTAATTCATTTCTGAATGCATTATTACTTCTTTAAAAAGCATAATGTAAATCTCTTTGTCATTTATTAGTTTATTTAGTAATATATAGCCTTGTACTAACATATGTCACAATATGCATATCTTACTGACCATTTTGTCGTCCTTTAGTATTTTTCTTTTTCTTTTTCTCCTCATAGTAACCCTATGAGGAGTTATTTATTTGAATACATGTTCCATTGCCACATGGCATATTACATGTATGATTATGTTTAAATACATTTTTATTTTATAGTATATTCACTTTAATCAACTGTATACTCAAATATAATATAAAAAAATAAAATATTAAAATAAATAAGATAATTACAAATAAAATTATCTCTGGAATATGCTGGATGGTAGAGGAACCAATTGATGAGGATCAATAAGAAGGCCAAGTCCTCTACTGTTTTTTATTATAATGCAGAGTGCACTTTCGGAGTCAACGCTCCATCCTCAGTGCCTGCTGATTAAAGCTGCGTTGCCTGGACCACGACTGCCGGGCGACTCCGGGGGGAATTATGTAGATGTATCAATTTTTACTTAATTGGGTAGTGTTTGTCCTATTTTTATAAATATTCTCTATAAAAATAATACATAAGACTATTTAAAAAAAAAATTGATTTTTTTACTTATAATATTTTTTTTTCCAGGGTAGGAAAATCTCTGAATATTCCGGTCTATGAAACACCCACAGGGTGGAAGTTTTTCTGTAATCTTTTGGATGAAGAAAAGATTTCTCTTTGTGGCGAAGAAAGTTTTGGGTAAGATGTATCTATATTTCAATATTTTATTCTCATAATATATTTTTTCAAATTATAAACCCTTTAATTGAGCAATTAAAGGGCTAAGCATAGTTTCAAATACCTCCATTACATATGTAGTTTTTGCTCTAAACCAACAACAAGTACGTCATCTTATGTAAATGACAGTTAATTTATTTCAATAGTTACAGCATTAATTTATAAAAAAAACATATTTTAGGATAAATTTTATATAATGCCATAACTCGCCAATTAAATACTGGTGCTCTGGTGTTCGCATTTAGAAATTGACTCTTGTCCCAATTGACTTCTAAATCAATGGCATTTCTTTTGTGGGACCAAAATTCAGAAAATCTTACTCTATGGAGTAGAGCCCAGTCCTTTAACATGTAATCCCTCTTTGTCTTTTTATATTGAGGAGCGAAGTGGAACATAAATAAATGGAAATATAGATCCTGGAATATTCAATTTATTGGGCTGTTTGCCAATTTTTCCGGGAAAATATAAAAAATAATATTGACCGAGTTTAATCTACAATATAATTAATTACCAATCTGTTTGATTACTGGTTCCCATCTTTTGGGAAGTTTCATATTTCCATTTTCATAAAATGTTCTAGACTTATTGCTGAAAAATCAGGAGGTTTTTACTCCTGTGTTTAAAAACAGATTTCCCTTTAGTAAGCCACACACACACGCGCTCGTGCGCATGTGTGTGTGAGTGTGTATGTGTGAATAACTAAAGATCAACTTGGTTAAATGCTGAAATCAGGGGGTAACAGGTTTTGAAAATCCATAAAATTCAAAATCATGTATTTTTTTGTCATTACACCTTGGATCACAAAATGTTAAAACAAAATTATTAACAAAGCATTGTTATAAAAATGTTGGTCTAAATATTTTTCTCTGACGTGAATATTATCCAAATTATTTGTATTTTTTTTCCAGTTCACTCCCACTTTTACTCATTTGATTTTCATTTAACATAACGTATTATTAAATATTTTGTGAATCACTAAATTTCATCACCTGCTTATGTAGGCTGCTTATTTTGGGAGAAATATAGAAAATCCCATAAAATGGCTTTATCACGGCACCATTTCAGCATCTGTGTGACTGAGTTTTATTTTATTCACACCAAATTCTTTGTTTGGATGTTTCATTTACAACTAAAGGTTAGGTTCATGCCCTAAAAGTATAAGTGGAGGTTTAGAAAAGTGGTGAAATATGAAATCATATACATATCAGTTGTTTTAATTAACTTTTTTCATGAAATTATTATATATAATTTTTATTCTATCAATTATAAATGACATAATTTCATGTCATTCCAGCACTTAATCAGACTCTGTCTGTTGAACTTTTTTTCCTTTACCTTTTTTTGTTTTTAATACTAGAACCATGTAGTAAAATTTTAACCACAGTCTCCAGTTGTAAATAAAAGTTTGTGCCCATTAATATTTTTTTTCTTTTTTTATAGCACTGGCTCGAATCATGTAAGGGAGAAAGATGGTATATGGGCTGCTCTTGCTTGGTTGTCCATATTAGCTGGTACTCGAAAATCTGTTGAAGATATAGTGACTTCTCACTGGCATAAATATGGAAGGAATTTCACACTGAGGTGCTTAGAACCTTTTTATTAACAAAATAAGCAATCTCTTTAGATTGAGTATGCTTAGCTTGTGAACAGTTTGGCAAGATGTGAAGACAGACCATAGTCTGCCTACCTGGTTGGCTTCAAACCTAACTCAGGAAGCATCATGGTTCTCCATCACCCTATAGCATTAATACCAAATTTCAAAAAAGTCCCTCTTTTGTAATTCACTGGTCTGCATTTCTAAGTATTTTTCTTTTTGCTTTTGTTTTTTTTTTCAGCAAGCCATGTATCATTTAAAGTTTCCAATGTTTCTTTTGCACACATGAGAAATTGTTTTTTGAATTTTGAACTCATTTGTGTGTGTGTGTGTGTGTGTGTGTCTGTGCTTTTGTTATTATAATGTATTATATTATATATTTGTATTTTTTTTTAACATAGTTAATAATTAATGATTTCAGGTATGACTATGAAACTGTTGATGCAAATGCAGCAAAGGAATTGATGTCTGCTTTAGAAAATAAGATCACAAAATCTGATTTCAAAGGCTCAATTCTTGGTGAAGTACCAACCCAGTACAAAGTTGATTTTGGAGACAATTTTTCTTATACAGATCCTACAGATAAGAGTGTAGCTTCCAAACAGGTTAGTGTAAATCTGTCTCAAAAGACACATAAGTTTTGTTATCCTAGTTTTATACAGAACTTAATTGTTAAATAAGAGTTAAATTTATAAGGAAAATAAAAATTTATTTTAAAAAACAATAATTTATTTTTTCCCTCAAAAAATGACCCGCTTGTAAGCGTGTGAAATTTATTTTGAAAAATGCAACAAAAACATACAGATTTACATATTTTTTTCTTTTTCTTATAAATTTAGTATATTTAAATGGACAATGTTTTTGAATTTGTAAATTACAGTGAAATTCACACCAAACAAATATTTTCTAATTGTGAATTTAGACCATTCATTTAAAGTAAATGTTTTTTTCTTTTTTAGGGTCTTCGAATCATAATGGAAGATGGTTCCCGTATTGTATATCGTTTAAGTGGAACAGGTAGTAGTGGGGCTACAATAAGGGTCTATATAGAACTTTATGAACCAGACCCTACTAGACTGAAAGCAGACAGACTTCAAATTTTGAAGCCATTATGTGACATTGCAGTCTCAATTGCAAGAATAGAAGAATTCACTGGTCGTAAAGCCCCAACTGTGATTACATAACATTGATTAATAATTACTATTATTTAGTTTATTTCTTAGTAGGTGCATGGTATTAGAATTATTTCAATGTAAATATATAAATGATTCTTGTTAGAACATTTGACATTATTAGAGTTAACATTTAATGTTATTATCGTTACTTTATTCTTGTAATTACTAAGACCTTTTTTGTAATAAAAATATTTAAAAAATTAATTCGTTTGATTTGAGTCATTGTACTGAATATTATATGAAAATAATGGTGTAATTAAATTTCTATAATTGAAAATTTAGCTATAAAATTATGTAGAAAATTAAATCATTGTAATTTTTATACCTAAAGAACTACTTTTTCTATGTCCTCCTGCTACGTCAATTTTTTGAGAATGATTCATGCTGTTATGGCCTATAAATTGAGCAGGGAAAATTGTTTAAGATAAATGTCTGTATGATAAAGAAAGATTAATAGCATAATGTTAAATTAAAATCTTAAAAAATGGTTTAATGTAATATATTTTTGTATTGGGCGTCAATAACTTGAATAAATTTACAGTCTCAAATTGAAACCCTAGTTATTCAATAATGAACATGGCAAATTAGGATGAAAACATTTTTTATTTAAAGTATTATCCCTTGAATACAAATTTTAATACAATATTTTATATTTTGGTCTCATTCGTAGATGAGCACTAAAGCTTAAGCCTTAAAAATAATAGATCTTAACTTGAAACCTTAACATTTTGTTTAATTTTATCATGCTTTTTTCTTTATTTTACTTTCAGCTTCCTCATTTTTGCTTCCAATCCAATATAGATTTCTCTTAAAAGTATTTCAGTTTTTGCAAGCAAAATAAGTTGAAAGGAATTTGTATGAATCCACACAAAGAGTATAAAACATAAATTAATATGAAATAAACAAAATTTCTAGAGCATTAAAAGGAAAATTAAAAAGAAAAATAATTTTAGAACTTGAAAATACCTTCTGACAATATACAAATGTTTTATTTTTTTTAATGAGCAATATCACCAAAGTTGCAAAGCTCTTAAAAGAAAATAAACAAATAATTAAAATAAAATAAATATTTGTTTCCCTCCTACTGTTGCTATTTCATATGAACTAATTACTTCTAACACCCAGACAGAGTCACATATACACGCATGGTATAAAATTGTATTATCTGCTCTACAGCTTCTCAATTTAATGAAATAAAGTATATAGTTTAAAAATAAATTATATAAAGCATTGTTATGTTTTTATTTATTGGAACTTCTATATGTGCTTACAAAATGTTTTTACTTCTTATCGTATAACTTTTCTAAAAACATATCTGTAATTCAGCCGTTAACTGTAGTGAAAATTTATGTAGGTTTCAATACTTAAACAAATTTGTTGTATAGTTATTTATACATTCATGGGCTAAGTACTTCTATAATTATTTTGTTATGTATTTTTCCACTAAAAATTCAATATTGAACCAGGTCATTGCTCTCTTAAAAATATACTCATTCATGATTATCGCATATTTGGAAACAGTGTGAATATTTATAGAAATAGTAAATTTTAAATAAAATCTTCTTTTTTTAAATAAAAAAAAAATAACAGTTAAGATTAGTACATATACTAATTAAATATCTAATGATGTATTTAGAATTTAAGAATACAGATTTATGCCACATTTAAGGTTTGGTTGTTAGAAAGGTTTTAAACATAATAAACAATAAACATGTTAATATAGGCACTAATATTAAGTAATATAGTATTTAATAACATTTCCTTTATATATGGTTGTAAATATTACTGTTATCATTCAGAGAGGATGGAGCAGAACAAATATAACAAAACGATATTTTCCCATATGTTGTTTTATAATATTATTTATTAAAAAATGATATGATGATTTCTATCTTATAAACACAATGTCTTTAAATTATATTCTTGGATATATAAGAACTTGAAGAAATATTAAGAATGGAATGTAATTCCCTTTTTTCGAATTACCTTTAATCGAAGAGCTATTAAACTTGACTAAGGAAATTTTCTGCTTCATCCTATATTTACCAACACCATCGATTAATATATATGTATATTACCTAGGAGGGGTGAATGAGAGTGTATTAGTGCTAAATGTGCATGTTGTGTGAATATGTGTGTTTGTATATTAAATACATTCCCTTACCAGTGACTTGTAATTCATGAAAAACTTAATAAGTCACCTATTTCTGCATTGTAAATTATATTCACATAGACACAAACTGTCTATCTTTTGTAATTTTGTAATAAAATAGGAAGAATATAATTAGTTTGTCTTTCGAGTCCAGAATTCAAGAGAGAGATTTGCTTATAAACATGCAATTTTATATTGTATCCAGTGTTATAATTTATGAGTCGGTTTCTTTAGGGTTTGAATTTGGGAAGGGCCTGTTTTTGTAAACAAAATATCAGAAATAGTATTAACAAATAAAAGTTTAGGCTTTAAATGTTTTTCTTTATTAGTACAAGTAATAATATAAAATTGCAAAATTATTATTTTTTAATAATGAATTCTATAGTTTAAATTTAAAATATGCATTTTTTGTTTATCGTGTTGAACAAATATTTAAAAATAAATACGTGAGTACTTGCCTAGAATTTTTTATTTTTTAAAATTCCTTAATCATTATAAATAAACATTCTACAATCCCACATTGTAGGAATTCTTTAATCTATTGTTTCCAAATTAAGCCTATTTTTTTGTTTTTTTAGGCTTACCTTAGAAATCCATGGTTTATAGTTCTAGCCAAGTACTTACAATTCAGTACATTGATTAAAGTGTATGTTGCAAACTGAGTTGAAAAGTATGGAAAGTGGCTGAATGGGTTTTGAGTATAATATATTTTTGTTTAATAAAAGTAGATTTTGAGAATGGTTATGCTTGTCCTTGCTTGAGGTCCTAAATAATCTAGTTTCAATTAAAGGGAAAAATATAACAAGCAAGGCCAAGTTTTTGTTTAGGATAAAGTTCATGTGTTCATAAAGAGAGCAATATCCGCTCCCACAAGGCTACTGTATAAAATTTAAAAGGAAGATGTAATTCAAAGGCGTTTAATTTGGGTCGGAGTTGCTTCTCTTGCCACACAGTGGTTTAGTGTTAAGTAGGGTTTGTAGTTTAATGTATATATTGGGATTGCGTTAGGGCCAAGGAGCCCGCAGACCAGCACCCGACTGCCAGAAATGAGTTGTGAAACGTTCAAGCGATGAATCCGACTCTGTATAGATTATAATTTTTCTATGAAATAATATTTAATTAAAAAAAAATTAAACAACCTGAAACCTTTTTTTAGAGGTAATCAGGGTATATTTTTCTTGTATGAAAGTTGTAAATGTATAGTTATGAAATGTTGAATGTGTGAGTTCTTGGTTTATTAAGCCCCATATTAGCTTGATATTGTTATGCAAAGCTGTATATATGTGTGCAAAGCTTCTTAATAAAAATTTTAATGTCTTTCTATTTATTGTGTTTCATTCTTGTTTTTCAACTTATAAATATGGAGCCACTGTTATACATTTGCAAATAGATAAAATGCAGTTCAAGACTGGATTAAGATATTCAATAGACTAACTTTTAAATGGCTTTTGTTGTCCTTGAATATATGCTATTTAATATCTATATTAATAAAACTCTAAAGATTTAGTCCTTATTCCATTACACATGGGCATGCATGTGGATGTATTTTTATTTGCACCTGAGACTAATGCCATCAAAATTAGAATTCTTATTTGCCCATTATTTTTTAAGTTACTACAGTAGTTAACTAGACGAAATAGTTAAATAGGCGAAGTCTTATATAAAATTTCACATTTGTTTCTCTGTTATCCTTAGGTATAAGCACAGTCTATTTGGAAAACTGATTTTCCACTGAAATATAGAAATCAGATGTGAAATTTAATTGGATGACAAAATATATTTGCCAATATCTTTTTTTCTAATGGATGTATAAAAAAAATGACTAATTTGGGCAGGAGTTATTTTTGCAGAACTTCAGAGTTTTTTTTAAGTATAAATTAAAAATTTTGAACTCCCACTTTAGGAGTATAATAAGATTTAGTGAGGAGAATTAGTCATTCTATGGTAATTATATAATAGAAAGAGCTTTAATTTTTTATGCAGGGTGTCCCAAGTTCCCCTTAAAATCTGTAAATATTTTAATACAAGGCTGAGACTTGGTGTGCCATAATTGGGACCTCTGAAGAATCCTTTCTGTCCGTATTCAACCTACTAACCTTCTCCAGTACTTCACCAGTGACCATAACTTTGAAATTTCAAATGAAATACCCTACTTTTTATGGTGGATTCTTGTAGAAAATCAAATTCTAAAACGAGTTTACATCGGTGAATTCGATTTGAAGCATCTTTTACCTAGCCGTAAGATGCTCAAATCTTTATTTTAGAAATGGTACATTTTATTGAAAAATGCTGTGTCATAGAAGTTGTAGTCAACAAAATTATCGTTGTAACAAGTCTACAGGGCAAGGTAATAGATTTTGATATTTGGGGAGGGGGGAATTGAATGAATCCAAAAAATGTTTACTTCAAAATATGTTCTTAGAATTAATTTATTTTAAACTAATTATATAGTATTTATTAGGGAAATTACTACACTATTTTATATACAACCTGAGTTGGGGTTTACTTAAAAGTCAAAACATAAATTCTTCAATATTTCACTTATTATTATTGGTTTAATTGAAAATGTTTATAATATACTTATATAAAATTAAAAACTTGCTTTGGTGTTTAAAGATTATATCTTCTGACTTCTAGGCATTGGTTGATACTCTTCTGGCAAGGTTTGAAGATGATAGAAATCCTTCCGATTTTTCAAGAGGTTTCATATTTGTATAAAGAAATGGTGACTGTTAACTTGCCATTTTTTATACGTTACTAGCTAAGGTGGGTACCTTAGCCACCCGGCTTTGCTCGGGAAATCATTAATGGCACAATGTGACAATATTTTCAATTGGCAGAGCTTTACTTTCGACAATATTTATATATTTCCCCGTCTTAGTTTTTAAGAATTGGTTCTGGGCATGTAGCTTTTTTCACAACATAACGGTCCTTATAATTCATAATCATATTTTTTTAATATAATAATTTTTTATTATAAATTAAGCAAAATTCACAATTTCTATTCTCAAAAGCAGGCCCATACAAAAATATACCTATTTTAATATATATATATATATATATATATATATATATATATATATATATATATATACTTTAACTTCTACTCACAGTATGACCGTACTGCACTGTCCCTTTACTTTTACACAGCACAACGCAGGTCTTGACACAAATACTTTACCGCACTGTTCACCAAAGCGGCTCTGAACGCACTGTTGATCAATTGAAGAGAGCTGAGAACAAACTAAAACTAACTTCTTTTATAGCTTGGCGGCACATCAAAGGGGAATGCCGAGACACGTCTAGATCCCGGACTGGTATTGCCGAGAACGGGCTAGAACATCGGTCGGCTCCCCTTTCATCTACTTCGTACTTCTTAGATACGTGATTAACTATATTTAATTTTTTCATGTACGTAGTTTTCTCAACAATATATATTTGTCTGGAATTTTAGCTTATTGTTACCAAACTTCATATAAATCCTTTTTTGTAAAAAGAGAGAGAGGTCAAGTTCGTTAACGGTTGAAATCGGACTAGTGGGAGGGGGGGGGGGTTAGAGGGGGAGAATTGTTAAAATTCGGAATTTCTCCATTATTATGTGTCATATCGAAAAATTGTATGGAATCTACCTTATGAAAATGTAATCTATATATATAAAAATGAATGTTTGTTTGTATTTCCTTTAACGGCTGAACCTAATTTTATGAAACGTGGTATGTATATTACTACTAACCCAGGTTAGATTTTTGGCTATATTAATATTCTCTGAGACGAACAGGAGTGGGGGTTATAAGGGAGGCCAGAAATTAAAATTAGCGATATTTCGTTTCCTATTGGGTTTTCGGCAAATATGCGCATAACAAAAGTTGTTTATTTTGTTGTTTAGAGTAACTTTTGTAATATTCACTTTTGTCGCCTACCAAAGTATAAATGAGTTATACGCTAAAAACAATAGTGGGAGTCAACGATTTTATATGGCACAAAAGACTCAACCGGACGAAACGAAACTCCGTATGTTATTTGGTATTAACACCTCCCTGATTATAAGCTATATAAAAATTTCGAGGTACGAACAGGAGTGGGGGTTGTGAGGAAGGTCTGAAATTAAAGATAGCGATATTTCGTTTCCTATTGGTTTTTCGGTAATTATGCACAAAACAAAAGTTGTTTGTTTTGTTATTTAAAGTACCTTTTGAAATATGCACTTTTTCCGTATAACGAACTATTAATGAGGTATACACGAAAAACTATAGATGGGCTATAAGCTATATTAACATTTTTAGGAACGAACAAGAGTGGGGGTTGTTAGGAAGGCATGAATTGAAAATTGTCATATTTCGTGTCCTATTGTTTTTTTGGCGAACGTGTACATGACAAAAGATGTTTAATTTGATATTTACAGTAACTTCTATAATAAAAATCTTTATCGTAATTTAGTATTTTAGCTGGTGGCGTCTATAAATGTTATATAGATTTCATCTCTAACTTCAATATTAACTGAGATATTTGCATTTATTTAGTTGTCATCCTCCAGTAAACCCCCACTCCTACACATGTCACATAAACAATACTCTGTTATATAATGAAACATTTTATTCGAAACGTAAATACCAAATATTGTTCTCATTGTAATTTTACTTTTTAAGATAAATGCAAAAATATGGCACACGTGAGAAATCAGCTTTGTTAGCGCAGCGCCTGCGTGACGGACTTTTTAATCTCCATTGTCTAGTGTGATGCCACAAAAATGTAGTATTGGCATATTTTCCGACACTTGAAGTTTTTGAAAAACCACCCATGAATAAAAAATAATTGATTTTCCTTATGGGAAAAATGCTAATAGTCATTATCAGTATGATAGCTTATAACTAAAATCCTAGATATCACGTGAGAACGACGTTCATTGGATAGGACCACCATCGGGAAGCGGCATTCTTTGACGTTCTATGAATGAAAATAAATAGGTTTAATAGTGGTCGGAAGGGTGAGTAAATTGCCTTATTAAACAGTATATAGAAGAAAATGAGTAGTAAAAAGCTTATAAAGGGGAAGGCTTTTTAGGATCTAGCGCTTTAGTTCGGGACAAAAAATATGGTAATTACAAAAGGAAGACAAAATAAGTTACAATCTCTGTCGGCATTACCGGCGATTACTTAAACGTTCCTGACCCTCCTTCTAATGTAATAACATATAAAAAAAATTAAAGTCGAATTAGATTTAGAATTGAGGATACAAAGGATTCAACCCACTTTTTTGTACTTGAATGTTTTTGAGAAACCAGATTTTAAGTAAGAATGCTTTTTTCCCAACAATATTAATAATGGTAATAGCAACTATTTAATAAACATTTTTTGGAAGATGACCGTTTTTCTTGAGTCGAATTTTTCATTGCGGTTAATTGATTGTTGTGCTCTAAAATTTCCTCAAATGCCCGAAACGAAAATAAGGTCCGTTCAAAACTATATATATCTGTTAACACTCTAGCGGTCACAATTTATGTTTGATCTTTACCAAACTCGATATTTGAACGTTTTATATAAATAAAGATTAAGCCTACTAATGGTTGAAATTGGACCAGTGGGAGTGGGGTTTTAGAGGGGGAAATATCAAAAATTCAAAATAGCTCAGTTATTATACGGTAGGTCGAATACGAGTATTAATCATATTGCAAATTTAATTGTTCTGTACATTCTTTCTGTGTATATTGGCCGAATTATTTGCATTTTATAGTTTTCTGCCTTCACTCCTACTCATGTCAGAATAGTTATAGGCTGTTATGTCATGAACCAGTTTATTCTAAGCTTAAATACCAAATATTATTTCCAATATTATTTACGCGAGATACATGCATATTCGTTATGTGTTGACGTCATCAATTGAGATTTTACGTTCTTGCTTCGGAAAATGTTTATTTGATCTATACCATGCTCGGTATTTTACTGTTTCAGTCAATACTAAATCATGCTTGTTATTGGCAGCAATTGGACATGCAATGGTGGGGAATTTGACAGTTCAAAATATTTCCATTATTATGCGTTGGATCGTAAAATGCTTTAGAACTAATCTTGTTAAACTATTGATGATCTACAAATGTTGTTCTTAGCATTTTTTTTCGTAACTCAAATATTAAGCGAATTGTTCGCGCTTTCTTTTTTCAGCTTTCAGTTGATTAAATACATTTTGATTCAAAATAAAATTTGTGGTAATTAGCATTTGCATTTGAGGGAGTTTAAGTCCTAATGATCTTACTCAGTTACTCATACTCTCTATATTAACATATGCATGCCCAGTCTGGCTGGGCATCAGCAACACACACGAAAAGAAACTACAATTCTTCCAGAACAAAGTACTTCGGATAGCGGAAAATGCTCTCTGGTTTGTTAGGAACAGCCAAATCCACAGGGAATTGGAGGTTGCTCCTATTTCAGTTCACATTCAACAACTTATAAGGAAATATCCCATGTCAAGTGGGTCCCATGTCAAGTGGAGCCACACATTATAATTTAGGTTCAACCACTGAAGAACGACTACGTCCAAGGTTGTACCAAAATATAATAATTTTGTAACAAATTTTATTAAAACACTTTGTGTATAATACTTATGTATTGGTCTATATAAATTTTCTTTTTTCTTCTCTTACTCAGTTAATTGTTGCTGGGAACAAGAAATCCTGATCTCCACTGGACCAAACATGGCCTCAGTGGTTTATTATTGATTACAAATTTTCATAGAAGCCAGTTACTTTAAAACTTGGGAAATCTAAAATTCTTCAATGGAATGCTCATTCGTTCTTCTTATTATTATTATTTATTAACGTCCACTTTTTGCAACTTAGGCTAATCGGGACGGGTTATCTACAGGTTGCCACCCTTCTCTAGCCAGGGTGAGATCTCATTCGTTCTTATTATATAGTAAAATTACCTCCTGCCCTCCCAATATGTTACCAATTAAGTTTGGCCGACGAAATCTGCTAAAAGTGAATTTGTAATTCTTTCATTGATCTTCAAACAAATGTACTGATGATAATTTATATCGGTCACATGAAAAGTTCACCTCCGACCCCTCCTCTTCCCTGATATACGTAAGAACTAAATGGAAGAGATACAACAAGAAATCCCTGCTCAAAGACAACAGTTTAGACCGGTGGAAAGAGTTTTCTGCCCCTGATACTAAAAGAGACCTTCTGATCGTAAAAGAGGTTAGGAAAATGTGTGCTAACAGATGCTGATCCTCTGAAGTTATTGCTGATCGGTGAGAGTTGATCGGGATGGAATCTGATCTGTCGTAGGTATCCTTGACGAGCGAGAGAACGCCTACGACTCCCCTCCTATGTTCCCATCGTCCTTGCCAGTTGTGCAATGTGAAAGTCCCTTTTCTCACTCAGTCATGTGCCACCCCTAGCCATGTCTCCTGCCACGGTAGGTAAACAGCCTTATTAGTTTTCTTTTCAGACTCATATATAATGTCGTCTGGCTTACCTTCAAAACGCATTCACACACTTCCCCAATCCTCCGCTATTACCCACTCTGAATATTTTTTTTTTCTTCCCGCCATCATCTTCTTTTTCACTTTCCAAATAATCAGTTAGTTGTTCCATCAAAGAAGTGTAGCCGTTGGGGGTTCTTGTGAACCTCCACGCTCTGTCAGTTTGCATAACTGTTAATGACACAAAAAATAGCGGAGGCTATGGTATTCACCACAATAGCACAATATTAAGAATCATGATCTTACATAAAATATGTACTCGCGAAACTGTGTCAGTCTCCACTCGTCACACTTTCCCCCGCAAGAGGGATTTTTTTTTATTAGTTCTAAATATTTAAATACCTATGGTAGTGTGCAATATGCTCTAGCCTCACATGAAACTTGGCGGTTTAAGAATTTAAGCAATCAATATAATAGTTCTAAGACGAGTTAAATATTCAAGTGCTCCACTCACACTATTACAAACAGATAAATGTTTTTCTATATAAATTGAAACAGTTGAGTAAAAATGAGTTATCCATTTCTTAGCAGATTTCCCTTAAAGGAAATCACCTATTGAGGTTGTACTCATGACGCGATTTTCGAAAAACTTCTTCAAATACCCATCGATCCTACCTAGTTTGATGACGAAAATGAGGTCCGTTCAAAATTATATACTTATAATTAATAAAATTAATTATTAATTTATATAATAATTAATTTAATTTATTTAATTTTTATTATTAATTTAATTTAATGTTTGTTCTGCTATATAATATACCACTTTATTCGAAGCAGAAATTCCAAATATTATTTTCATTATTATACGAGATACATGCAAATATATTCTGTTGCCCCCCCATCTTAAGTTTTTGGACTTCTAAAATTTGAGTGATTGTGATAAAAAATATCCTGTTTCATTATAATTACAGTACTAGATATAGTAAATAGTTTTCAATGAAAATAATAAGTTATATTCAGATCTATTTCAATAATTGTTTTTCTTTCCATTGAAGAATCCATCTATCAGTTCAGCCCTAAGAGGTTCGCTAAACTGTTTGTTAGCAGTTTTCCCTTAAGGGAAATCAGCTACTGAGGTTATAATCATGACGGAATTTTCGACATTTTTTTTTCAAATGTCCATCAATCCTAACTAGTAGATGGCGAAAATGAGGTCCGTTCAAAACTGTATATATATATATATATATATATATATATATATATATATATATATATATATATATATATATTTGTCTGTTACCACAATAGCGGTCGCAATTTATGTCTGATCGTTACCAAACTCGATATTTAGTCGTTTTATGTAAAAAGAAAGGTCAAGTTCGTTAACGGCTGAAATCGGATCAGTGAGAAGGGGGGGGGTTTAGAGGGGAGAATTTTCGAAAATTCGAAATATCTCCGTTACTATACGTCGGATCGAAAAATTGCACAGAATCAATCTTATTGCAAATTAAATTTACTATAAATATTGTTATATACATTTATTCTCTATCTTGAATATAACCGAGATATTTGCATTTTTATTAAATCTGTGCGGCTAACGGCTGGGTGACTATCCCGCCAAAAGCTAGTTCGGCCGTTTCCTTAACTGTTCGACTCTCGTGAAATTTCTCTATTGTAAAACTTCACGTGGGAAATCTGCTTAGTTTACGCAGCCCTTGCGTGACGGACTTTTTACAATTCAGACGCTTTCCGTTGGGAGGTTATTAAAAGGCTGAAATATTTCTCATTTTGGTTTGCATTTATTCACTTAATATTCACGGCGAAGTACGTTTTATTATATTATTAGTTTTGGGGATTAGACAATTCTCTGGTTCAGAGATTAGAGTCAGTGACTATGAACTGCATTTTTTTTCTGTGTCAAGCAAACACTTAAAATTCGGTTTTTGTTTGATACGGAATAGGTGAACAATTGTTACTGTTTCTTATTAGTGTTACGGAAATATCTAAAACTTAATAATTGCAAAATGGAATGCTTTAAGCATTTATTTTCTATAGGCGATACGATGTTCGAAAGTATTGAATAAGTGTATTATTTTATAGGTGAATTATTTGAATCATTAACTAGTTATACAACACATGTATTGACAGAAAATTTATTTTTAGGCAAGAGCATATTGCACACTTCCACAGGTATTTAAATATTTTGAATTCAAAACAAAACCCCTCCTAAATGACACGGTAAATTTCTTTTTTGAGGATCATTATCACCACTAAGTATTTTTCATATTTGGCTAAAAAAAAAACAATCAATCAATTAAAGTCAGTTAACTGTAATGGTCTTCAAATAGAGAAACTGGTGGCAATGCTTTTGCACAGTTAAAAAGTTTTTAAGTACAGTTTGAACTTAATAAACATTAGGAATGATAATCATGCTGTATGTAAGCCTTATTCGTATTATACACCTATTGCTTTTAATCGATTTACTCACTAATATATTTAGCGTCTTCAAATATCTAAAATTGGTTCAAGTAATGGGCTTCAGTATTACAGATTATTTTTAGTCAGAGGCTAACGTCTCAAAATTTGGGCTCCAGTTCATCCCAGGTTTATCATTGATTTACCTCATTATGATTATAGATTTCCGAGGCTAACCCCCCCCCCTCCCCCAATACAGCGATCTCTCATTAAAAGGAGTAAAAACTACTTCAAAATTGTCTTCCCAACAACTTCCCATTAATTAGAGTATTTTCTCTCGTTAAATCTTTACGACCTTTACAAATTGCTTCACTAGATTGATAGTTTTGGGCTAATTATAACTGTTCCGTTATAGTAACTTTAACTAAATCGAAAAAGAAGCAAATAAGAACCGCTCAGCCCTCGTTAAATTTTATCATGTTTAGTGGATTAGGTCTGGTGTTATTTTTAAAAAATGTAGCACAGACTAGAACAAGCTCAAAACTACAACAGGAAATTACTAGTTGTTTTTATATTATGAACGATCCCTGTGGAAGACGAAATTTTCTTTTAATGTATATTGCCACAATGGGAGCTAGATCTACGAAATCACAACTTTGTGTATTTTCCGAGGTTTAATTTAAATTACCAGTTCATTATTTAGATATTTTTTTTTTTATCAAGGACAATAAGTAGTCAGGTTCATGTTTCTGTTTTTTAGATTGAATGGGTGATTATTCCACGAATACCATTGTGGAAGTAAGCTCCATTTTCTTGAGTTTCATGATTAAATTCTTTCTGCTTGCTTTTTGTATTTTAATTTATTTTAAAAACTAGAGACATACAAAACAAATTATATGCACGGGTATAATTATTTTTCTCGGTCACTATTTCTTAAACTATAATGGTTTCCAGGTAGCATTCTGCTTAATATGTTTTACAGTCATGGGAGAAGTTTTTGGTACTCACTCTCAGGTATAGCGGCATAAAGAGAAAACGAATCCTTCTAGCCCAATGTCTCCATCTGTCCATTAGTTTTTCACTGTTCTATACATTTATAACGAATTTACGTAGATTCGATTAATTTTGATACATTTATACCTCAATGGATGGTCATTTCCTAAGCCACATTTGTAAATCCCCTTGCTCTTCAACTCCTTTGCCATTCATTTCATCTTCCCCAATTAACCGATATGAACTTATATCATTATTCCCAACCACACGCAACTAATTCGCATGAAAAGGAGCTACGGCTAATTTACAAGTACGAGAAAATGGGTTGGAAAAATGAAATGACTGACATTTTTCTGGTCTTAAAGGCTTGGCAATTATGAGTAGATATAATCATAATAACAAAGGCATGGATACATTCTCATTACACAATAAATCAATTTATAATATTAATATATGTGCTAGCATACTAATTATAACAAAAAATAATAACTATTTTTTACAATCAAAGTTAATATTTAAGCAAATAATAACTTACAAATACAATCAATTTCATTGATGAGTTTTAAATCCCATAGATTCCCAAAACAGACAAAATCCTTCAGAAGGGATTCAAACATTATCTATCATAAATGATATTATATTCAAACATATTAAAAGATGAATCGCCATTGTAGCGGCATCTCAAATAAATAAATAATATCATAAATGAGACCACAGAAAATGTACATGAAGCAAACATTACTTATCAGAAGGAAATCAAGACTGTTTGAGGCACCAGATTGCAAATAAATCTAGGAAAATGCCGTGGAGAAACGTTCAAAGAAAACAAAATACATGAAAGACAAAACAATTGAGGCACTAAAAGAAAAACTAAAGACAAAGAACCTCTCATTAATAAAAATCAGGTAAAGGGAACGTGACAGTTATCATGAATCAACAAGAGTACCTTTACAAATCGATGCAGTTCATAACGAACTAAAAGCGTATAGGATAAAAACAACCCAACTGAAAAACATCAGAAAGAAATACAATACTTAATGAAACAATCTATCAACATCAATACAGGACCACCTATTAAAATAAAAAAAAAACCCCAAAAAAACAAGACCAGATCAGTAACCAACTACAGACCTGCATCAGCTTAATAAGTTCCGTCACGCAGGTTTTGCATAATCTAAGCGTTCCCACGTTCTAGAATTACATGTTGATGTTTCATATTTTAATTATTTCTCCAGAAATAACAATCCTATGTATCGCCCTAGAACATTAAGAGGTATACAAGTGAAAATAGAAATGAGTCTGGTTAGGGGTTAAGTAAAAGGCTGGAAACAAAATAGTACATATAACTCTGTAAATATTTGAGTTAGAGAAAAAACATTTATAGTACACGAAGGTTCACGCACTTTTAGTCATATCAAATTATACAATGAGATTCGTAACAACGAAGATATTTTGAATTTTCGTTGTATTCCCTCTTTAAACAACCATTCGTCGGGGTTCGATAAAGGTTGTACCAGATATATCAGCTTTACTTGAAATACGGTTCGTTATATGTTAACTAAGACCATTTGTGAACTTGTTGTTATGGACTGCTGTCTTCGACAAGAATTCATATAGATTCTTCACTGTGTCCGACCGTCTATGTCTTTTTATCGTGAGTTTAGTAGTGTTAATATTCTTGTACATTGGTCTTGTTAAGCATTATAAAAATCCATTTCTGCAAAATTCAACATATTCTCCAATTTGGCTGAAAGGGGGTGGGTGGGCTGGCATACGTTCTGTCGATACCTTAATTTTTAATTCCGGTTTGGACCCTTTTCCAATCTTAAGCTCTATATATTATAGCCTGAAACTAGAACATATATTACAATGTCAAACGTATAATTTGCAAAAAATATTTAGCTTTTATTATATTGTTCAGGAATTTAGAAAATGTAATAAAACGAATACGAATCTGTAAATAAGCTAATGTAGCCATTGATCTTTTTCAATCATTGCCAATTCAAGCACTGAAAAAACATCCGCTGCGAAGGTCAATAGTGTAAAGAAATATATATATGGCTTTAATCAACTCCACTTTTTCGTACATTTAAACAGGAATTCGCTTGGGTTTCCTTCAAAGTTGTGAAATATTTTACACATTACTCAACATTTCTTTATTATATACAAAATAATTAACAGTTATTTTTTCGGGCATTTAAAATTTTGCAGTAATAATATTTTGTGATGAGAAGTCAATAAAAGGTATCTGTTTATTTTTTTTAAAAAAGGATCCCTAGTGAAGAGGAATCCCTCAACTGGAAAAGCACTAGGCTTAAATTCTGTTAGTAGCATTCCAAAACTATACGTCACGCCACGTTCTTACTTACAATTAGAAAAATACACAATCACTAACTCACTTCATAACGAAGGACAACGCACTATATTTAGAACTAATAAAATATTAAGACAAAAAAATGAGTAACAACATTGAGAACAAAGGCATATTCAACATGTACGGAGTTCATAAATTTACATGGACAACATGGATCACTCATCAACTGTATTTGATTAGGCACCGTCAAATTTGATAATTCCATAAAAGGAAGAAAAAATAAACAAATTGCTCCAGAGATATTTATTTGGAATGTTGGCCATTGTCCTAATCACGAAACATCTTGAGTCCAGAAGAGAAGCTGAGGGCTTCAATACTGCTAGAGTAGAGCTCATTTTCTGGGATAGTTCTCCTCGAGTGCAATGTGGCTCAGTTCTTTTTCTAGAATAAAAATGATTTCTAGTAAAGACGGAAGATAAATTTCATTGGATATAATTAAATTGGTATGAAACCTATGGTATGAGAACTTTCAATTAATATTTAAAAACTATATGACTCCTTTAATGTGACAAAACTTCGTTCTGTTATGATTGGTATTGGTCACTTGTTTAAACTTAAGTATATAAATTTGAACAATCTTTCTTTGTTTCAGTAACAAATATGCTTTTTTTCTGTTCATTTTATACACGTTGGTTAGTAAATATTGTATTATATATAGTTCGTTTGTAAATATTAGATTGGATGTTTCATTTTAAATTGCTATGTAATACAACTTGTTTATTTACATCCACTTTATGCTATTATGGCTAAATGGGACGGGTTATTTAAAGGTTACCACCCTTTTCTAGCCAGAGTGGGACTAACGAATTCATTTAATGGGCGAATTCGTCACTAAATAAATTCCTATTGCCCAGGCGGGAATTAAACTCGCCTATCTAGGTATTTTATATCAGATTAAGACCAACGTCTTAACTCACATGGCTAACCTGAGCCCTTTTAATATAATTTCATTACTGAGGAAGGCTCTGTATTCTCATTATATATATATATATATATATATATATATATATATATATATATATGTGTGTGTGTGTGTGTGTGTGTGTGTGTGTGTGTACATATAGTTTTGAAAGGACCACATTTCCGTCATCTCCTGGGTAGGATCGATGGAAATTTGAGGAAACCTTTTGAAAATCTCATTATGAGTACCTCAATAGCTGATTTATCCCTTAATAGAAATCTGCTAAAAAGATCATATGGAATAAGTCTTATTTATCACTTCGGGGATTATAATAAACATAGACTTATTACTATGGCGTTTAAAATAAGATATAAAGAAAGATCAGTTCTCACGATTATTTCAAGACACAGTGCAATTAAGAAGTCCTTAGGATTTTTTCTTTAGGTCTTAGGCTAGGTAGTCCCTTGCCAGGAAAAGGTCTATCTAGACTTACGACATTATCCAGAAAAACAATAATTATATCTTTTACAGAACGTGTCAAGAGACGGAAGGGATGCGTTTTAATAACATATTATTTTTATCAATTTTCTTGAATGGAACATCTACTAATTGTGAAAAATACTTTTACACTCAAGCAAAAAAATTGTTCTTTGCCTTCAGTTGTAACGGAGACAAATTGAAACTTCACTGCTCATAGTTAATAATGGACGTAATTACATACTACGGATATAATGAACATCCTTCTGTTTTGGCGATACTTACATTCGAGCTCTTCTACTGTGAAGAAATCTATAAAAAACAACATTCCAATAAATGTAAAGACATAAATGAATAATAATGATTTACTAAAGCTATATCGAACTATATCTTACCTCAGCCGCTCCATGAGATTTATTTTTCGTTTTTGACCTGGAGTAAATCCTACTCACACTCACTCGGCATTTAAAGTATTATACCAATGATTATTTTATCAAGAGGCTAGAAGTCTTGATCAAATAGGTTTCTTGATAAGGAAGAAGTAGAGTGTGGATATTCCAGTCCACAGGGAAACCTTTATACCTTACTTCAAAACTATTCCACTATCATGTTTCGGTATTACGCCTATTAACGACTTAAGGGAAATCACCTATTGAGGTCGTACTCACGACGCGAGTTTTGTGTAAAAAGGAAGGTCAAGTTCGTTAATGGCTGTAATCGGACCAGTGGGAGGGGGGAATTATGAAAATTTGAAATATTTCCGTTTCTATAAGTCGGATCGAAAAATTGAATAGGACAAATCTTATTGCAAATCGAATGGTCTATAAATATTGTTATATACTTATTTACTGTATCGTGAATATTAACGGAGATATTTGTATTTTATAGTTTTCAGCCTTCAGCAAACCCCCACTTCTATTCATGTTAAACTAACAATACTCGGTTATCTAAAAATCCACATTATTGGACTCTTAAATAGCAAATATTGTTTTGAAGAGACCTGTATTATACTACATACATGCTAACATGCTCTGGTGCCCCCCCCCCAGCCTCATACGTTTTTGGACTACTTAAATTTGATTGGTTGAGAATAAAATTATTCTGATTCATTATGAACTACAATACTAGATATAGTAAATAGTTTTCAATCAAAATAATATGTTATATTCTGATATATTTCAGTAATTTTTTTTCTTTCCGGCGAGAGTCAGGTTGGCAGACCTATTTGTTTACATTTCATACACTTCCCGCCTGGAGGGGAAATATATCTTATTACCGTTTGTATTTATTTACTTGATATTCGAGGTGGTGTTGTGTTACCTGTAAGTAGATTTATCTATTATTAAACTTCACTAAGGAAATCTGTTTAGTTTACGCAGCCCCTGCGTGACGGACTTTTTTCCAACTCAAGGAGGTTTTTTGATGAAGGAATACGTCTATATTCGTTTGCTTTTGTGAAGATTTTATATTTTTTGTAAAGACGTCAAACTTTCAAAGTATTGTTATACTAAGTATAGTGTCGTTAATATTATGAGAAAAGTGAAGGTCTTAGTAAACGAAAAAGTGCATTAAATTGAGAAATAGAAGCTGTCAGAAAGTGAGTAGATAACGATCTTTGGATGAAAGAGGGAGGAGATGGAAGAATTCTTCCTGGCCACACGTTCGCCATTTACGCAACAATTCCCCGGAACTTGTGACGCAATAATGCTCCAAAAGTCTGTCTAGCTTAAAGAAAAAAATATACAGCCCACTATCGATTTCTTTTCGAATCTACAGTACCAGTTAACAATTGTTCACTAAAGACTATTTTCTGCAATTATATAACTGGCATGATTGTTGGAAATCTTTAGCTATGAAGCCGCATTCAATCGTAATTTTATAATGAAGAAAAGAATTCCATTTTCTTTTTAACTCTCCGAAGAAATAACAATTGTAACTACTAGAAAGAATAAGTTCTCTCAAGAAGCATGGCTCTGAAACCGGATCCTCCTTTCTACCACGGTTTGTTGGCTTCAATTCATGCTTTCTTTCAACGACGACATGATCTTCTTTCTAATAATTTGAAGTTCTGACAACGAGAATTTCCTAAGAAATTGGTGTATTTCTCTTACTTTCTAGAATAGCCACGGGCGATGTTTATGGCATCAACTGCGATTTTGTGGGTGGTTTTTCACTTCTCACAACTAAAAAAAAAACTTTCATCAAGACATTGATAGCTATTTAAGATATTTATGTAGATAATAAAGGGCAAATCGATTTAAAATTTAATATAATAACATTTTAGCTTTAGACAATATTTGGCCCCGATTATGTATTCAAGGTTTAAATATGTATATTGAGAATTCCTACTAATTATTTTGAATGATGAGGGACACTAAATAAAACGACCTTTTTTGTTATGAAGACTTTATTGTATAATAGTCCTAAGTTTCAAGGCTAACACGAGTTCTTCAATGGCCATTCTTACTGGTGGAAGTGTTCATCCCCTTTTCGGCCGACCAAACGAACACTCCGCCCTGGGGAACGAACATCCCCTGTTACGCAAGATATGTATAATTTACGTATGTATATAAATATTAAATTAGCGCTCGCATGTTTGTGGGATACAGTGAGACTAATGTAAAGCCCATATTTGCCTTTGCCAATACTTGATAATTGTGGCGCTGGGTAGTAGGATAGGCTTGATGTAATTTTAGGTTTAAGGCCAAAAGAGATGATGAGGGCTATCAAACATAGCAAATATTTGAACTGAAGTGTTTAATAAAGTGGAGTGAAAGTCGATAATTTGGTGTTTAATTTTATTGCCTTGTATCAACATCTATTCGGTGAGATATGGTCAAACATTTATAACACTGAAAAAAAGACCCTACTACTCCTGTTTACTAATCTTTGACCGACAATTATTTGACGGTTTATTGTGTTTGCAGATAATGGTAGTTAAAGAGTCATTGGAAGAATGTTGCATCGCTTACAAAATGCATCATGGTTTTTCGCAGTTTTCGAAAGTCGGAATATGTATAGAGTGAGCTCTTCATATATAAACAATAAAAATATAAAATATGATGATAACTGATTATCTATGATTATTAAAAAGAGTACAATTCATTTGTGTACATAAATTAAGTGTTACTACTATTGAAGGTGTATTGCAGAAGACATACTTTTAAACTGAGCCACTATTATCACCCAACATTTAAGTCCAGGACATAATAATAAATAGTTTCAGATTTTTTTATTTCTGAAAAACTAAATAGTTTTATTTTTAAGCCTTTTTTTTAATTTAAAGAAACGTTGCTGGAGAGGGCTCATCATAGATGTTTCTCAAACACATAATTCAACTAATGACTGTTTTTTACGCTTGTTGCCTACCAACTTAACCATGAAGGCTTTCTGGACCCTGACAGTGCACCTCTATCACGATTTACTCTAACAAGTTTTCAATATTGACATTTAGAGTTCTTTTCCCTTTAATCGCTTTTGTTGTTTCCACAAAACTGAACCACTTGTAGCATTAGAAAATATGTTTTACATTCCTAATATTGACCACGTTTAGCTAACCCGGGAACATAGCAAATTTTTTATGACATCCCAATTTTTATTGATCGTTACGAAACTCGATATTCAAACATTGCATGTAAGATTGAAGACCAAGTACTCTAATAACTAAATAGGGTCAGGGATTGGTGGTTCAGGGAAGAGGCAAATAGTAAATCCGGAAAAATGAATGTGTAGAATCCAAAAATGTTTTATAATAAATCTTGATGCTGAAATTATCTGCTTTAAGTTTTTAAAAATTTTTATTTTATTTTTTGTATTTATTTATTTAAGGGAGCTATTTGCATTTATACTTATTCAGCGTAAAGCAAACCTTCACCCACCCCCTCCCGTCATCTTATGAAGCCTTAGGAAAGAGAATGTGAGTTGGCATGTCCCTTCCCAGTTCTACCCATGTGATTTTCATTTGCGACAACTTGAAACTGTATCACTAAACTCGCTACGGTACAACGCGAGAAATACACAATAGAGCTTAAGACTAAATCACCAGAGCGTCATTTGAGTTCGAAATGTGGTAACTACATGCGCTTTTTTAATAAAATTATGAGCGCTATTATTACAAATCCATTATACTAATGAATTATTTAAACTAATGTTCATGGTCAAACATTACAATTTCATTTTTGTTTCCATTACAAATTACTTGTACTCTAGTACTTGGTCCAGTACTTTATTTGTACTCTATTTATGATCAAGCAAATTTTCTGGAGACTTTCATAAACAAATCTTTAATTCTACCAATTATTCCCTTTGGGAAAATCAGCTATTGAGGATGTACTCATGATGGGATTTTCAAAAGATTTCTTTAAATGTCCATCGTTCGAAATATCTCCGCTATTATATAAAATCAATCTTATTGCAAATGTAATGTTTTATAATGTTGTTATGTACATATTTTGATTATTAACCGAGATATTTGCTTTTTTTAGTTTTTGGCATTCAGTAAACCACCACTCCTACTCTTGGCATATTGACAATAAGCTGCTGAATTGTGAAGCCCATGATTTAAATCCTAAATACCAGATATTGTTCTAATTGAACTTTTATGTTTTGCTTGAGGATAAATGCAAATACGTGACACACGTAGGGAATCCGCTTTGTTAACGCAGCCCCAGCGTGACGAACTTTATTTCACTTATTCAATGGTTTATAATTGATTTTGTTTGTGTGTATTTTAGATAGTAATACTAATGCTGGCGGTAGCGATGGAGTCGTCGTGCTACGACCCTGACGACAAGCTTCTTGACACCGTGCTGCCACAATCAGACTCCAAGTTCGAGCCATTCTACCCGAGGAAGGCGTACGGGCTGACTAACGGAGACTCGAGACCTGCCCACGGACATGGCACCTTCTACCAGCACAGGCACCCTGCTCTCGTCGATGCTGCCAACGCACCCGCTTATGGCTTCAGATTCGACGGCGTCAGAAGATTCAACTTTGACTGAATGCAGACCAGGTCAATTACCGGGACAATATAAACGTCGAACAAGAGCATACCAAGAAAATAAATTATTTTAATTGAAATTCTCCGAGTCTAGGGATCTTAGTTCGATGGAACTAAAACGAAAAAAAAAATACATTAAACCAAATATTGTCAAACACCAAATAATTTTATAAACTGTGCTATTATTTCATTATCTTAACCAATTAATTCCAATAGCAATTAGATTTTTGTTATCAACTTTAATCCATATCAATGCTGATTGTGTCCTACAAGTCACTACATAAACTATCTTGTAGGATCTAGTCGTTTCTTAATATTCCAGAAATCTTGGCTAGAAAGATACTATTGGCAATTATATTTATTCCTGTTGCTTTATTTTGAAAAACAAAAATTAAAAGAATTCATTGAGTAATAATACAATAACTACTTCAGCGTAATAACTGCCATATATGTATTGTAATTGTGAACAAGTCAACTATAATAGAATTTTTATTATTATTGTTTATTAACGTCCACTATTAGCTTCTATGACTATTTGGGACGAATTATCTACAGGTCACTACATTTTCTAGCCAGGATAGGACTAAGGAATTTATTTAATGAGTTCGTCACTAAATAAATTCCCCTTTTGCCCAGGTGGGAATTGAACTCGCCACTCTAGGTTTACCATGTGTTCCCCTAATAGATTCTAAAAAAAATTAACTTCAACAGAAAGTGACTCGTTGATCAAAGTCAGCCTAAAATATATTTGAAATTCCCATGAAGAATGGATGAAAAGATCAGGGTAATAAGCTGTATTTTGATTGATGATCAATTCTAAGGGATACAAAAAATGAAACTATAAAACATGCCTTCTGGGATCAGGTGGACCATAAATTAGTAAGATTCAATTTATACAGGAATAGTGCATTCCTTCAAATCTGAGGAAAATGTATTTATTCTAGCTAATTGGATGTTTATTCCTTTTCGTAATTATTATTTCCTCTTTTTCACAACAGTATTTTATAAAAACCCAAACATAAATATAGATGTTTTGATTTATGTAAATATATGTTTTGAAAACCATTAAATTAATTTTTTGCAATGTACTTTTAGTAGTAAACTCTCATAATAAACATAATTTTAGTGCTTACTATTACTATTTATAGGAAGCACTAAAATTATAGTTTTCAGTTACAAAGCATAATACGAAGTTATATAGTTTTTCTTTAATATCGAAACTTTTTTATTAAAAGACACATCATTATTGATAATTTTGAGTTTAAGGGTCTGAATATAAAAGTGAATATCATGGTAATAGATATCAATGAATGAATTATTGTAAACTGACACATTATCTTGTAAAATACCATTACAGTGTGTAAACATGAATAAATGTTACTCTTTACTTAAAATATACATGTATTTATTAGTGGCTGTATTATTCACCTAGTGTGACCCAAGAATATTGATGAACGTATTAAATCTTTTAGTTATGCTGAGAAAGACTTATTAAGTGTTTCTTCCTCATTGTGCATTTCTTGTTTCTTTCCTATCAGCAGATCTCCTTTAAGAGAAAACAGTTCCACTCATGATGGGATTTTATTTTTTAAATCCATTCATGGATCTTATTAATCCCGAAATTGATGTCCGTTCAAATCTCTCTACCGCCTCTCTCTCTCTCTCTCTCTCTCTCTCTCTCTCTCTCTCTCTCTCTCTCTCTCTCTCTCTCTCTCTCTCTCTCTCTCTCTCTCTATATATATATATATATATATATATATATATATAAAATTGTAACCTCTGTCTGTACATTGATTTTTTTCGCGAAATTTCACGATAACTTTTCGTTTCACATGTCATAGACACCATAACTGCATTTTGTTTCTTTCGTGTATGTTTGTTTGTTTGTTTGTTACCTTTTCACGCATAAACGGCTGAACCGAATTTTATAAAACTTGGTATGTATATTACTACTAGCCCAACTTAGACTTTAGGCTATATTAATATTCTCTAAGACGAACAGGAGTGGGGGTTATAAGGGAGGCCTGAAAATAAAAATAGCGATATTTCGTTTCCTATTGCTTTTTCAGCAAATATGCCCATAACAAAAGTTGTTTATTTTGTTGTTTAGAGTAACTTTTGTTATATGCATTTTTGCCATATACGGAAGTGTAAATGAGTTATACGCTCTATAAGGAGTAGGGGTTATATGGAAGGCCTGAAATTAAAATAGCGATAATGATTTCCAATTGCTTTTTCGGCAAATATGCACATAACAAAAGTTGTTCATTTTGTTATTTAGAGTAAATTTGTTATATGCACTTTTACCGAATACGGAACTAAATGAACTACCAGGTACCTCACCTGAAAAAATTAATTCAAATGTATGTCAATATTTTCTCCTTAATAATTCAAATCTATGCATAATGCACAGGAGACGGGAAATATGACAATATGCAGGACAGTGAAGTCTTACATAAAAAAATAATTTTATTATTAACAAATGCCAACAACGGGAATTAACCATAAACACTGGAACGGGTAAATGTCTAAATATTGTGCAAAGTAAAGCCTTGCCAAAAATATACCATCACCATTCAGCCTCAAATGAATTCCTGAGCGAAGCCGGGTATCTGAGCTAGTATATATATATATATATATATATATATATATATATATATATATATATATATATATACTAGATAACCCGGCAAACCTTGTTTTGCCATATAAATTATTTCTAGTTTCTTGATAAATTCTAGTGGAGACAAAAAGTAACTTACTTATTATAAGTGTGTATGTGGTATATGCATGAGATAGGCATGGAGCACTATGAACGATAAGGGAATATAAAAATAATAAACGCCAAACAATATTATTTTTAAGTTATTATAGTTTATTTCTTAAAATTACATATCACATATTAATTACGACAGTAACACTAACAAACAACATCAATCTTTTACTGCTATAGCGTGAACTATATTTTTTGTTAGCACAAACAAACTGGGATGGTTTACCCACTCGAGAGCATGCTTCGTACAATTGCCCGTTTGAAAAACATGGTGTACTCAAATCTAAGCCACAAATAGACATCGTTTGGACTTGGGATTTGTTGATTGTCATTGCAAATTGAAATTTTAATCGAAGTACTGTTAAAAACACTATAATTGATCAGTTACCGAGCGGGATGATAAAGATTAAATTACTAAAATGGCTATAAAAAAATAGGGGTTGGTGATAAAAAAGTAAAAATTTAGGGTTTTATGTATTTTTTAATGCTACATTATAAAAAAATAAAAACAAAAAAATTTGTCCAAAAATTAAAAACAAAAATGTTAAGGGTGAACAACCCATAACAAAATTGTGAAAGAGTTACTATTAAAGCATCAACTGATAATAAAAAATAAATGATTTTTTTTAGCCTCCATAGGCTCAATTCCATAGTTTGGATTTCTAAGGAAGTTAATTCTATAAAAAGTAAAACCAAGGACCAAAAAGATTGGTAGCCTGCAACCATGTCAGAGAGATTTACACGCCCAATCATTACAAAAGTCGCCTGGGACGAATTCTTTGGAAAAATGACTTTATTCACACAAAAGAATATTAACGACGCACATAGAATGCATAGTCCATGAATAATATGATTTTTTTAGGTAAAACCTAATAACGTAGAGGCAATATTACACTGGCTGAACTTTGGCTCACCTACCGCTGGTGTCAGCCACGGATTTTGGACGATATGAGTGCACATAGTTATTGGCCATATTTTATTTTTTTTGTACTTGTTTATAAATTAGTTATGATCGTTGAGTGGATGTAATTTATGTATATGTTTCAGTCTGTTTTCATGCCCATGTATATGTTATTCGATAATGACCTCATTTATGATTCTATTAAGCATAAATGTTCAGTGCAGATGCATTGCTTATTATAGAGCACCCACGACCGAAAGTGCATTAAACTAGTTAAACATGGGAGACATATTCACCTGCTTTCCCTCATATCTTGAGAGCTGATGGGGACAACATTGAAATACTGAAACATGACGTACCTCAATTAACCAAAACTGAATATTGCATTACTTTTAATGTTGATTGTACCCGTGATGTTAATTACCACCCATCATTAACCATTGTTAACAAAAAATCCCACAGTTTAAAGATATTTGCGGTATGCTTTTAGAGAGAACAACAAATAACGCCATAAGAGAGCCATCGAATGAAGTCAGTAATGATTAAAGAAAATTTGAATTTAAAATAATAAAAAAAACTGTGCCAGTTAACACAACTATTAGGGAGTTCTTGTAACAGAAAATCATAAGCAACGAGCAGTATAATAGCCACACTGATTAATTTATAAAAAGGTTATATTATATTGAAACCAAATTTTTTTCTCTGAAAATTGACCTTTCCTGGGACCAACCCTTACATGACAAAAAACTCCGGGCAATTAAAATTGTTGTAACTATAAATAGGAGTATCCGTTAGCGGCATTTGTTTTTAATTGAAAGTTTGGTAATATAGCTCAGAATATACTCAACCGCAAAAAAAACCGTACACTTAGATTTAGTCTTATAATTTTGTTAAATACTTAATATATATGTATATTAATCTTTTTAATTAAAATAATTGGTTAATCTATAGGTTATTTAAACAAAATCTGCCAAAAGTGAATAATTTTTATTGATTATTTACAAAAAGAATACAAAATAAAAAAAAAATAAAAAGATAAATTAACACATTTAAAAAAAAAAATTATTCTTCATTTTTATTACAGTGAATGGTAGACTTCGCTACCCCAAGCGTTTCGGCAATGTAACGTAAGCTCCGGCCTTCCATCTAAGTTTGAAAGACCCATTATTCTGGACCGAAATAAAAATAAAACATTAATTAAAGAAAATGCTTGGTTAATAATTAAAGATGTTTAAATATGCGAAAAACTACTTGCAGTTTAGAATAGATCAACTTCACGACAAATAAATCTAATCTGAGTTTTATCTAATTGTTTACTAATCCTGAAGGGATTAGTTCATTGGACTTAGACTCTAAATTCTCTGTAATAACTAGAATACCCACATAAAGAAAATTGCTGAAAATTAGCTTTTAATCCAACAAAAATGAAGTGTCCGGTTTTTTTTTTGCGGTTGAGTGTATAAGCGTCGACAATTGCTAGAGTTCCTTAAAAAGCTTTTGTTTATCATTAAAAGATCTACAAATTATGTATAATAGTTTTTGATGCAACCCACAGAAATGGAAATATTTACAACATTTTTTATTTAATCTCGGCTTTCCTCCGGCCGGTTCTATATGTCCAGCAAATAGGTCTATTGTACTACACATTCAAATAGTTTAAATTTCACGTTTAATTTTTATTAGTTTAAAACTGTTGGTTTTTTTTTATTATAGTAAATTTCCTTCTAAATGTTGAATTATTTTAAAACATTAAATGCCACAGGAAATTCGTTGAGCTTTGAGGGGGGTTTGAGGTTTGAGCTTTCTGAACCTCTTTTTGAATAATATCAAATATTTTGATACATTCGACATCACTCATTGGGAGTTTGGATAAAAGTCTTTCTCTTTCATTGTAGAGTTTATTGCCTACTAAACGTAATATATTCACAGCTAGGACCCAAGGCATGCCTGGAACAACTACTAACGGTCTGTGAGGACAAGTCAGAGGTCTTTGAAAGTTCTTAGGATCGCAATAAATTCTAATGCGAACGAAAAAGACTTTCGTTTTGCCTAACTCCTTTTTCAGCCTGATTTATGTTTTCTACTTTTATTTACACTAATTGTGGTGCCTTTTATTGGCTGAATAAATGTCTTCATTTTTGCTCAGCCAACTAGGAAAATTTAATTATAAGAGATTTCGTAATTATTTAGTGATATACCAATTTAGTGGCCCAAAATTCTTCAAACTTCTTCATACATACTAACGTGACTACTTCCTGCTGAATGTAAAGATACAGGTGTAGGTCGGTACATAGAGGAAACGTTTCTCATATTCAATATTGTGATTTAATTAATACTCTTTTAACTTGTATTTATTAAAAACATATACTAATAATGATTTTTTTACATAAAACATTTTCTTTGATTATATGAATACCATGTAAAAACCTTAAAATTAAAGTTCAGCGCCGATGAGTAAATGTTTTTAAACTATTTGATTCATAAATTCCGCAGAAATGATAATCGCATATGCCCTATAGGCTTAACGCAAGATTTCAGAATCAGAATTATTTACACACTTAATCCGAAAGATAGAGAGTTTGTTTCTTTGATATAAACACAAAGATTAGAACGTTGGCGAATGAACATACATATATTGCGATAAAATAAAGTGAATAACGTTACAAATTGTGATCATTTGTATGAAGCACTAAATTGGAATTCAGAAGTTTATGTAGCATTTGTTGCACTATTATTAAATTTAAAGGAAAGACATAAGTCAGTATTTTTGCCTCAAAAGATTTAAAAAAAACTAAGTTTTTGTTGTTAGAAAAAGTCTTCATTTTCAACTAGTTATTAACTATCAATAGACACATGACAAAAGCTCCGACAGACTGTTATGGGAAGGAGCTTTAGGTTTCTGAGAGATGAAATGAAATGTACTTAATTCCATTAAATGTTAAGATTAGATAATATGATACATGAAATATTTTTGTTTTTTATAATAACATTATTAGTATTACATTAATTCATTACTTTACATATCAATTAATAACCCTTATATTTATATGATAAATTCATTATAAAATTAGCTGAAATTCCATAAAGACATTTTGAAAAAATCTAACAATTTAAATAATTATTATATATAATAATTAGCTTCGTTTTCAATCTTAATAACATTTTAAATATATAATACACATTTTTTAACTTATTACCCTGCGAACTAAGGAGAGGTATTATTATTTCACTTATTTCGTCATTCTTTTTGTTAGCCTTTTAATAAGTGTGCAAGTAGTAAGGTGCCATTGTTGGAGGCAAAACACTTTCTCAATACTTATCTTTCAAGAAATAAAAAGACAGCCACATTATATCCAATTAAGCTTTGAGGGTTGTCGTCGATTTAAAGTATGCCATATAATTGATTGCTGTCATTATCTGAATAGAGGGTATAACATATCAGAAAAGGTTAAACGAGATGAAAAAATAAAACACAAGACTATTCGGTTAACTGTTAACTATAAATAGCTCCAATAGGGATGATCATTTTATACTGTTACGTTGTCGTAATGGGGGATAATCTGTTTTTGACTCAAAGCAATTTCGTTTTAAGTTGTTTAAAAAGTATAAAAAATGTTCTATTGATATACTGAAACTAACATCATACAGTGAATTAATATCTTCCTTTTTTTTTTCTTTTTTTTTAATAAGTTATATTTTAAAACAGCTTGTCCCATTAAACGTTAATTTTAATTAGCATATGAAGAATGAAAACTTTGTTTTGTCTTTAAAGGTTTTTACATTGCTACGTGCGCATTTCATTTCTGAGTATTAGATAGTCTATTAACATTTTGGTCTTCATTTGTTTTTATTTTATTTTTAAAATAAATTAATTCTCTCAATTACATAAATTACTTCTTTAAGCTTTCGGGTTATAGGAAACAACTGAGGAATTAAAAATTCATTATATTCAATATAAATAGTTAAATTCTAAACCATAAGAAATTTATTTGACAATGAGAATTGGGATTTAAATAATAAATACATTAAACATGGAAGGCAACCGTGCAACTAATAAATTATACATATCTTTAATGAATGAATATTTTGGAGGAAAAGAGAAATTTCCTTGAATCAAGTGTTATAATCAGTTGTGACACGATATATCACTTATAAAATCCAATTAAAAAAACCAGTTTGAAAGATACCAGACGCAGTATTTGGGATGTATGCTATAATAATATTATAACTCATATGTATTCCCCTTCTGATCTTCTGCAGCTGATAACATTTTTGTATTGTTTATTTAGTGATTTTCCAACCATGTTCTCCGTTTAGTAGAAATCACCTACCAGTTGTAATATGAGGCCCATTAATCTTTCCAACACGTAACGTAAAATATTACTAGGTGGGGGGGCATCTGTACGAAAAAGATTTATCTCGAATCTTATGAGGATGTTTTTCCTGTTATTCGACAAATACACACACACACACACACACACATATATATACATATATATATGTATATATTACGTGTGTGAGTGTGTGTATGGAAAACCCTCCTTAAGCAGCTGAATGTATGAAGATGTATTCGGCAGACCAGAACTTTCTGAGCTTTATGGTAATTAATAGTTTTAATAAAAATAATTGCAGGTTGTTACACACGTACGTTAACATTGTTACGTATGACGTAGAGTAAGTTTAGAGTAGGGCTCGACAATTTCGCATTACTCTTGTGTGTTTCAACTCTAGAATTACAACCGCTTGATTTAGATTTATGAAAACCACGAAAAATACATCGTAATATTAGTAGGTATACTAGATAACAGCTGACGAAGGTAGAGCCAAGTTGATGGTGGTAGGAAGGCGAAGGGCTGGCGGCCTAGCGGTATTTTCGGGGAGGGGCGAGCCTATAAACCCTTCTGGGGCCCTTCGTGGGTCAGTTACATTCCACATCTCTATCAGAATGGTTCACCACACCTCCATCCCAGTTGTAAGTTATAACACGCTCAGTTCCTTCGTTTTAGCTGTAATTAAGGCATGCCTCTTCTCGAGTGACTTCATTTAAAATGAAAATTAAAAGAATATTTGGACTCTTCTGAGTAGTCTTAGTAAATAAAACTCGGGCCTCCATAGAAGTTACGTGAGTTTTGTACTGCCATTCATCCAAGTTAAAATGAATTCTTTAAAGGAACGCAAAGTATTTTAATTAATTTTCATATTACCATTCGTAATATTTTGGAACTGTATATATGTACATATACCGCAACGTTCACTAAACCTCCACCCTTCATTAATTATATATTGCGGGTTAACATTAATACAGAAAAAAAAAAATGGTCAATGTTACGTGATATTCTAAGTATTTTAAGAAATGCATTTCTAACATTATCGGAACAATTAGATGTTTTTCTTCATCCGAGACCTATTCAATTAAAATTTTGGACTCTTGACTGATTTCTGTGTTTTATAGGAATGACCCAAAGGAATTAAATCATTCATACTAGCATTTAAAATTTCTTGGTCGTCTACAAAAAAGATATAAACGAACTCACATACACAAATGCGCTCACGCATATACCATATATGTGACATTTTTTGATCTGATCCTTTGGGAAGGAGATTTCGTATGTCACTGACAATTTTAAACAAAAAGCAGCAACACGTTTAGTATATTTAATTCAAAAAAAGTACAAAGACATCATGGGATATCAGCATGAACTGAATTATGCTATTTTCTTACAAAACCTAATAACATTGTTACTCCACTTCCCATAAATGTGAATTGTTAAAATATTCATATAGTTTAATGTATATAGATTATTTAAAAAAAAATATCCTGAATTTGCACAATAATGGGGGGGGGGACATTGAAATGCCAACTCAGTTTGTTCTGGTATTTTGATGTTATTGAAATTAAGTAATGTGCTCTCACATTTACTTTTACGTATAAAATGTTATGGCAACGATTGTTTAGAAGTTATTTCTTATGATGTTGGGATTGGGTCAGCTTTAGGTGGGAAAGAAATTGTTATTGCTACTCAATGTCTCAGTCTATGATTGTTATTTATATGGTCCATGATATTTTGAAAATTGAAACTTTTTCCTAGCAGAGCGGAGTACCTCTGATACTATAAGCATAAGATAGCCTATAGACTAGTGAGAACAAAAGTGGAGGATTTAGGTTCTCAAGATGAAGTGCTCTTGACATCTTTATTTTCGAACATTCGAAAATATTGCTATAATATTTTAAATAGTTTCTATTCTTATTCAATGAACTGAATTTTCATCATTTAATAGCCCAATTAAATAATTGGGATATATTTTTTGGCTCTTCAGTTGATCAAAATACGGAAATATGTTACATACAATTTATGATACTTGGCCTAACCTTTTAAGAATTTGTAGGCCAACTTTCGATGGGTATTGAAAATATATTTGTACGGCCTAAAAAAAGTATAAAATAAATTAATGTAGAATCCATTTCTGGAGTCAGCCGTCCACATTAGTTTCATTGGCAATGTATAATATCCAAAACACCAAAACGTAAAGTTTTTCCTTTCTCTTACGAAGTAAAGAATGTATTGTAATCACGAAGAATTTCAGTTTTCTGATTTCAGCAAAGTTATCCGATTTATCATTTTACTGAACCAAGTTTTGGCGTGATGTTTGTACCTATGTAAGTAACTAGCATAACTCAAAACGACACGGTTTAATGCATTTCATGTATTAAAAAAAATAAAAAATAGATTAATTAATGTTAAATTTGGCGAAAACTTAAGGAAATTTCTTTTCGTACTGATACCCTCAGATAGCACCCAGATAAGTAAAACCCACAAAAAACATATTTTGAATAAAATGAATTTTAAACTCATTATATGTTCATTTTAAATTAGACAAATGTTTAAGTTGTAAATGTAACATTAAACATTTCGATTCAAATTTGAACATTCGCTGTGGGTAAATGAAAAAGGTTCTTGAATCAACTACAATAATGGTGTTAAAATTTTATGTTTCTATTACTAAGGTAATTTGAACTAAGTAAAAGGGATATTATTATTGTCACCGGACGATATCCTTTGCTTTAATTGTCAATGAGCTATTAATAGAATACTCAAATATAGCCATGTTGGTATGAGGGCGGGTAGTCTACTCAAATTTAAATGCTCTCTGCGATTCCTCAGGTACTCCATGTAAAATATCTATATAAACTTCATAAAACTCAAATGAAACTTAAAATAGTGGAACAGATGTCAATAATTTATGTTGGCGTTCCATTTAAATCTACTCTCTACTTTTATGCTAATCTAAGATAGCGTAGCGTGTCATTTGACCAAATTGGTCGTGAGCGCCGAAAATCATCCCATTATGGTCAGGCATTCTCACGTGTTGTGGTTACACACAAAGCACTTATCAAAGTGATTTTCGACTTTTACTCATCTTCAAAGAGAGAAACCGGAGATTCGTCTAAGCATAATTAGGCTCAAGCATATATGTACTGATCTTAGTAGATTCATATCCGCATGTGAAGCATATACATTTAGTAGAGTGTGGACAGGGGAAAAGTGGAATTAATATTGACCAGAAAAAGTAAATCTCTATTATTATTAATTTTATTATTTAAAAGACAGAAAGTGTAAACTAAAAAAAAATTCCGTTATGTTAAGCTGTATTTAAAATGCTATATTTCTCATTTCCACGTTATGTACAGCTTTGAACTACAGGACAATCAAGGAAAAATTGTATGAATGAGTTTTAAAATCATTTTGATTGACGTTATTATTTCCAAAGGGCCATTACTAAACAAGATGAAAGGATAAATTCGTGTTATAACATCACTAAGGAAACCTATTTTCACCTAAATTTTTATTTGAACGTTGGCTTTCTCGATATTTAACGTTTTCATGCAAAACTTCATTGTTATAGGTGAATAAGAATTGAACATTTAATATGACCGATACATGGATAAATGTGTGTTGTGGCATCATGAATAAAGATTTTTGACTCTAAAGCCCTCAATGTTTATTTGATCTATACCGTACTTGATAATTAACGGTATCATGGAGGTTTAGAGGAGTACAAAGGTGTATAATATCTCTGTAATGCATCATATTGATCAATGATAAGTAGCCAATCTTATCGAAATTGACGAAGTAATCTACTAAAATTGTTTTCCTATACTGTTTTTTTCCATGTCGAATGTTAAAGGAGTGGCTGTTCTTCATTGACGTCCACTTATATGCTACTACGGCTAATTTGGACTGGTTGTTTACAGGTCACCACTCTTTCCAAGCCTACGAAGGGACTAAGGGTATTATTTATCGTGATTAAATAAATTCTCATTCCCACACCCCTGATTCTAGGTTTACTAAGAACATCAAGGCCAATGACAACCTACATGATCAAACTAAGCCCCCTATTAACGGACTTAATATGAATGCTAATGTGCTAAAACCTGCAACTTGACTACATTTGCAAATTACATTAGACTGATTTTCATATTTTAGAAGGTTTATAAGCGAGATTAGGCAACTATAGTTTGAGGAAGTGAAATGAAAGACTGAACCACTATAATTCCTGAGATGGTAGTAATATAATAAATCAGAGGGCGGAAAATAGTCCCGGTAGTTTTTCTGTCTGAATTCGGCGCTGAAAATGAAAGCTTATGAGGAAGTGTTAAAGGATATGAACGTGACAATCAAGCGGACGATCAAAGAATAGAGAGCACGATCGCCACTCCCTCAAGTGCTACTTCTGTTCCGTTCGGGCTCTTTGTTCACAAATAGTTCCAATGATCTAATCATTCCAGAACGATGAATTTCGCAGTGAAACTCAAGTTTCCTTGAAAAATATGTATTATTTACCCTGATTGGTATGTCTTCAGCTATTTCCGTATCTTTTTTTCCCCCCCAAAGGAAGTCAGCCGATACAGCGTTAACTAAGGAGATTTTCCACGTGCGACACGTATTTGCATTTATCTCAAAAAATAAAGATCCATGGAGAACAATATTTGGTATCCAACAAAAATATTTGGTAAGTTCCGAATAAAGTGGCTCATGATATAATAGCTTATTGTTAATATGATATGAGTAGGAGTGCGGGTTTACTGAAGACCGAAAACTAAAACATGCAAATATCACGGTTATTAATTTCGATAATGAAAAAACGCGTTATAGCACAATTTATAAAATATTTAATTAACAATAAGATTTGTTCTATGCACTTTTTCGATCCGACTTATGGCAGAGATATTTCGAATCTTCGAAATCCCCCGCCCCCTCACCCAGTCCGATTTCATCCATTAACGTACTTCATCATTTTTATAAAGTACGTATATATATATATATATATATATATATATATATATATATACTTTGACCGGACCTCATTTTCATCATTTAGGTACGATCCTAGTAGGATCTTAGTAGGATCGATGCACATTTGAACGTTTTCGAAAATTGCGTAATGAGGATAGCTGATTTCCTTTATAGGAAATCTCCTAAAGTACACCTAGTTCCCCACGGCTTTCTTTACCTTCGAAGCTTCTTTTTCTATTCTGATCACAATATTTTAAAACTATTATTATTGCTCTGTTTATTCCCTTTATGCCTTTTCAGCAAAGTAGGGCGGGATATCTACGGGTTCCATCCTTTTCCAGTCAGGTTTTACTAAGGATCTTAATAATTGAGTGTCATCCCTCTGTAAGTTCTTATTGGACGTTGGAATTGAACCCACGACTTTAGCTTTACCTAGCCTATTAAGACTAATTACTTAACTCCATGAAACTACTCCCCAACTGAACTAACATGAAATCAACCCAACAATAAAACCTACTTCAAAGAGCTAAAGATTTTGTGATGTAGGCAAGATGCATGATCATCTTACGCGAAAGAAGTTAAATAATCTACCTGGTATTTAAGTTGTATTTTTTAACAAACATCATTTGTTTGTTTTCTTAACGGAAGACATTTGCAGAGACTAACAACACTTAATTTTAGGCCTTCATTGCAACTCATTTGACATTTGTAAAGATGAGTTAGCATATTGTAAGTTAAAAAAACAAATTAAATAAATAATTTTATTATTTACAGTACATGTATTTTGTGTGTGTGTATATATATTCATGAGTAAAATAATAAAATTTTGGGACACTGTTATATTTAAATTCTCTACCTAGACGGATATGAAAACGATTTTTTATGTAACATAGCCGTCTGGTTCAGGAATATAATTATGTTATCAAATAAAATAATATATAACTTAGTATCTTTGACCGTTTAGATGATTCACAGTCAAATAAAACTCTAAATATTTTTACGAAAACTAATTTATATTTAATTTCATTGTATAGGAAATGAGAACTTGTATTTGGCAGCCATTTGGCATTGGGCGTAACGTAATCCTACTTATTGAATGTTTTGTTGAACCATTTTCTCAAAACAACGTTTTACAAGTATTATAAGTGATTTTTCGTGGAGACATGTATCCGCAAAGAAATAAGGAGCTGGATGTTTTCTCACAGATGGCTTGAATCATCAAGCAATCAGATGGTAGCAGGCAAAAGGAGTAATATTTCCATGTATTCATATCTTAACGAAGGCTTGTTTACTGGGCTTAAGCGCTGCAATTACTAAGTCTGCTTGAAGAATGGCTGTGTGTATGGACAGGCACGTCTAAGAACTAAATTTATCCATCCAGAGGGATTCAATAAAATTGAAGAAGCTATTGAATTGCAAATGAAATCATAATATTCAGATTTATAAGCTTATGCTCGATCACCCCCCCCCCTTCCCACCGATTCTAGTTCATATCAGAAGAGTAACTGTCCATAAAGAAAAAAAAAACAAATTTTCCATAAAATAATTAATTATGTGTTGCTTTCACAAACGTACGAGCCCCTCGGAATCCGCAGGCCTGCTAATTTAGAGATTCACTCCTGCCTTTTAAATAAACTTCTAAGTTGATAACCAGTCACCAATTCACATAATCAGTTTTATTTTAATGGCCCACTGAAAAAATGTTTAAAAAGTGACGTTTTTAAAGCTTTTCAGGTTTGGAATCTTTTTTTTTTCTACTGAACTCCTACCATCGGGTCACACTTTTTCGATCCGATGTATAATGACGAAGATATTTCGAGATTTCGAAATTCTTCCCCTCTAAACCCCCCATACCCTTTTACGATTTCAGCCATTAACGAAATTGATATTTCTTTTTACATAAAATGCTTATATATCAAATTTGGTAACGATTAAACAAAACTTTCCACTACTAGAGTGGTAACAGAGAAATATATATATATATATATATATATATATATATATATATATATATATATATATATATATATATATATATATCGTATATAATTTTGAACGGACCATATTTTCTTCATCTAATAGGTAGGATCGATGGACTTTAGAGGAAAAGTTTTAGAAAATCAACCTCAATAGCTGAATTCCCTGCTAAAAATGATGTCTAATGGATCCTTAATCGAGAATCTATATTTAGTGTGTCCCGTAATTTTGTCTCTCATTACCTTACTATATCTGACTACGATTTGTTTAGATCGCGTCTATTTTCGGATTTACAGTTTTTTTTAAAGTAACAAAATGTGGTTCTTAGTAAGGTTCCCTAAGGAAAATTAAACGTTTTCTTCACATACCCATCGATCAAAACCTAGGATGTGACAAAATTCAGTTCTGGATCACTTTTTGCCCGACTGTTACCAAACTTGATATTTAAAAGACTCAGGGCAAACTCAATATCAAGTTCGTTTATGGCTGAAATTGAACTAGGAGACGAGTGGTGAGGAGTAATCAAAATTTGAATACTTTGTTCTTATGCATCTGATCAAAAAATGTCACTTTACAACTCTTTTTAATACCTATGATACATTCTAAAATTGCTGTTCTATATATTTCAATCTCGAAAATGAACAGATTTATTTTTCCATTTTCAGTCTTAAGTATCCTCTATTCATATTATCTATCACGAAATATCTTATTACAGTCTTAAATATCAAGTTTTTATTTCACTGGACTAAGCTAGATACGTGGGTAAATGTTTATAGTAACCACATTAATGAACATTATGCTCTAGAATGTTTTACTACCCGATACCTGAATAGTAGATATAAAAGTTTGTCAGGAGTTGAGTAAACTAAGTAGATTTCCCAGGCAGTCGTACGACATTATAGTTCTCCTCTCACCATATATTTTCTATTTCTAAGTAAAAGTCCGAGGAGTAGAAGTGGGGGTTTATAGAAGGCTGAAGATAAGAAAACACGAATAACTCTCTTAATATATGAGTTATGGATAAACGTATGGAGTAGCCATTGAAGAACACCAATAGCTGTACAAGATTGCTTCAATAAAAATTTGTACCCCACTCAAAATAAAGGAGATATTTTGAAAGTTCGAATCCCACCCCCTCCCTTATTTCTGATACGATTTCAACCATTAATGATAAGAGTTCAATAAAGGATTAAATATTGAGTACGGTATAGATCATATAACCATTTTCGAGTCAAGACAGGAAACTCTTAATTGATGACCTCTTATATTCAGTATCAGAATACTTCAATCAAATATCTTAACAATATTTTACACCTCTCAAGTGCTAACTTCAAATTGGCCAATAAACTACTACTTTTACTGGTTTGGATTAACCGACCAACCAAACTATTTTTATGATTTGACCTCTGAACATACTTCCATCTTCCCCCCCCCCCTCTCTCCTCAGATGCTGAACGGTACGGGAACCAATTGATCAGGATCAACAATTACTACTACAATTATTTATTACAGTTATTTCTCTAAATTATTTTTGAGGAAAAGACCTTCTTATAGGCCCTACTTAGATCAAGACTATACGTATATGCTTAAATATCTTACATAAGTATTTTTCATATTCTTTAAATATTTTACTCATTTATTTGTTTGTGATTCTAAAAATGTAGGATATTGTACATACAAAAATTTGACATATTTGTAAAAATTACAATTACAAGTTTTCTGCACTTAGAAAATAAAATATCTTCCAATACAGTTATTTTAGGGAGGATATATATTTATATTCACACACAAACACACTCCCTAGTTTGCATGTAATTTTTAAAAACTCATTAAGCTAATTATATTTTATTATTCCTTCTATTACAGTGGCTCCTGACCATTCTCAGCGTCTTCGCATACACTGAGGGCTTTTTGTGGCTTGGAGGAAGGAAAGTGTAAGCATTTCATTGTTACTTAAGAATGATTTATGGTACATATACAATAGATGTAATCCCAAGTTAAACAACTTGGGGGTAACGATCAACTCAAAATAAATAGAGTTGATCATTTGCTCTACATTTGAGAGACTTGGCCCCATTATAGGTCTTTCTGATGATGGTATTTTCGAAAACTATTCTCAAATGTCCACTGATCATATGTCCACTTTGTACGACTAAGGCTAGTTGGAGCTGGAGAAAACACCCACATCTGAACAGCTATGAGAAATGTTACTTAGTCTTAACTATATTCTTACACATCAAAACATTTACGATTTAGCACATTACATTTTTAGCTCTCTGTGACTGCTAAAGATCTGGCACCTAAATCTAAACTTTCTTCTGATACTTAATATCTGTTATGTGTGGGACTTGAACACAACGAATCACATTATAGCTAATGTTATGTCCTACAATTATAAATTCATACATTTTTCTCTAACTCAAACATGAATTGATTTATTTTCTCAAATCCAGCATAGATAATATCCTCATTCCTGCACATTCGACTATCATTTTAATCAGTGACACAGGGAGACTTAGCTTTTCACATTCAGCATCAAGTAATGATTTAATGTGGTAATTTCTAAGGGAAAAATTCTCAGTATCCCCTCTCTTCTATTCATTCGATTTTTTTTTAGAAATACAGAATGATGAGATGAGATCAGTAGTACCTGGGCAATCTGCTTAGATTACGCAGTCCCTGCGTGACGGACGCTACAAAAAAGTTCAACAAATTTTTCTTCCCTCTGTAAATATTCACGAAGCGTCATTTTTTCCTCTTTAAATCACTAGTTTTTTTCTTCCACTTTAACTTTCCATTCACTTTTTTTTAAGTGACAGAAACAGAGTACGGCTCTGACAATATTTTGGGCAAGAACAATTTAAAGCCTTGGCTTGACCTTTAAGACATCTTTTTACTTTCCCTTCTTCTTAAATTATTGAATCTAACTCTGATATTTGTTTTGTCAAAGTTAAAAATAAATGTAACTGTAATTAAAAAAAAAAAAAAAAAAAAAAAAAAAAAAAACCTGCCTGGTAAATCACTAATATGAATACGGAGTGAAATTTTTTTTCTGGTTGAATACTTTTTTACAATCTGTGCTTCTTATGTATTTCCTGATAGTATCAGAGATTTATATACAGATGTGAATGAGATGCGATAATAAAGCAGAAGCTACTCTCACTTGCCACTGTGAATGCAGTAAATTTCGCTTTCTGTCGGCTCCTAGAAAGGGAGAGGACCTCGACCTACAGGGCACGTTTCTCCTTCCTTGACCTTACCGCTCCTTATTTAATGGCTGACAATGAAGAGAATAATGGCTGTTCGTGGCTTCCAGGGAAATATATTTATTGGTGACATTTAGATTTAACTAAATCTAGCTATAAATTGAGTCTTCCCAGTATGTGTAATCCAACTTTACGGATGCTTTTTGTGTGGGCAAATCAAAGTACATAGTCATGAGAAAAGTAAAATTCAATTTTACTGGTGAGATATTTAGGAACAATTCTTTGAATGTTTTTTTTTTAAATATATTTTAGAAACAAGTTGTGCTTAATCTATACACAATAACATTTCCAGGGAACTGGGCTAGTTCTTGGAGGTCCATTATCAACGGAAGGATATAAAAGACGTCAACAAGCACCTCACTCTTATAAGTCACTAGCTAAGGTACCCGGCTTCGCACGGGAAATCATTTGAGGCGGAAAGATGGTACTTTGATTTCGACATGTGCATATTAGCAGAAAACCCAATAGAAAACGAAATACCGCTATTTTTAATTTCAGGCCTCCCTTACAACCCCCACTCCTGCTCGTCTTTAGAAATGTTGGTATGGCTTATTATAATGAAGGCGTTAGTGCTAATGCACATCCCGAGTTTTATTTACTTCGGTTGAGTCTTTTGTGCCAAATAAAATTGTTGCCTCCCGCTATAATATTTAGCGTAAACGCATTTATACTTCGGTATACGACGAAAGTGTATATAACAAAAGTTACTCTAAATAGCAAAATAACTTTTGTTATGTGCATATTTGCCGGAAAACCAATAGGACACGAAATATCACTATTTTTAATTTCAGGCCTCCCTTATAACCCCCACTCTTGTTCGCCTCAGAGAATATTAATATAGCCTTAAGTCTAAGTTGGGGTAGTAAGTAATATACATACCAAGTTTCATAAAATTCGGTTCAGCCGTTTATGCGTGAAAAGATAACAAACAAACAGCCACGAAAGAAACAAATGGCAGATTTCGTGTCTATGACATGTGAAACTAAAAATTATCGTGAAATTACGAGAAGAAAATCGATGTACAGAGAAAGATTAAAATTTTATATAAATATAGATTTATTACAGGCAATGTACTTTCGGGACCAATTGTCTCATCCAGCTCTGTGACTAAACAAATTCAAACATGAAATACGAACATACATAAATAACAGGTTCTGTATAATAACCACGCTTTCAATATATATATATATATATATATATATATATATATATATATATATATGTGTATATATATATTGTGAATTTATATACATTTTTAATTTGTTGTTAAATCGTGTGAATTTGTTATGTCGCAAAGCACTGAGGCAGATTGTCCCGAAAGTACTCCACCTGTAATAGGAGATTTATCAATTTATGAGTGGAGGTGTTTGACCTTTTCATAGCCAATCAACCTTTCGTTGAAAATATTATTTATTGTTGTTTTAGAATAAATAAAATACGAATAAAAATTAAGAAATAATATGATATAATTCATCTTTTGATACTAACTAACATCCCAAAGCTGAAATACAAAATGTTTAACAATACAATATATAACCCATATTTTATTTATTTATTATACACGACTCTTAACACGTCCAAAGAACCTAAATGTTACAAAAATGAACACTCCTCATGCCAGCAAAAAGGATCGACTATTTTATAAAACGCTTCGTTTTAAAGAATAAACAATGATGACAGAACTGTAAGAAAGCTTTTTTTTTTGTAGAATGCATTATTGTATCACAGATTTTTTCCATCTTACACAAGCATTATTTCAACATTTCTGTGTGTGTTTCTTGATGTAAAAAGTTCCAAGAAGAAGGGGTTGAGCGGCAAGGGTCAGACACAAAGGACCTCTCCCATTCTCTGTAGATAGTTTTTTGCTGGGCCCTTTCGGTCTAATACAACCGAGGGATGACATGCCATTTGTATGTGGCGCCATCAACCAACGCACCTTCATACCTCATTTCAGTCTCGTTAGGAAACTTCTTTTACAGCTTTAGGGCAACCCTCAGGCGGCTGCGTCCTGTCAATAATTTTGATCTGGACTTTGAGAAAAAATATTTTCCTAAATCACGACTGGCTGATCGTCGAATATCTCTGGCATGGGCTTTCGATGGGAGAGCTTCATTTTAAAATATTTTGTACTCTCAGAGAACCCCTAATACGCGCTATTTTCACAATCCATTTCCTGTATGAATTTACACACTAGTTTACAAATGATAGTTAAAAAGAAAGGAATAATAATTACAAGGCTCAGAAATATCGACATTTAACTTCTGGGACTTTTTAAATTTCGGTATTGTTATAGGTCTGAACGAAGTCAACAGATGCCTTTGCCACCTCAGTACCTGTACAGAGGTGAGGCCGCTCCATGGACTCCACAATACTCCTACGACAGCAGTGTACCACAGATGGCAGTAGCAGTTCCACTAGCTGTACAGGTAAGAATATATGCTCAATAAAAACAAATAAAAACTGACAATTTAATGAGAATGTGTGATGAACTTTGAGGTTATAGTCGATGTTCCATAAATGCCCTCAAAGGAGCCAGGAACTGAATGAAGATCTGTTAGTTATTAGAAATTTTAGTTAAAGGCAAAACGTAGTCTGGATTCAAAGTGACTATCTAACTGGAACTGAATATATAAAAGGCACAGATATAAATAAATTAAGAGCCATTATGTGACTTACACTCAAACTACTTAAAGAGAATATTTCCTATAATATGCTGTCTTAGGCCAAATTACTTGAAAGAGTAGTCAAAGAAATTGAGACAGCAGTCAGTAAGTAGTTTTATACACCCCAAAATCATAGCAATCATATTGATCCGATGATATTACATGAATATAAACTAAAACCTTTCTTTAGTAATTTCAAAACAATTTGTTTAAGGATAGTACTCTTCAATATAGCACTGACTCTACCATACAATTTATACCCATAGAAGTAATATACTGTCTTATAGTGATGACATTTTCATATACACTCCAGAATCGTTAATATCTTTTGCAGAATCTTAAACAACACTATTAATACGTATATTTTACAGAAATTGAGCTTTATACAGCCTTAAAAATTGGTGCCTAAATTTCTCTAAGGGAAAAAGTTTACGAGTTATAACTATTAACAATTTCATTACGATTAAGAACATGATAGACGTATTTAATTTCTAGAGCTGGCTTTAACTTGAAAACTGAATTGGTTCTCCCATTAATGAGGTGTCAGATAAATCCATGAAGATCTGATTGGGAAGGGCCGTGAAGACGATAATAGTATTAAGTACCTCAAGTGGTTCAACTCAAGGAATCAGAAAGGAAGTTGGCCAACCGACAATAAATAAAATGCAATAAATAATGCTCTCTCTCTCTCACCCACCCACACACACACACACACACACACATACATATAAATAATAAATAAATTTTGTCATTCATTTAATAATAATTAATTAAGGGTACGGTATCATTGTATCCCGTTTTTTTTTTGGTTGTGTTCTATATTTTGTGTTTTCATAGTTTATTGTATTTTACTAACCTTCCCTCCTAACCATTTTATTTTTTAACTTTGTGTGAGAAATATTCCCTTCAAAGCACTCAAAAGGCCCGAGTGAAGTTTAATGAATTGTATGCTCTCCAGTTTGAAAAACTGCATTTAAAACTTTATGGGGAGATCAGCAACACAATCTCAAGGAGGTAATACGATAACTAAATTATCAATCTCCTGCCAAATAGGTGCACTCTAGTGGCAGTGGCACTTGGAGCACAAGAGGCCTTCTTGAAATAATAACCTTTAAGTAAGCGTAAACAAAACTAAAAAAGGCAAGTTTTGAATGCAAGATAGACGAAATTCTGAAAATGTTACGGAAGTTAAATACGCTTGAAGAGAAAATAGAATAGTTGAATACACTTGAGGACCGATTCGAAAAGATTGAGAACAATTGCGAAAAGGTAAAGGAGTGTGTTAATTTATGGGTTGAAACAACATTTCAAGACAAGTTAAGAGAAATAGATGAAATATTTTAGATCGTAATAACGAGTTTAGAAAATATGATTCTATATTTATATGAAGCCTGAGGAATGAAGGCGATAAATCACTTGATCCCATTACATTAGCTTCCAATCTTCTGCGAAATGATATTTTAAAAGCTAAAAGAGGCCTACTCAAAAGGTAATACATACATATAGAAATAATAATTACTAAACAAATTTGTTGATGCGGAAATACAAGTCAAATTGAACAGCCTCGCCATATCCAAATACAATTCAAAGGCTGGCAAGCGACAAAGTAGCTGTAATGAGAGAGTCGAGTCGTGACTGTTGCTAACTCGTGACTATTGCCCCCTATCGTGCTCCTCGATTTACTCCCTATTTAAATCACTCCATCCCATATCTACAGGGGACATCCTCTCAGGGTATGGCACCTTTCTCCTCACTATCAGTGGATGCACTGCACTTTCGTTCTCGCGATTCTAAACCAACCGCAAGACAAGTAGCAAATGATCCCATCGGAGGATCTGGAATTCTCCTAGCTTATGCACTGCCACCAGTCCAGTCTCGTTCTTGAAGTTTCAAAATCTATTAATGTTACCCTAAACTTAATAAAGTTTCCCTTTTCACCCTCAATACGTAATGGTCTTCACAGAAATTGAATCCCATAACTATGAAGAGTTCAGAATGATGTCAACCAAACAAAATTCCTATACCAAACACTGGTTCCAAGCAGAAATTAAGAGAGAATGGGTTTATCTTGAAAATAAATATTCTTTGCGCACAATTACACTGCTCAATGTCAGGGACTCTATTTCAACGATGAGCGTTCATATCCTAAAGAGGAACGAACAGTGATTCGAAACAAAGTAGTCTGCTTAATCAAGAGATTTGACGCATTTGGCATTTGCTAAAAGCCATAGTGGTAGCTAGAACCAGATTCTTCATTGCTTACAACAGGCTCTCCGTTCTAGGAGTCTTCAATAGGAAGGCAAATGTGCAAATATACAAAGCGGTCATCAGACCGAGAGACATATAGGGTTGGGGCGACTCTCACCTTGGAAACCCGCTCCGGAAGAGAAGAGGAGCACTAGGTAGAGATTGTGACCAGAAGGCCGTACTTTAAAGCAACCTCTTTTGAACTCCAGGGAGTCAAGAATAAGAATTAGATCTGTTCTTTTAATTGGTCCGATGATGAGGAATAACCATTATAATAAACAAGTGAGCCCCTTTACAGATTATACATACGAAGATATCTACATGGGATAACACAGATTATAGATATTGTATTGGACAAAAAAAGTCCAAGGGCTCAGCATGTCTGTTGCCAGAAATGAGGTGTTTAGAATCAAAACCAGCTAAGTCCATTTTTCTTTTTTTTCAGGAGATCAAAAAAACATGAAACTTTAAATTTTAGAAAAAGGAGTTCAATATTTCCCAACCATTTTGACATTAAATGAAGCTATTTGAGCATTACTTTTGACATTTTTAATTTTTTTTTGAATTGATCAGGTGCGCTACAATAACGTTTTGAATGTTGGCCTTAGTAGGTCTCAATTTTCCATACAAAATTAACATATTTACAATTGATAAAAATCAAACAAAAGCGTTTTTGTTTGGATCTTCATTGTCAGAATGACTGTCTTCCTGTTTCTCCGCATCAGCTTCTTTTTGTAAGGATGCCGAATAATATTCTAATCCAGGGTCTGAAGTCCACTGATCGCCAAAATGTGAAAACAATCTACATCATGGAGCTTTAGTGCGTATATATTATGAATTGCAGGAATTGATGTGTCACTGAATTTGATTTTGATTTGAAAGCTGACTTTTAAATGCTATTTTGAGGGGGTTATAAGTGGTAAAACATCAGGCCAGTAGATAAAACATCGTTTGAACTTATGAAATCGCTGAAAAAATGTATTTTTCATTTTTTAGACTTAGCAGGTTTTGATTCTAAAGACTTCAAATATGTTAACGAAACCAGAAATCGGCCCTTGCCGGCTTCTGATTCTTGTAGTCAGATGTGGCTGAAGACGAGGTTTAGCACCATATGCACGCTAGATATGCTCTTTGGAGTCACTGCCCGGTTATTGTTTGATCATTTAGATTTTTTGTGCGCAATGCAGATTTCAATATTCGTATTACTCTTGTAGAGAGGGTTACGTTTAGCGATAAACAGGAACAATATTGAGATATTTGTTGAAACTACATTTGCCTTAAGAGGTTTCTCACTCTGACTTTTGTCAAACGAACTTTGCTACACAGCAGTTTCCGAAGAGTGTTTGGAAACATACTTTATACAATGTACATATGTACGACGTTTTAGGCTTTCATCTATTTATCGAACGAGCTGTTTGTCAAACAGCCTTAACCTTAAAACCTTTCCGTTTACTCAACTTTGTCCTTTGTGAGATTACCAAAATCACAGCAACCGTCAATCGGTATGCAACCGTGTAAATTTAAGTTTCGATCCCACTTTCAGTGATTCTCGTTTGGGCAATTTCGTTTCAACCTACTCAGCTAGGAGAGTCTGAGCTTTTGCGCTTGAGCTTAGGGAAAAATTGGGTGAACGAAAAAGTTTAAATGTTATCTGACAAACAGTTCGTTGGATAAAATAGATGAAAGTCAAAAACATCGCATGAACAGAAGTCGTATAACCAAAGTATATGAACATTATAGCTAGCCCGCTCATAAAGTTTAAGGATTGAAACAATAGTTTGATCTTATTGTTCAGAAATGTTTGTGTTTTTTAAAGATGTTTAACTGTTTTAATAGTCTTGTACTAATTAGATAATTTTTTATGTGCAGACCTCTGATGATGTTGTAACCATCGAAAACCCTCAGCTAAACCCTGCATGTGATGATATTCCAATATCTCCAATACCTCTTCAAGGACCTACAGCGTCAAGGGGACATTTCTTTAAAAGCTCGTATCCTGTAGGTCTTCCTTGAAGTATTAGTATTGTAATGCACAATCATCTTATTTTTTCCATTTGACCACTCATACTCTCAATTAATTACTGCTACTACTCTTTTGTTCTTGGGTTAAAAAAGTGGCGCTTTTTAGATATGAAATATTTCGTAAAGTTTGGCGTAATTCACAAACACATGAAATAATTTGTATAGCAGAAGGATAAATTTGGGGCGAAGTTTATCCTTGAATATAGAATAACTTAGTAGCCTTCTATTTTGATAATGAATGACTCTTAAATCCATTTTTTAAATATCTTTAATGGAAAACATAACATAACCATTACACCCTGGAGGAAGATCTCTTCACCATATTATGAAACATTTAAAAATATTACGGTACTGAAATTAAAACATCTACTATTTACACGTACTGCAACCATTATCAGAATATTAAGCCTACAGAAATTTCGAATCAATATTTATATCGACCTATTACAAGCTCAACAATATAAAACGTCCAGATTAATTCTTTTTTCCCCTAGGACATGTTATTGACAAAATTCATTATTTCTCAAATATATAAAAACGAAAATAATTTTTACAAGAAATCCCATTAAAAATACTAACTAAATACAGTGATAGAAGGCATTTTGCAATAACAGTTCTCAAACAAAAAAAAAAGTCTGGAAGATGAAAATAACTGGATGTTTTTTTTTTCACCATTACCTACGACGTTTCAAATTTTATTCTATAATAATAATATTCTAGCTGTAGTTTATAATATAAGGAAGTAATATAAAGTTTGGATAAACTTATATTTGAAATAATCCCTTCCGTTTTATTAGATACTAAAAAGTCTTTTCAGTCATGATGTAAACATGAATAAATTGGTTGTTTATATTTTAGACAAATCCCCTAATCCAATTAATGATATGAATAAACAAAACAGTGCGGGTTGCCAAATGTATATTCAAATGAGAAAACTTCCAGAACGCTGTTCTGTCATTCCGTTGTCGTATTAGCTTAATAAGACCCACGCGCGGTAGTCGAAGACATAATTTTGGAGTTCTAGCTTCAAACCAACTTTCTAGTACAGAAAAATAAACATTAAATAGAATTTAACATTTAATTGATTTGAAAAACCCAATCGTAATAAGTGATTATAAAGTCCCACCACTTTTGGCACATCCATTACCTCTGTACAAATAGAAAAAAAAATCAAAATATTAGAATATTTTTTTAAGTCTCTCTTTCCTTTTATGCTATCTATAATTCTAGGAATATTGAAGGTAATGATTGACGAGGGTTCACCGTTATCTTTCAGCATCACAGATAGTGGAACAATTATGTACTTACACGGTAGTTTTCAAATATGACAATATTCCCAATGAGGGGTCAGAGAGGTATGAAACTGGTAAATTAACACAGAATTGAAGTAAAAGCAGTAATATTTTTAAGTCCTTTCCTATTAAATGTGATAAAAAGTGCTTCCGGCAGAATTTAAATAGAACTTGAGATAAACCTAGAAGTTTTAATCGCCTAAAATTTTATTTTTTTGAGCTTAGTCTCTTATTCTTTTCAAGTTGAATATTGTTTTGTCTTGCAGATGACTCCGATGGGAGCGGGCCTGAAAGGGGTGGCTCCTCCCGTGCAGCTTGTGCCCTGCCTGTGCCCCATCACTAGGGAGGAGGCACAACAACAGCAACAAGCACAACAATCAGCCAGCTTCGTCGTACAGCAGCAACCTTCCACTGCAACTTGACCAGTCAATTTTATTATTTAATCATCAAGCAGTACACAATTATGAAACCTGGCCAGTAGTTCTTTAAAATATATTGAAACATTAGATGTTTTTTAAAAAAAATTGAGAGATATCCACTCCGATATCTAATAGAAAATGACCTTATAGATAAGGAAAACTAGTAGAATAAATTATTTCTAAAAGTATTTCAATTAAAAAAAAAATAAAATAAAATATAGCTTTACATTATCAACTAAACTCAAAGAAATCGCTTCTTCATAATTCATACGAATTCTACGACCAGATTGTAGTAAGGATTTCTCTTTATTGACTTAACCTTTATAATTTGAATACATTCCTAAATATAGCCCTATATATAATTGAGTATAGCCCTAAATACATTTACCTATTAAGAGTTAGAAACTGTAAGATCATTTTTTAAAGATATTAGTAATTATGAATTGAAATTTCTATAGTAAAACTATTAAATTCTACTGGACCTAAACATTTGAGGATAATAAAATTACTTTTGAACATTAGCAAACAAATTATAACCTTTTTGAATTACTTTTGTAATAAATAATATGTTGATGGAAGGTACTCATAAAATTAGGATTTAAACTAATCATATCATCATTTTATTATTGGTGGATGGTTGTGGCTTTCTCACAGTACTAAATTTAGTAAAATTAAGAAAAACAATTACAAGATTTTATTTAATATGAATAATTTATGTCAGATTTCATTTAACATGTCTTGGAAATCGTTTAATTTGTTTTAACTCCACTTATGACTTTATTTTGTCAAATACCCTGAAATAATTTATTTATCTATAGTAGAATACATGACTTTATATTGGAATTTATTTAGCTATAACCAAGATAATTCAATTCAGACAGGCCTCTACTAATCATTCCTCGAGCTTTCGACAGCTTTGGAACTAAGTTCACTACAGCCATTATATGCCAGACGGCAGAAGTATACAATAAAGGACCACCTCGAGAAATAGCAAATGGATGTTATTTTTGTTAATAAATTAAGTAAAAGTAATCAAAGATTACATAACAAATATTATTTTATTTTTGGGATAAAATTTGTCATATTGATATTCTGTTTATTATTATAAATAAATGTATTTCTTAGATATAAGTAATTAGTTTTTCATGGTTCAGCAATAATGATTGAATATAAGACTGATAGTATTTAACTAAGATTTTCCATGAAATAAAACATATTAAAATAATGTGTCAGCTTGTCTTTTAATTACAGTACCAACCCTTTACATGTTTTTATAATTGTAAAAATTACGAAACGAAAACGATTTTTTTATTGTGACTCATGTATTTTCAAACTACTAGAGATGAATCCATGAAGCTTCATGATTTGTATAGACATAGCCAAGGCAAAAGACAGTGCAATAACGGCAAACAGTGGTTTCCAACATTTAAGGCTTCAGAAAGAGATGAGAGAATTTCATCCAAGGCTAGGATTTCTAAAGAGCCACCGTTCTAAAATCCGAAGCTGGAATGATGGCGAATAGAACTTATCAATGAGTATGACCATGAAAGTAAATAAAGAAGAATAATTATTATGGACCACCTGGGAAAAATAAATCATAAAAATATTTCTTTAAGTGATTCCACAATTTATTAAACAGTAAACCTCTACTTCTAGTCATTTCACATTAACAATATGCTAACAGACCATGGCATCTCTTATTCTAATCTTTTTCTAAACTCTAATCCCGAATGAAAAACCTTCGGACGTCTAAGTGTTTGATCCTAGCACTAGTTTTCTCATTTTCAATAATTTTCATAGAAGTCTGTCTTCAAACAGCGTTGTTCGATTTCCCTGACAGTATTCCATAAGGCTTCCCAGGCAGTCGAATCCATAAGGCTTCCCTTGCAGTCGAATCCATAAGGCTTTCTGAGCAGCCATTTGGATTTCGCTGACAGTATCCCAAATCCTTGACAAGTAGTCGAATCCATAAGGCTTCCTGAGAAGCCATTTGGATTTCGCTGACAGTATCCCCAATCCTTGGCAAGTAGTCGAATCCATAAGGCTTCCTGAGAAGCCATTTGGATTTCGCTGACAGTATCCCCAATCCTTGACAAGTAGGCGAATCCATAAGGCTTCCTGAACAGCCATTTGGATTTCGCTGACAGTATCCCCAATCCTTGGCAAGTAGTCGAATCCATAAGGCTTTCTGAGCAGCACTTTGGATTTCCCTGACAGAATCCCAAATCCTTGACAAGTTGTCGAATCCATAAGGCTTCCTGAGAAGCCATTTGGATTTCGCTGACAGTATCCCCAATCCTTGGCAAGTAGTCGAATCCATAAGGCTTCCTGACCAGCCATTTGGAATTCCTTGAAAGTAACTCAAATCCTTGGGAAGTAATCGAATCCATAAGGCTTCCTGAGCAGCCATTTCGATTTTCCTGACAGTAACCTAAATCCTTGGGAAGTGATCGAATCCGTAAGGCTTCCTGAGCAGCCATTTGGATTTTCCTGACAGTAACCTAAATCTTTGGGAAGTAATCGAATCCGTAAGGCTTCCTGAGCAGCCATTTGGATTTCCTTGAAATTAACCCAAATCCTTGAGAAGTAATCGAAACTATACGGTTTTCTGAGAAGCCATTTGTATTTCCCTGACAGCATCCCCAATCCTTGGCAAGTAGTCGAATCCATAAGGCTTTCTTGCAACCATTTGGATTTTCCTGACTGTATCCCAAATCCTTGAGAAATAGTCGAATCCATAAGGCTTTTTGAACAGCTATTGATGGTGCCATAAACTCAACTTCTGTTGATGAAAGCGTGATTGATTGTTGCTTTTTGCAGAACCAAGCCACCCATGACTTACCTAGCAAGAAAGATAGCTGCTGATTGACTTAAGGTTACCTATAGCTTCATCGGCATACGTCATGTATCATAATTGTCCCAGTCCAGGGCTTCGGGCTTTATTATATTTACACCATTAATTGTAACACATGATAACGCATTATTTCCAACTGAAACTATGTCTCATAATCTGTTAAAATAAGCAGACAATACACACGTGTTCATATTTTATTATGACCAAAAAAATACATAACACATCTTCATATTAAAGTGTAATGTTGCTATGACAACTTTAGCCTCAACAGATCCACTATTGAGTAGTAGAATATTCCAATACGAACGACATGATTCTCGAAATGATTAAAAGAGAAAATGAACTTGAACGTTTAAACATCAGACGAAATGAATCTCTTTTGAAGAAAGTGACTTCATGAAGTGATTCTCCTAGTCAGTAGTTTGTTATGGAATAGAAATTGGGACCAGAAACTTCACGCCCTCCCCCCTTGACGGTTTGAAGTGGACGTCCAAACAGTGTTCTAGGATGAGAGGAGCCGTCCCAGCTGAGAGGCTAACGGACTGGCTATTGAATAAGGATGAGGCGGAGTGTGAAAGTGTTTGCCCCTAGTGAGTGGCTACCCCACCAGCTGTCAGGACTAGGTCGCTCGCTTTAGTCACATCGGCCGCGCAACTTATATCAACAAGGCTACTCACGTTTCCTCAATACCCTAGATTTTACAAGTAAAATGACTAGCCTCCCTTTGAGCCTCTGTTAGAACGATAAGATGGAATTCTTCCTACACGTCCTCCATATTTTTAGAAATTATTTATCTTCTACTAATTTACAATTTTCATTTCACCTAGAATCTATGATGAGTTGTTAGGAGCGCCAGCTAAGAGGAAGGTCACGCAGGCGATGCGTAAAATAAACATATTTCCCACGTACTGCAACGCCATGATCACACATTCTATTCTCTATGTGAACAGTAACTGACATTCCCTATTGAAATGAATTGTTTTGGATGGAAATCGAATTAGCTAGACTGAAGGCTAAGAAATATAAATAACTCATTTATTATTCGATTAAGAGAAAACACGTGTAGTACATTACATTTTTACAGAAGATTGGTTTTATAACATTTTGTGTTGTGACTCATCGGAAGTTACGTCTAAGGGAACATCCGCCCTGCTGACATCACAAACATCAGCATTTATTTCCTTTATAATCCCTTCCATTTTTCCTCTCCTTGCCATTTCTCCAGTAGCTGTAGCCTGTTACTCTGGTCATTTTGTAATTATTATTATCAATATAAGTGTTTTTTAAAAAGGCTTTCACTATACTTTGGGTAATAAGCAGTTAAGGATTAAAATCCAATGTTTTCAAAATTGTGGGAAATAGATCACACATGAAAATGAAAACTTCTGCTAATTCCCTGTTCGGGCGCCAGTTAAGTATAAAGTATGCTTGAAAGCCTTTTTAAAAGAGCACTTTTATTGATAATAGCAATTACAAACTTAAAATTGACCAGACTAACAGGCTACAGATACTGGTGAAATGACAAGGAGAGGAAAAATTGAAAGGGATTATAAAGAAAATAAATGCTGATGTTTGTGATGTCAGCAGGGTGGATGTTCCCAAGACGTAACTGGAGGTATCTTGAATTTTTGATCTACCCCCTACATCTAAACCTCTACTCCTCCTGGTTGAATTTCAATTATTAGCAAGCGCAAACAATGTTTTCTCGAGTGAGGTATTGATCAAATTTAAACTAGAGCCTCTAATTCTAAAATATTTATTAATGACTATACAACGGGAGTTTATTTACGTAACTCTCATATTATGGTCCGATGAAAACAATACACCGTATTTAAGGTGTAAATAAGACGTTTCACGGTGTATTCCGTTAGTACTAATATAGGATGAGAAGAAGAGGGGATTTACTGATGGCTGGAAACTAAATAAATACAAATTTCTTGTTTGATACTCGTGCTATAAAAACAACAGAGAAGAGCAACAATTGTAGATAATTATATTTGAATCAAGATTGCTGCTTTTTTGGGCTAAAATAGTTTAAAATATAAAAATATCATTTAAAATGTTTTTTTAAACCTTAGATGATTATATATATAAAATATACCGCATCTACTATTATTATTAGTGGTAAATGGATCTATAGTTCTTGGAAGAAACGAGTTTCTTTTAAAAATTCAAAAAACCTTATGACGTCTTCTTCATTGCTTCTTAGGAGTTCTCTTAAGTTCATAGCTGTTCTTGGAACATTGTTAAAGCTCATATAAGTACCATTTACGTTAAGCCCAGGTTAGATTTTGAAGTGTTAAAGAAATAGCTAAAGAAAGAAATACATTTAAAAGGAAAATAAAAGAGAATATAATATTGTTAATTAATACGATAAAACTCATTAACAAGAAAACAGTTTTAAAATATATTCATAGTATCTTCTATATTCCATTAATCAATAGAGAAATGCCATTTGTGTTTATCAGCTTATCCGGTGCCTCCATGTTTAACCTGGGATATAGCACGATGAGTCCACCTAAATGTTTCAGTCATGTAAGATTTTTGTTTTAGTTTATTTAGATTCTGACGTAATATAATATAAATTGAATAGTTAGGTTTTTAAAAAAAGTTAAATGATATTGTTATATTTTAAAACATTTTAGCCTCTTGGGTTGCCATAAAAAGGCACGAAACATATAGGGAAAATAAACAAATTCAAGAAAGCAATTTGATTATGTCAAGACAGCAGTTTTCTAATCAACTCATAAAATGAAATCATTAGGATCAATACGCAGTAAGTAAGTATGAATTTGATTTGATTTGAAAAGTGATTTTTTTTAGAAAGAAATGTTTTAATTAATTTTTTTTTGTGAATTCGGTAGACAGTAAATCCCTGCTGCTCAAGCATGACAAAATATATTAGGTCCAATGTCTATTTAAGCAATAATAAAACTCAATATTAGACAATAATAGATTCTCAATTAATTATTGATTTCGGAATCAATGGTTATGCTGAAATAAACTAACAAAGTTAAAAAAAAAACACTTTCTCTCATTAGCTGGTTTTATAAAGTGCAAAGAAACAAAATTTTTTTTGAAACGTTTACATTCACCGACAACTTGTTTGCCACAGCTTAAGAGAAAAAAAAATTATAAAAAAGTATTGGGACATTCTGCGTAACGGGTCCTAAAAAGGTAGGGAGCACAAGGAGAATTTCTTTTCCACTTTCCTGAAATTTGAAATTGTGATTAAAAGGACAAGATGCTTTTTCTTTTAGTTAAATATACAATTTCCTTTTATAATTTCTTGTGATTCAGCTAGAAGAACCAATAAAGACGTTCATTATTGTTATTCCATGGTACGTGAGAAGATTTTTTTTTATATTACATATGACATTTTTAAATTCTATTTTCTTGAGATGAGAACAAAAGAATTGATGTGTACAAAACCAAAGCAGGTTATTGAATCGATTCGCACTGAATATTTTAATTGTTTTTCCTGAAAGTCATAAAATGGACCAGAGGAGACCGAATTGACTATCGAAAGTTGTAAGTGAACTTTGAGTTATGAGGCAATGTCAAACATAATTAATTAGACTTATTCAGAGTGTTGGTCCAACTGTTGCCTAATTGGACATTAGCAGCCACTTAGAACAGTTATCAAGTACAACGAGCCATATGTTGAGCTGTTTGAACTATAAGGTTTCTAAATCCCACTTAAGGTTTATAAAGCAGAAGAGCTGACGTCTCTGTACAACATAAAAAAACAACGAACTAACTACAAAGACATAATGAATATTACAATAGATAAATACATTGATTGCTCACAATGGCTACACCCGGCACTATTTGCGAAATTAATATCACATTTGGACGAACCATGGACTGAAAACACTATGACATCCCACATATTTACTGACGGAAGCAAAACTGACAACACACCTGGAGCAGCATTAATTGTTGAGACTGCAAGTGGACATATTCTAAAATACAAATACCGACTTGATGCTAGATGCTCTAATAATCAAGCAGAGAAATACCCTGTTTTAAAAGCTACCGAATATATTTTAAAATAGTCATATAACCTACACAAATATACAACACGACTCTCAATTACTCAATACGCAACCCCACTATACACGACCCGATCACAGAAAACATTAGACAACATATTCTAGAAATTATACACTTAAACCTACACATACACATAGAATGGGTAAAAGCCCACTCAGGAAATATTGGAAACGAACAAGCCGACACGTTAGCAAAGGAAGCACCCCAGGATACCAACATAAACCCAGAATTTGCCCTCGTACCACTCTCATACATTAAAAAAGACTTCCGTACCGGCACAATACAAAAGAGAATGGGTAAAAGGAACAGAGAATGGACGACATGTAACAAATCTTACAGTTTACATCAATACATACCAAATATAACTCACAACAACTAAAACACAACTAAGAGTCACCATCACAAATGCACACAATTTCTAACGGAACATGGACAGACAGGACATCATTTAACAAGATTTAAAATTCAAGACAATGACAAATGTACTTGCGACTTACAGACAACACAAACGTTTTTACATATACTTTATGACTGCACAACATTTAGTCAAAATAGATCAAATTTAATAATGAACATAATTTTAAAAGGAGCTAATTGGCCAGAACCACCTCATATTATATTTAACAAATATAATAAAGAATTTATAAAGTTTATCAAAAGTATAGATAGGGATGTAGCAAAAATTCATTAGAATGTGAAGTTGATTGTGAGGAATGGGAATCATAATTCAATATATTTACCTTACATAGACTCGCAAATTAAACATCGTTGAGTTTAAGTTTAATTTTAATTGATATGCTTTTGTTCTTATTGTATTTATTTATTTACTTTTCATTTCATTTATTAATTTTGTTTGTAATTACCATACTTATTTTAATATTGTATTTTATTTTTTATTTTTTTTATTTCATTTTTTTAATTTTATTTCTTGAATATTTGAATAGACAGTTGATAAACAAATATTTATTGTAAAATAATGATGTATTTAAACATAATAATACATGTAATATGCCATGTGGCAATGGAACATGTATTCGAATAAATAACTCCTCACAAGGTTACTATGAGGAGAGAAAAAAATAACCCACCCCATATTGATTAAATGCCAGTCATAGGTTAAAACTTCTTGTCTTATAACACACCTTTATGTTATTTGACGAGTATTATATGTAAAGTTAATATTTCGATCTTATTTAAAAAATCATAATTTCATGCCAACTATGTTGATCTAGGTAGTAACTATTTTATTTTGCTTTCTTTTAATTATGAATTAATAATTATAATGGCGTTAGTAATAAAGCATAAAGAATTGTTCTGAGTCCTAAGCCTTACGGCCCTAGCATGGACTCCAATAGTTTCCTAATATACGTGTGCTAATAAGTACTGAACCCAACTGAATTACCCTTCATAGGATCGCCATAAGGTAAATAAGACTAATTATAGTCCCAATCAGTCATGTCTATATAAAGCCATTAGGTGTGAAATGATTAAAATTAGTTACGTGTTTTTTTTTCTTCTGGTTTAATCCATCCGGATTAATCGAAACCGGTCGCTCAAGGAAAAAAAGGTTTTGCAGGAAATCAACTTTTTTTTTAATACAAATCAAGGAAAGACTCTACTAAAGGCGCCTACATATAGAGGAACATATAGCCCTCCCCGAGGACTGTCAATGCTTTTTATTTGACAAATACTTCTCACAAGATGGAATTAGAGTGAAAGCATAATTTATTTTTAAATTCTTTACATTCAAGTTTTTTGTAAGCACTCGCTAGTGACAATACAAATTTTCACCTCAGTAAAGATTCTGCCTGCATACTCATTTGTATACATTTGTGCATACAGACCTGAATTAAAGCCTGAAATTAAGTAAAGAGTAATGATTAAGAGTTAAATTAAGTGAAACACCTAAACTGTCATTTCGATTATAAGCCGTGTCCCCTTAAGGGAAATACTAATGAGATGGTTGGCAGGGCGGGGTCGAAGCATTTATTTAGATGACTATTAATCCTGCGAGGTAGACGAAAAAAAAATAGTTTCCTTATTATATACATATTACATAATTAACTTTTTCATTATACTGTTAAAATAACATGTGTTTTCAGTGTATCGTTTGAGTACGCAAAGTGATACTTTTCTTTACTAGTACAGAAAAGTAACAGCTGTTATTGGAATATTCCTCATTATACTATCATTCATTGCCTATTCTATTTATCTGTTGAATAACCTTTGCAGTTTAATAAACATATGTTTCATATTTTAGAATTCATATCTTTATCTTCTGATTTTTTTATAAGATTAAAAATATTAAAATATTTACCTTATTTCCTTTTAAGAATAGGTACAGTATAATGAAAAGTCATTTTCAACATACGTACGCAAAGTATCTTTTCTGTACTCGGTCTTATTCCCAAACTCGGCTTCGCCTCGTACGTGAAACTCGACCTCGTACAGAAAAGATATAATTTGCGTACTAGTGATGAAAATAACTATTGCATTGGTTGGTAGCCGTGCATGTAGCTACTGGACTATATAATTTGGTTCCACTTCCAGTCCTGGGGGGGGGATTCCAACATTTTTTATTTAAATTAAAGAATTGCTTTGAAAAGATTTTATACTGTAATGAAATCAATTGTATCAGTTGTTCAAATAATCAATGTAAACATAAAATTCCTTCTATTAATAACAACTTAAGTAAAACGAATTCTTCAGGTCGTACGTCTATCTGTCTTGTTTGCCTTTATTTTTACGAAATCAAAAAGAACCAAGGCTTGCCATAGAGTTTAATTCGGAGCTAAATCAATTGGCCATCTTGCCGCATTCGGTGCCTATTGAAGTGGCAGGTGCAGGCCGAACATAGCTATTCATTTATTGCAGTAGCTACTTAATTGCCACATGATGCTGAGGGCGTGATGTCAAACCTCACGTTTGGCGACATGGCACCTCGAAATTTGAATTTGAACTTGACATCTTTTGCATAGTAATCCAGCGCATTGAATACTAGACCACTGTCGCTCGGATTTCTATATTTTGGTATGTACCAAAAATCGTTGTCTCTCATAATACCTAACATTAAAATTTATTTTTATATGTGTGTGTGGAGATCAACCAGCCAATCACTGGAGTTATTGAGCTTCATTCTGGGCCTATAAATTAAGGTACTGTCAGTGATATGGTAGAGAGAAGGAAACGGCGAAAGTGAAAATTAGCAGGAGCTATCAGTTGGATGAGCAAAGGAAGTGATCATTTTAGGCATCGGGTGTTCACTGCCCTGCGGTCAGGGGTCTAGCGCTATTTCGCGATTTCTAGTCATGAGGTCATCTCCGTGAGGCTATCATTCGACCATACGATTCAGCCATTAGTCATTCAACTCAAATAAATCTAAATAATTTATTGGTGACTGTTTTATGAGATTGTTTTGACAATACTGAATAGGGTGTAGTTAGTTATAAGCTTGTAGGGATTACCTATTTTATATGCAAGTTTGTTATTTCATTTTCAATTAAACACAGTTTGTACATCTACTTATTGGAAAAGTAATCTTACTAACAGAGTTGTAAGGCGTATGTGCTTGATATCGTCCGACCCAGGCTTGGGTGGTTAAAATAAATGGGAATATTACATAGTATCGCTGGAGTTTTTAGGGAGAGAAGCAGTCCAAAATAGCTGAAATTACGCCCTCTTCCTTTAAAGATATTTTATAACACCTTTTGTATAATACCTGAAAATTGGACCAAAATAAATTTCGCTTTGTAGCCCACCTTCTTATTCAGAATATATATTGCTCGCACTGCTAGTGGTAGCTCTCGATCACTTTTGAACAAAATGTAGTTACAATTACTAACATTACATTATTTAGTAATCGCAATTAGTAGAAGTTGAATGATCATTAGTGAGTTGAACGAATCATGTAGTTATTTACCCTGAACATAAACTATATATCTAACTTTTTATTTAAGTATGTGTTCTAACTAGTTATTGTTTGAATTATTATGACCCAAATTTTATGATTATAACGTGGCTCCAATTGGCCACGTCTTCAGGGGTCTAAACTTTTAAAATCTCACAATAAATTGTGCTAAATCACGAAATTCACTAAAAAAGATTTTTTTCGGACTTTCAATTAACGAGAGAGACAAGATGCGTCTCTGTGGCAAAGTCCACATCTTATGAGCTAGTACCATATTTTCCAAAAGTGAACTTTGGCCATATTCACTATGTTACATTGTAAGCCCCATATTTCAACAATGAATCCAAATGAGTTAAATAGTGTTTTTTTGGAGTAGACAATTTTTTTTTGTTAATTATAAAGTTTAAGTGTGAAGTGCATTTTGTTTGTAATTGATTTGAGAGTGCTGCATGACACTTCGTTAAGTATGGTGCTTGACGCAACAATAGTTTCCCGTATTGTTGCTTTTGCTGAGGGCGTTAGAGCTACAGGAGGATGTTGGAGATTTGCAGCTAGGGCATTAGCTCTACCAGAGACAACTGTTCGATGAGCCATCCAGAAATACCGGGAGAGTGGACAATGTCAGCGGTCCGTGACCTGCAACAGCTGTGGGAAGAAGTGTGCAGCTTGGGAGGTTCGTGATGTTCTGTGATGGAACTAGGTTACACAGAAATACGGAGCTTCAAGTCTTCTTTAGACCACCTCTCATAGCTCACGCCTATTTTAAGGACATCCTAGAATTTCATTCCATTTGCGGGCCCTCAGTTAGTAAAGAGTTCCTTTTGATAAAAGGAATACGTTAGACCACATACAGCGAACATTGTAATTCAATATCTTGCTGAAATTGGCATATGCTCATTGGACGTTCCAGCTTAAACTCCAGATCTTAATCTCAGAATAGGATGAGGTCCATTCAAAACTGTATGTATATATATATATATATATATATATATTTCAATGACACCACTCAATTTTTGTTTGATCCTTACCAAACTCAATATTTAGTCGATTTATGTAAAAATAAAGATGACATTTGTTTATGTCTGAAATCGGACCCAGAATGGGGGGTTTAGAGGGGGGGAATTTTGAAAATTCTCTTTGTTGGTTTTGGAAATTTTGGAAAATTGTCTTTGGTTTTTTGCTGTCATGTTTATTTGCACTTAAACGTACTGTACGTCTAACTACAACGCACGTATAAACGTTACAACAAATATAACTCATTGCGAGTATTTAATTAAACAGTAAGAATTACCATTCAAAGCACTAAAATTAAAATTTCAGTTAAGACAGAAATAGTAGATTCCTCTCTGTTATTCTTTAATCTTATTATGAGCGTTATGGTCCGTTTACAACTGAAACTCAGTGAGATCAGTAATTGTGCAATACTCACGGATATTACTTTCCCATAGAAAAGTGGACAGTACTCTCGCCTGTGACCCCTTGCTGACCCTACCAGTGAGCGGCCTACGCACGCACTTAACTCGGTATTCTACCTTGAACCATGTGAAAAAGAATTTACTTTCTAGCTCTACAAGTCACGTCTATTAGCTTCAATTAGCTATTATCACCAACCAATTAAAATAGTCCCTACAAATAAATATAAAATTCCAGAAATCTGGTTGAATACGACTCGACTTCTTTGCCCATCTTTTAAGTTAAATAAACAAAACGTTTTACTGCACTTCATATTACATTATTCCAGTTACCCATTGAAGTCCGTTCAAATGCATTCGATCAAAAAAGTCATAGAACATAATTTATAAATATTTTTGAAGGTAAACAAGGTAGGTACGAAGACATTTACAATTTTTTATTTACATCCTTCTTTAAATCCCGCATTCCTCTTAGTCGATTTCGATCAAAAGAATTTAATTTCAAGGAGGATAAAAATAGAAATTCTTCATAATTATATTCCTTCCATTATGGGTATACACACACACGCACACACACACACACACACTCACATATATATATATATATATATATATATATATATACAAAAACACACGTAAAGTTTGAATGGATATGCTTTTCAACATCTGACTGACATACAATTCCAATAGTACATTTCCCTGAGAACTCCTATTCATTTCTGAATTTTTAATTATAAAAATTGGGGCTCAGGTTAGCCATGCGAATTAAAGCGTTGACCTTTATCTCACATGGTAAACCTAGAGTGGCGAGTTCGATTCTTGCCTGGGCAAAGGAAATTATTTAGTGACGAAATTCATTAAATAACGTCCTAAAATCTCACCCTGGCTAGAAAAGGGTGGTAACCTGTAGATAACCCGTCCCGATTAGCCTAAGTTGCAAAAAGTGGACGTTAATAAATAATAATAATAATACTTATAAAACGTTTTCTCAAATACTTGGCATTAATACCATTGATTTTGATTAAAATTTGTAAATTGGCATAGATAAAAGCCTATATAACTCGACAATGCAGTTACATACATGAGGGTATTAGCCGTCGGTTAATTTCGAAAACTAAGTACTCACAAAAAAAGAAACAGCTCATTTATACTGTCTTAACATTCTGTCTATCATTATTTAAGAAATACAATGCCAAACGTAATGAGTGATATGATAATAATGATGTAATGAACTATGCTCTATAAGTTCTGTAAATATGTATTTAAAACCAATAAATAAATACCCCCCCCCCACCAAAGAAAACTACGGCCACAAATGAAACTAAGCCCCCGAATGAAAACTAAAGCAAACCTGGAATAATCTAGAAATCGATGATTCTCAATTTCATCCGTCCTTAACATATGGATTCCTGAAAAAGTATTAGACACACTTTCCTATCACTCATACTCCTCGCAAGCAAATGGCCTAAGATATCAGCAGACTGTAGTTCCCTATTATTGATTCTAAAATAAAACACAATTAAAAGATTTGATTGAAATACAAAAAAAAAAAAACAACTCTTCTGTAGCATAAACATACGAGGTTAAGCTAATATTTTTAACATTGTTCAAGTGATTTAAGAAACACATAAATTGTGCTGAAAAAAAGTTCAGTTTTGTTTTAACTATTAAATTACTATAAAAGCCTGAATGAAAATATGTCAATTATTAATAACTCAAATATCCCCGCATAAATAATACTAAATTTACGTTTATCCTCTCTCCAAACATTGGGAAGGAAAAATGATGTGTTTGAATACCGCTTTGATTTTTCGCTTGACCCACGCTATTCACCTCTGTAGATTTATAAGACTCCAAAAATTATTCTCCAGACTAAATGTAGCTTTCTATTTTCATGTTATTTTTACTAAAGGCAATAAATATTTTTTACATATCCAGAATCGTAGAATATTCACCGATTTCGAGGTCAAGAGAAATAATTCAACAAGATGCCCTAAACGAACGCTTTTTACATGTCTTAACTAGAAACGTTTAGAGAATATTAAGCTTAAATGGATATCACAACTTTATAAGTCTTTTAAATATATTTTTTCCCAGTTTAGGAATTTTTGGTTCGGGCGTTCTTGAATCAATAGGATTAGTCTATCTACAAAAATTGGAACGTAGTTGCAGAATCATTAAAACACAGATAGTACTTTCCATGCTGTCTAGACCAAAAATGTCTGAAATATACAATATCTTTAGAATGGAAATATGTGCAGTGGCATACATGGAGGTTACACATAACTGGTCAGTAGTTACACATAGCTAGTTCCTGGTCAGTGGTACGTTCGGGTTGGATTCAAGACATTGTTAAATAACTGTACTCTTTTTCCTACACTGATCTTTATATGACAGTTCATGTAGAGAAAGAAAATAAGAGGTAAATAAGTAAAATATTCATATAATAAATACTGGGAAAAAAAATCGTAAAAGCCATACAATGCTTTAATATTTTATAAAATATTACCAAAGCATATTTTTATGAAAAGAATACTTTTTATATTTTATTTAAAAAAATAATAATGTACTTTATTTTTACTATAAAGTTACACTCCTTTGGATGTATGCACTTCTTCTGGATATTTATTTTAATGATTAAGATAATGAATAGAATAATTTCACTTAATTGCCTTCTTAATCTGAATGTGTCGCTTGCATTTCTAGATCGAAAAGTCTATCAACTTTTGAACAACATGTAGTTAGAATTGCAAACTTCTACTTTATTTAGTAAATAGTCGCATTTATTTGTAGTTGAACCAAACATGTAACATAAACTAAGTATCTAAGGTGTTAACTGTTTTAATTAATTATTGTTTGAATTATTATGAGTCGATTTTATTATACTCTACAAACTTTGGTGGGTTTGCCAATTTATAATAGTCTTGATTTGTATTAGTCTTTTAAAACTTTGTTTCTGGCTCTAAATGGCTACGTCTTCAGAGGCCTAAACTTTTAATACCTTGTGGAGGGGCGATGCGAGACGTAAAGAAGTCAAGGCCAGATTTAACTATATCACATATATTAAAACAATAAAATAAAATATGAAAAAGTTAACAAATAGGTCCATTCACGGCCGCACTTCAGACTCCGGTATTTCCCAGTTTATAAACACGCACTATAACCTAAAACGTGGTTCACTATTCGAATGCTGATAGGAGACTCCTCTATAGCAACGTATAGCAGCGAGATACTCGCGAACATATGGTAATTATGACTAGCTGTCAAGGTTATTCATTCGCGAGTACCTCACCGCTACATCACCTCCCCTCAATGACTGCGTCGAGGAAGCGAACAGGAGGCTTAACCAAACGCCCTCGGTGGGTCACCTGGAATGGTGGAGGCTGGCCATCTTCCTTGGCGGAGTCATTGGAAGGTTTAGCTGACGATGGTGTTGCTGCTGAGGGTAGAGGCTGGCTGGAACTGGAGTCGTCTTCCTGGAGCAGGTAAGCTGGTTTCAGCCTGTCAATCGTCACGGTCCTGGGTCCTGAAGGCAACTGGATGTCATAGGTTCTGGAGCATCTCTTTAAAACCTTGTAAGGCCCAGTATAAGGCGGGGTGAGTGGGCGCTGTACTGTATCATCCCTCAGGAAAACATGAGAGGATGTCTGTAGGTCGTTGTGGACAAACGTTTTTGCAGTGGATTGGCGATGAGGTGCTGGTCTCAGTAGCTCCAACTGCTCTCGAAGTCGCTGGACAAACTCTTCGGTGCTGGCTCGCTGCTTAGTTGTATCCAACAGTTCTCCAGGCAGTCGCAGGGGTTGTCCATAAACCATCTCTGCGGCGCTGGTGATGCTGTCATCGCGGACTGCTGCACGTAGTCCCAGGAGTACCAAGGGTAGAAGAGATGTCCAATTGTTGCTGTTGAGCTGGGCTGTGAGAGCTGTTTTCAGCGTACGATGCCACCTCTCGACACATCCATTAGCTTGCGGGTGGTATGCAGTTGTCCTACATCGCTGGAATCCCAACGTCTTGGAGAGCTGGTGGAACAAGTCGGACTCAAACTGTCGCCCTTGATCTGTAGTGATACGCGCAGGAACGCCGAAACGTGTTATCCAGGACGAACAGAGTGCAGATGCGCAGGTAGCTGCTGAGATGTCCTCAATTGGTTGTGCTTCTGGCCATCTGCTGAACCTGTCTATCATCGTAAGGCAGTACCGCATACCAGCTGAGCTGGGCAGTGGGCCAATGATGTCTAAGTGAAGATGCTCAAATCTATCTGAAGATGGGAAAGTACCAGGTGGTGCGACTGTGTGACGGTGCACCTTCACTTTCTGGCAAGCAATGCAGGCTCTTGACCACTTGGTAATGTCCACATTCTGGTTCGGCCAGAAATACCGCTTCGCGATGAGTCTGCGTGATCCGCGGGTACCGGGGTGGCTGAGATTATGAAGATATTTAAATATGGCAAAACGCATACTTTCGGGCACGTACGGACGGACGGAGGTCGTGGATGTTTCGCAGAGTAGGCTACGGGAGATATGGGGGAACTGCATCCACTTGAGCTGGAGACGAGGGTTCTTCAGCAAGTCAGGTATTGTGTCGTCACCGCTCTGTGCTTCTGCTAGAGCTTCCATCCCATCAGGGCTGCTGATTTCCTCCACTCTTGAAAACGCGTCAGCCACGTCATTCTCCGCTCCTGCAACATACTGTATATCAGTAGTAAATTGGCTAATAAAACTTACCCACCGAATCCGCATGGGGGTGGAGGTTTCCGGCTTCTGCTGAAATGCGTAAAGTAGTGGTTTGTGATCAGTCCAAATGGTAAAATGTCGACCTTCCACTTGTGAGCGAAAGTGTCGCACGGCTTGATGAATGGCCAGCAACTCGCGGTCATAAGTTGAATAGTTCCGCTGTGTCCGAGTCAATGTCCTTGAGAAAAATCCTAGAGGTCGCCAGTTTCCATTTTCCTTCTGCTGTAGAGCTGCTCCTATAGATGTGCCGGAAGCATCACATACGAGAACTAGCTCCGCTCCTGGAATCGGGTGAGCTATGAGAGCTGCGTTCCTGAGGGCTTCCTTGCAATCTTCAAATGCCTTGATGGAATCCTCGGTCCAAGAGATGGGAGATTTGTCATTTTTCTTGGCTCCCGTCAAAAAAGTATTCAAGGGTGCTTGAATGGCAGCTGCGTGGGGAAGGCAACGTCGATAAAAGTTTATCATCCCCAGGAATCGTCGCAGGTCCTTGACAGTAGTAGGGCGAGGGTAATTGGTAATGGCTTCGACTTTCTCCGGAAGTGCAGTGATGCCTTGAGGAGTGACCTTGTGGCCCAAAAACTCTATCTCCGTCGCTGCGAATACACATTTGGAGAGGTTAATCGTCAGACCATGTTCCTGGAGGCGTCGAAAAACTTCGTCTAGATGTCTCTTGTGCTCTTCCTCGTCGGCCGATCCGATACAGATGTCGTCAACGAAGGGAAAGGCGAAGTCGATACCACGGAGAACGGAATCTAGAAATCTCTGGAAGGTCTGAGCCGCATTTCGTAGGCCGAAACACATCCTTACATACTCGTAGAGACCGAATGGGGTGATAACAGCCGTCTTCTGTATGTCTTCCTCCGCTATAGGTATTTGGAAATAGGCCTTCCTGAGATCTAATTTGCTGAAGATCCGCTTTCCATGGAGGTTGACATTGAAATCAGCAATGTTTGGTACAGCATAACGATCGGGTATTGTTTTGGCATTCAGCTGCCTATAATCGCCGCAAGGTCGGATTTCGCCGTTCTTTTTAGGAACGATATGTAGCGCACTTGACCAAGGGCTACTTGACGGACGGATAATGCCTTCCTCCATCATCTGTTCGAATTCGCGTTTCGCGGCCGCGTACCTTTCCGGAGGTAACCTTCGCGATTTCGCGGTCACCGGCGCGCCTCGGGTCTCTATGTGATGGACGACGGGATGAGTCGGCTTCTTAGTAAACGTGGTCAGTGACGTGAGGCTAGGGTACTTCTTGAGAAGTTCGGTGTACCACTGGCCTTCCGGGACAGAATATATTGTCGGTGCTGGAACGTTAGCCGGCTTCCCTTTTGTCGTCAACCCTGTGATCCTGTCGACCAGTTGGCAGCCAGCTAGGTCCACCATCAGCTCGAAATGGTAGAGCAAGTCCGCTCCAATTATGGGGTGCCCTACCTCCGCGAGGATGAATCGCCACACTATTTTCCGCCGTAAGCCTAAGTCCAATTGTATAAGTTTCTCGCCATAGGTTGGGATGGGGGTGCCGTTCGCCGCATATAAAGAGACTTCGCTGGGCTTAGTTTTCGGTGTTCTTGTCACAGGGTAAACCGATACAGCAGCTCCTGTGTCCACCAAATATCGGATGCGGGTTTGCCGATCGTAAATGAAAAGGCGGTGATGGGAGTTATTAGCGACGGGTTCCGCCTCAGCCGTCGCTAAATTTAGTTTTCCTGCTTAGTGGGAACTGGAAATTGCTTCCATGAGCATGGTGGTCGGCACTTATTTGCTTTATCGCGAAATCGTTCATGATAAAAGCATAACAGCCTATCTCTACTTTTACTTCGTAGCCGTAGCGCTGTGGTTGGTGTCGTATCCCGTTGGCGGGTCTCCAGAGCTGTGATTCGCTCGGTGAGTTTCTCCAGGGCATCCAGTAGCCGATCTTCTCTGTGAGAGGGACTGGAAGGTTTCAATGTTGCTACCTCACATGCTCTAGGGTCACTAATCTCAGCAATGCGGTCGGCTATGTTACTGAGCTTTGCTAAATCTTGCTGCTCAGTAGCGGCAAGTGCTACCTGAATGGCGTTGGGCAATCCCTTCAGCCAAATTGATTTAAGCAGCTCGTCCGTTACCGCGGTACCTCCGAGTTGCTGGAGTTCGCGCAAGAAGTGAGATGGTCGGCGGTCTCCGAGTCGTTGATCTTCGAGGAGTTTTCTAATCCGGACATTCTCGGACTCCCCGAAGCTATTCATGATCCTAGTCTTGAGGGTCCCATATGGATTTTCATCAGGGGGGTTACGGACGAGGTCAATAACATCACGTATAACCTCCCTATCCAGTTGCGAAACCACAAGGCGAAATTTTTTTAAAGAGTTACGGACATTGTATAACTCGAAAACAGTCTCGCTTTGAAGAAAAAATATCTCTGGGTCAGCTTTAAAAAAATTTGGCATCTGAGACTTAATAGTGGCCATAGAAGTTACTTCAACTAGCTGGGGATTGTGAGCAGGAGTCCCGATCTCATCACCTTCCATTGTGAGTAAGTCAAAATAAGTCACTGGAGTGCATATTTAAAATGGCGTACTCACGTGTAAAGTAGAAAATCACGTCGGGGTCACCAATGTGGAGGGGCGATGCGAGACGTAAAGAAGTCAAGGCCAGATTTAACTATATCACATATATTAAAACAATAAAATAAAATATGAAAAAGTTAACAAATAGGTCCATTCACGGCCGCACTTCAGACTCCGGTATTTCCCAGTTTATAAACACGCACTATAACCTAAAACGTGGTTCACTATTCGAATGCCGATAGGAGACTCCTCTATAGCAACGTATAGCAGCGAGATACTCGCGAACATATGGTAATTATGACTAGCTGTCAAGGTTATTCATTCGCGAGTACCTCACCGCTACAACCTTCAATAAATTTTGCTAAACCACAGAGTTCACTAAAAATTATTTATTCGATCATAACACATAATTCAAAATAACCCTACTTCAAAAAAACAAAGTCAATACCATTAATATTTCTAATAAAATTAGTACTTTAAATTGTTTTAATGTTTAACCCCTGACACGATATTTTTATTAGAAAGTGCTAAACGCCGTTCTACCATGTGAGCGTCCAGTGGCTCGAAGCATCAAGGAAGGACCTTGACACTGTCTCAAGATTATAATTAAATTAATACTCCAAGCCTATTTAAGTAGTTAACTACTCTGCACTATATCTGTACTTAAATAATTTACAAACCACGGTAATTGCCTAGTCATCTGTGACTAGTGTAAAAACATAAAGTGATGTCACTGGGTTCCTGGCAAATTTAATTGAGAAATCACCCTTTGATATAAAATTGCCACGAGACTGAATCTCAGCGACTAGTAATAAGTTGGGGACAATTAGCTATATAATAACAATATGCAGATCCGGTAAACAGGAGTGGGGATTTGCTGAAACCTTCCAGATATCTTAAATATAAAGTTAGCTCTGTCAGTATATGAATCAGAACAAAATATATTGCAACATGTTGAGTTCAGAGTAGTGTAATTTGTCACAAAGAAACCAGAGATCTAAGGTTTAAAATTAACTCCGTTAGTGTATGAATTAGAACATAATATATTGCAACATGCTTGGTTAAGAAAAATCTAATTTGTCACAACGTTCTAAATGAGCTCAAGCTACAAATGTAGCCTTGAGTGTAGACTCCTCTTCGAGAAAAATTAAGGAGTGTAGTTGTTCATCACTCTTAGAAATGCTCTCACCCGGTGCACAGAAGGGAACAAATCTGCTTGGAACAGTATTTTATTCCTTTTAAAGTCAGAGGATTCATTGAAATCAAATTTTAATCTGCGATACTTTAAAAGATAATAAAGATTCCTCTGTATCTCAGTGGTCTAGACATCTAAAATATGTGTACAGGGGGGAATACAATTATTTAAGAAGAGAACTATATAGAAATGTGATACAAACTTCATTATTTAAAATTTTCGAGGAATCTAGCTATTAATATATTAATTTAAAATAGTTCTAGGTATTTCAGTTCCTAGCATATAAATTTAATTATTTCCTAGACACTCCAGCTATAATTCTATAAATATTGATTATTCTCCGGGTTCTTCGGCTGATGCTACAGAAATTGTAGGTTTTTCAGATACTCCTGCTCTTAATATTTAAATTTTCTGATGTTTCGGGCACTTCAGCTAATACTATAATAAATATAAAACAGTTAGTGACGTAATTTAAAACAGTTATTCCGCCTGAGCTGGGGCCTTCATAGCGAAAGTTGTTCCACATCACTAAGAAGGGAAGATGTTATAGAGTTTACCATTAGAAGCCATGTTTGACGATAAGCCTCCTTTCTCTATTAATTATGCAAATCATTAATGATTTGTACTAATGAGCCTAACATGCCGAAAAGGTTTTCCTACATAGCATTCCTGTGATGGATAACAGGTGGACATTCTTATCGCTCAGGTGTAGACTAGTGAAATTACCTTGTCAGTTTTCAGCAGTTAAGTGATTAATTTGGCTAGGCTTCAACGACATACCTGCGCTCAATATTGTGTATATTTATCATTCTGTTTCTCTGCTGCCTGACTAGTTAGTAAAAAAAGCTTTCGTTCTTTTCTCATATGACTCTTTAAGTACAATTGTTAGTCGCCCTTTCTCGATAAATGTGGTAATTTGACAGACGGCCCAGATTAGCCTCAGCAACATAAAATGAAGCAAATACTTACAAATAACTTACAATCGCTCTTAAAGCTCATTTGTGTCATGAGTAAAGATAATTTACATAATTCTTAGTTTCTTTTATGAAAATATTTGAATATATCAATGAATAAGCTTTCAATCAATCAATAACCAGAAATTTTGGTTTAAGTATTAATGCAGGTATTCAAATTTAGAAACTCTGAAATATCTAATAAGGTTAAAAATCTCGCTTAACACCAAGATGTAAAACGAAGTTCTGAGACTTCCACCATTACTATATAGTTTTCAAAATACTGAAGTTCTCGAGTGTTGAACAATGATCCTACGAAGATAGGGAGGGGGTATTAAAGAGTTCAGTGGTCGTCCATATGTTTTTACACTATTAATAAAGTCAATAGTATATTTTAACTATCAATTTTGATAATGGTACTTAAGATAATTTTAAGACTATCAATTATCAACAAGGGGCTCAGGTTAGCCATGTGAGTTAAAGCGTTGCCTTTAATCTCACATGGTAATCCTAGAGTGGCGAGTTCGATTCCCGCCTGGGCAGAGGAATTTATTTAGTGACGGAATTCATTAAATAAAATCCTTAGTTCCACCCTGGCTAGAAAAGGGTGGTAACCTGTAGATAACCCGTCCCAGTTAGCCTTTGTTGCAAAAAGTGGACGTTAATAAATAATTATAAATAATAAGGTCCACCATTTCAAATTAAAGCCCGAAGCGCAGATGAGAAACCGTAAAAACGGTGAGGCAAATTGTATTTGCCTCTATGTTCTGCTCCAGCTCAAGACTTCTGTTAGCGGGGGAAAACTCGTTGCTAGATTGGCCTCTGGCCTCACTTGATCCAGACCAATGAGGTTATGAAGGCTTTCGTACGATTCGTGAAGAAGGTTATGAACGCCAAAAAGAATATGTAAATAAAATTTTAAATTGTATATATATACTGAATTTGGAATATATAGGTTTACGTAGGTATACAAAGACGTTTTAAACTATATATATGGTATATACGATGAGTGGTGCAAAGTGTAAATAATTAAGAAGGTAATATAGGTTAGTTAGGTTATTAGGTCTGGCTGAACAGAGGCAGTGACGCTCCAATGCAGGAGCCCATATGAAACTTTTCGGTCCCCGATGCTAATATGCAGCAAATGGCTGCGAGGAGGTCTAAGGTGCCCCCAAGGACTCACTATATGGGTGTTTGTGGGTCATAGACTACCTGTTAGATGGATTAAAAAATGTAATGATTATAAATTGGCTGAACCGCTGGTATTGTGCTGCCCTAAAGTACAGAGGGGGAAGAGAAGGATAAAAGAAAAGTTTACATCATGGCTACACAGTTATACATTTTTTTTTTAATAAGGACTTTTAAATTAAAAACGAAGGTTTTCCAGGTTCACTATGGCTGTTGACAAATGAACGGTCCCAGATAAAAGAGACCAACTTCCACTTTTTCTTCTGAGGTGAAATTTAAGTAAATTTTTTATTTCATTTTTATCAATATGAATATATTTAATTAGCAGCCAAAATGTATTTTTCCCTAACCGAACAAACTGCAATTTCTCAAGATTCTATAAGCGGACTTAGGATTTTTTCTTACATACCAATGATGCAAAACTCGTATGTTGCTGGATGTGGGGGTGCAGATCTGGGAAATAGGTCTTAATAACTGGAAGTCTTCCCACCAATCACTGTTAAAGCACAAGGTCTTTTGGCATTCGGGGATACTACTCCAAAGCCGTATTTATTATATAGCGGAGTACCTGTTGATGGCATGTTAGTGCCAAAAGGCCTTGTGCTTTAATAAAGAAATTGGAGGGAAAACTTCCAGTTATTAAGACCTGTATCTAAAATAATGATGTCGTTGAGTCATTTTGTAAAAAATAAAATCATTGTATTTATAGCAACTTAAAAGTTATATTATTACCATGGTGCTATATTTTAAATGTTGCTCATTCGAATGAATTACATCCCCGATTATACGCCTATTTGGTTAATGATTAGTTAATTTATGGGGCAGGAGGGAATTTAGATTACCGGAAACATTTATATGGCAAGCACATTCATTTAGTTAGTCACATCTCTGATCACCAGCTAAGCCAAATATCACTTTTTGGGAGCAGAGCTTCGTTATCTGTTCTGTGGATTAGCTTTCCCTCCAACTTATCTTAAGTCTCCTAAGTCTTTCTGCCTCCCTAGTCACACATTTCCAGCGTTGGTGTCACAACCAGTTTATTCAGTTTAATTAGTCAGTTGCCATATTACCTGCCCAAGCGATTTCGGGTACACGTGAAAGACAAACTCGCTGAGATGTGGTCTACTTTCACATGCAACTTTTCACAATAAGGTTTAATTCGCTGACTTCCAAAATTGCTCATTAACGGATTTATCTTCCTCATTTTGTCAATACCTACAACTCATATTTTCAGTTAAATTGGTTCTTTTTCTTTCCAATTGGATTAATTGTATTCACACAAAACTGAACGTATTAAGATAAAGATACCCTCGTTAATGCAAAGGAAGATCCAGCAAGAGCTGTGAATAGATCAAAGTGAATTCAAGACTACTCATGGTAACACCACAGTCAACTGGAACATTCGGAGTGAGGTAGAGTCTAACATTAGCTGAGCCTACACTTTTTCGACACTTGAAGCGCAATTATTAAGGAGGGTTTGATCATTAAATTGTAAATTGTAACTCCCTATAACTATGTAACTTGGTAAATAATTTCACTTTCTTCTTTTCAGTCAATAAATACTTCAAACTAGATCCATTTTCCGAAAAACCAGAAAACAAAATGAAAAAGAGATGAATTTTAGAGAGAAGAAAGCAGGTGTCCTTGGAGGTGCGAATACGTACTATGTCCTAAACACGATTGCTCAAAAACGCGGAAAACTTTTATTTGCAATAAATGAAAGCGAGCGAGTACTTTATTTAAACAGATTTCATCATTTGGTTAATTCATTTTCATAATCGGGATCCATAAACATTCTTTCGATGCATAATAAAATGTATTTCCATTTTTGAGGCGCTGGATGGTAAAGGAATTATTATCTCAGGTAAGAAAAGGAAGGCCTCATTCCTTCACAGTTGTTTATTCTATGCGACAGAGCCCTTTCAGAGCATACGCTCCACTATCCACACAAGGATGTTACTGGAACTCAGGAGTCAGAGGGAATCCTTGGTTCCAGTAATATCATTGTGAAGAGGAAACTGATGATGGAGAGTATGCTCTGAAAGTGCTCTGTCCCATAGAATAAACAACTGTGAAAGAATGAGGCCTTTCTTTTCTTACCTGAGAAAATGTATTTCTTTTCTGCTCCCAAAGAAATTACTGTATTTCATATAAAAGAAATGATGAAATGTATCTGTAATTGGTAGTGATTGAAATATTACTGTTTAGAGCTTCCTACTCTGGTTTTGGCCAATGTTATCAAAAACTCTTTACAAAGTTATATTAAGCGAATTAGTACAAAATTCTTTCTTAAGCTATGATAATTTTTGAAGCCAATAAAAAGATCTTCAGGTCTCACTGAACCCTATTTATTTTTTTAAAACAGCAAACACTATGCCCTCCAGGGCATTTAAAATGCAAAAACATTCAAGGTGAATTTGAATTAGTAATTATTGTCCCTCATACGTGAAACATTTATAATGTTTCTTGGAACCAAGATCACCAACCTGTTAAAAAAACAGGAGAGGGTTCAGTGAGACCTGAAGATCTTTTTAGTGCCTTAAATAATTGTATTGGACTTAGTAAAGAATAAGGTACAATTACTATACTTTTGTTCCCATTCTTCATGTAATTATTACGTATGTATGATATCATTACTCAATAAATCACAAAATAGGATGGTAATGAAATCTAGCTGATGGAAACTACTTCCGAAACCCCATTAGTGAGAGGTTTCACTTTGCCATCAACAGAAGCAAGGCTAATAAGTATGGCCCGTTGGATAATCTCCACATTTCTAACTAACAACCATCGGAACGGAGTAGTAGAAGTTAGCATCACCATAAAATTCAATAATCGTGAATAATTCATCAAGATAGGAGCCATAGAAATCTATCAAGGATGGAACTTGAAGGGGAAATTCGATTCTTGGGTTAGTCCAAAAAAACAGCTTCCTACTCAAAATTCTTTGGAAATTATGAATCAAAAAATTCAGTTATATTATACATTTAGCAATAAAATGTAGATTCCGTTGAGGATTTTTGCTCTTAAATTTATTTACTAAAATAATGAGAAAGCAGTTAATTTTTGTTTTTATTTATTCATACAATACTCAACTGAAAGGGTGACAGAAGGAGAGAGAGCGTTGCTGGTTGCTCATGTAGTCCTTGTATTTCGGTTCAGTCCGTTTTCTATTACGGTAAATCTGCTATTGAGGTTGTACTCATGACACAATATTCGAAATATTTCCTCACATATTCTTCCATTCTACATAGGAAATGAAGCAAATGAAGTCCTTTCAAAATCTTAATATATATAAATCTCCTGTCACGATGTTTGTCCGCGATGGACTCCTAAACTACTTAACCGATTTTAAATTAAATTGGCACACTGTGAGCAGTCTGGTCCAACTTGAGAGATAGGCTATATTAATTTTCTCTGAGACGAACAGGAGTGGGGGTTATAAGGGAGGCCTGAAATTAAAAGTCGTGATATTTCGTTTTCTATTGGTTTTTTTCGCAAATATGAACATAACAAAAGTTGTTTATTTTGTTATTTAGAGTAACTTTTGTCATAAACACTTTCATCGTATTCCGAAGTTTAAATGAGTTATTCACCTATGACTATAGCGGGAGTCAACAATATTATTTGGGACAAAAGACCCAACCGAAATAAATAAAACTCGGTATGTGTATTAGCACTAACGCTTTCATTATAAGAAGCCATACCAACATTTCTAGGGACGGGCAGGAGTGTGGGTTTTAAGGGAAGCCAGAAATTAAAAATAGCGATATTTCGTTTCCTATTGGTTTATCGGCAAATATGAACATAACAAAAGTTGTTTATTTTGCTATTTAAAGTAACTTTTGTTATATACACTTTTTTCGTATACCGAATTATAAACGAGATATACGCTAAAAATTATAGCGGAAGTGAAAAATTTTATTTGGCACAAAAGACTCAACCGAACTAAATAAAACACTCAGTATGTGTATTAGCACTAACGCCTTCCTTATAAAAAGCCATACTATTTCTAGGGACAGGCAGGAGTGGGGGTTATAAGGGAGGCCTGAAATTAATAATAGTGATATTTTGTTTCCTATTGTAGTTTCGGCAAATATGCACATAACAAAAGTTGTTTATTTTGTTATTTAGAGAAATTTGCTCAAGAATTCTTTTCAATATGAACTACCAGGTACCTCACCTGGAAAAATTAATTCAAATGTACCTATGTTAATATTTAGTCCTTAATAATTCAAATCTATGCTTAATGCACAAGAAGCGGGAAATATGACAATATGGAGGACAGTGAAGTCTTAAATAAAAAATTAATTTTATTATTAACAAATCCACAGAAACGACGGGTATTAACCCTAAACACTGGGACGGGTAAATGTCAAAATATTGTGCAAAATAAAGCCTTGCCAAAAAAAATACCATCAACATTCAGCCTCAAATGAATTCCCGAGCGAAGCCGGGTATCTGAGCTAGTTATAATATAATATATAATATATGTCAGTTACTGCTCTATCGGACGCAATTTTTGTTTTGTTGTTACCAAACTCGATGAATAAGCGTATCATGCAAAACTAAGATCAAATTCCTTCACGACTAAAATCGGACCGGGGGAGGGGAATTACGAAAATTCGAAATAACACCGTTATTATACGTCGGTTATTGTATACAAATAATTTTTTTTTGAGTTTTCAGGGTTCATTAAACCCCCTCCCTACTCCTACTTATGTCATAATAAGAAAAAGATGTAGAAGCATGAACTATTACTATAATTATACTATTAAAGACTAAATATGAGTTACAAAGAACTTTTACGATGCGAGATACATGCGAATATGTTGCATACGCCGTAAGTAAAATATTTATTTAATTATTTAAGCTTAAATACCTAATATTGTTTTGAGACCTTTATTTTGCGCGATACATGAAAGTTCGTTGTGCGATGACGTCAAGAATTAAGGTTTTACGTTTATATCTCGAAAATTTTCATTTTCACCATACTCGATATTTAAACGTTTCAGTCAACAGTAATGATCATATTTGTTATAAATAGAAATTGGACCAAGAATAGGGGTGTTTAGAGAGGGGGGGATTCGATAATTCAAAATATATGCATTATTATGAGTTGGATTCAAAATATTTTAGCACCTATCTTGAGAAAATATTAATGCTCTATTATTACTTATGCATTTATTTCGTAAAGAAATACTAAGCGAGTAATTCGTACTTTCTGGTGTTCACGCCGCATAGGGGGTGAGATGAGATAATTGGTGTGTCATACCAGCACGTGGGAAATCTGTATAGTTTATGCAGCCACTGTCTGACAGGATTTTTAGCAGATTTCCCTTTTTTTCACTTGCTAGTGGCTATGTCCAATGCAAAGCCAAGCAATGTACTCTGGCAGATTATAACCCAGACATTCCACCAGTCACTTTTCTCATCATGCAGTATGTTCATACTAACATATTGTATAATTCCAATACATAATGTATTAATTATAATTTCAATTCTAATATATATCAAGTAGATTGGGTGGCTAGATGAACTCAAGTTCGTGTAAATAAAACACATGTGATTTTAAGGTATAAAGGCTAAATTTTAGTTAAAAGCATAATCGGAAACTTCTCCCATCAATAAACCCTTCAACGCAGGATTCATTGAACATGAAAATGAAATCGTTAGTCTTTTGCGTTTTTATACCAAAATATCAAGTTACCTCTAATCAAAAATCTCGTCACACAGGGTTCAAACTAAGTAGATTTTGACACATGCTAGTATAACACAGTATTTGTATCTTCTCGATATATTTTCTATTTCTAAGTAAAACTCTTAAAAAAAAAAACTGAAGTGGGGGTTTACTGAAGGCTGAAAACAAGAATGTATGAATAACTAGCTTAATATTTGTGCTAAGAAAAAATGTACTGAAGAACAATCGCAGAACACCAATAGTTTAACAAGATTGGTTATATAACATTTTTCGATATGACTCATAATAACGGAGGCCTTAAGAATTTTCGAATTCTCCCACCTCTTAACCCCCCCCCCCATTCCTGGTCCGATGTCAGCCATAAACGACTATGAACTGTAGTGTTGAATTAAATGGTTAATTATCGATTTCTGTGTAGATTAAATGAAAAGTCTCGAGTAAAGAACGTAAAATCGAGTAGAGGTTAGGGGGTTTGTTGAAGGCCAAAAACTAAAATATTCAAATATCTTGGTTAATATTCAAAATAGTAAAAAACATGTATATAACATCATTTATAGAACATTAAATTTTCAATAAGATTGGTGTTATAAAATATCGATCCATCGCATATTAACGGAGATATTTAGAATTTTCGAAATCCCCCTGTTAATCCTTCCCCCTCCTACTGTTAGAATTTAAGCTATTAATTAACTTGATATACATATTTGAATGGATCTTATATCCGCCATCCCCTGAGTAGGATCGATGGACATTTGATGAATTAACAATAAAATAAAAACACCATCTTCTTTTCACTCAAATTTATTAAAAGTCAGTTTGCTTTGCAGCCTTTAATCGGCTCTCAGGAGTATTTGTTCTTTCTCAAAAACATCAACTAGAATCTCCTACCCAGAAGCCATCCCAAGGTTACTAGAAAGTGGTGGAAGTTTATCTATTATCTGCTTGAGAACTCGATTTCCAGATGAAGTATAGTTCCAATAGAAAAATATGTACTAATACCGTACAGTGAAGTCAGGAATATAGAAATCTATAATAGATGATTTCATGTGACATTATGTCGCACTTCAGAATTGCAAACCAGCAAAGCGGCTCCTTTAATGATACTGACATCAATAATTTCCTCCTACCTACTTCTAGAGTCAGTTACTCTATTCGCCCTGCAAAAATTTTAGACTGAATTAGCCCATTGGTGGAGCACCTTTAGTAGGAATGGCATCCGCCTGCAACAACATGATGAAAGCAACGGCTGACATAACGGATTTTTTTTAACATAAATAAAAAAAAGAATATATTTTCCCACAGAAATTTCATTTTATTTCTTACAGAGGTCCAGAGAGCTAAGTGAATCGGGAAAACTCCACGCATAAAGCTTGACTAAAAAGTATTAGCATTCAGGCATGCGTGTAGGCAGGCTCACCGCCATTGTAGGCCTAAGTGTCGACCGAACCGAATCGAAACATGCGCCCACCGTCTTTAGGACAAACCTTATAGCGCAATATAAAGCGTTGGAGCTTCGAAGATGGAGTGAGTGAGTAATCACTACATTTTCGCTTAGAGCACATTTTCACGATTTTTGAAGCTTTTCCATACTAAAATGGGGCACGTAGGAATTTATTTATTTACACACACACACACACACACACACACACACACACACACACACACACATATATATATATATATATATATATATACATACACATACACACACACACACACAAATATATATATATGTGTGTGTATATATATATACACACGCACACATGTATATAAAGTAAGTGGGCCTAATGTCCATTGTGTCGCTATCAAAAACTCGGAGAGGTGGCGCTGGGACTACAGGGGGAAAACTAAAATTTGAAGTAGCTCAGTTATTATGGGTTTCATTAGAAAATGTTATGTGACCAAACTTTTTGACAGTTTAATTTTCTGTAATTTTTATTTCATACTTTTTTTCGTATCTCGAATATTAAGAGAGTTATTTGCACGTTTTAGTTTTCAGCCTTTAGTAAACAATCACTCAAACAACGCTAACAGTAAGTCGATATATTATAAAATGTTTTATTCCAAGGTTGACTATTGTTTTCACGGGTCCTTTACTAAGTGAGATACATACAAATAGTTTTTTGTGTTGTCATCAATTGATTGACATTATACGTCCTAAATTCCAAAATATGTATTTGATCAATGTCGTACACGATATTGTATTTCACCTTTTCATGCATATCTAAAGATTCTATTTAATAATGACTGAAATTAGACCAAAAATGGGGGGGGGGAGGTCAAAGCGAGGAAATCGATAGTAAAATCTCAAATATTTCTGTTATTATTAGTCGAATTATGAAATGTGTTACAACCAATAGTTTTGCCAATATATGTTTTTAATCAGATGTTTCAACATTCCCCTAAAATAAGATACCCCAATATACCTCAAGTATAATTGTACTCAATGCTGGACCAATTTCTTTTTTTAACGTCATTGATAGTGCACGTCGTACTACATATATACGTAAATTTCGACAACACACTAAATGGGTTCGGAGAGAAATCCAAATTTTTGGTCGTCGATTTGAATATTTGAATATTTCAAGTAAAAATACAGATCAAGGCCATTAATGGTCGAAAAGAGGTGTGGAGGTTTAAAATAGGTGCAAAATAAAAATTCGTAAATATTACGTTATATTTTCCTTAAGGGAAAATATTTATTGAGGGTATACCCATGACTAGAATTTCGAACAATTTCTTCGAATGCCCATCGATCATACAGATACTAGGGGATGACAAAAATGAAATCCGTTCAAAATTATATACATATATATTTGTCTTTTACAGGTCTGACGGTCGCATTGATTATTTAATCTTAATTTATGTGTTTTATGTAAATCTAAAGATCAAGATCGTTAACGGCTGAACTAGGATCGGGGAGAGGGGCAGGAGTTTAGATGGAATTATGAAAATTCAAAATAGCTTCGTTTTTATACGTCGGATCCTTAAATTGCATAAAACCAATCATATTACAAATTGTTGTACTTTTTAATTTTCAGCTTTCGGTAAACCTCCACTCCTACTCTATTCAGCAAGTTATTCGGACTTTTCAGTGAACCTTTGAAAATTACTTAGTACCTCAGCCGGTTCCGCCTTTTGGTTTGTACGTTTTGTTCATTGTATATGTTTCTACCTATTGGTAATTTTGGCCACACAATAATAAGAATTGCCTATTATTTCATATTATTTAGTTTCTTTTCTTTTATTCCCGATTTATATTTATTTTCATTCGCATCCCTTATTTCATGTTCTATCATAGTAGTTTACAACACATTTACTGAGAGTAATCCCTTTTTTCGACTCTTGTTGTTTTACTCATAATTTATCATAAGAATATATTGCTTAATCCGATTGCTATTTTTTTATTCCCTAATTAGAACACTAAACTAATTGTCAACATAATTCTCTTCAACTAGTGTTCTACACATTTTTCTCTAATATACATTGCATTATTATTTACGAAATTTAACGGAGTTACTTGCATTTGTTTGATGTTAGACATTAGAAAACCTCTCCTTCTACTCATACAATTTTCACTTTCAGCTATTAATTCACTTATCACGTCATTTCCGTCTTAAGGTGTTTTTCTTTTGCAGAGAGTGCCTACTTAGAGAGTAGAACCTGTAGATAATGCCGTCTGTTTATCTTTCCTATTCCTGTGAAATCTGCTTAGTTTTTATAGCTTCCGTAACGTCGGATTAAATCCTGAATTCGGTGTCTTGTATAACTAATTACTAATTCCAGATATCTGTTAGGAAGGGTCACCTTTGTGCTTTTTTTGTTCTTTATTCTGCTTTTGAGTTAAACAACGTCTTTGGCTAGGACATAATTGATACTTCAGTGAATATGAATAGGATAGGAACACAGGCAATAATTTCTTGTGAGTTTCGTAACTTTGGTATTATTTTTCTACTTCTAAGTTTGTACTATGAATTTCGTTTTAACTTCTTCCAGTTAATTTTAGAATCCAGGGATCATTTGGGGCTGGATCACTTAGTGTAGGAGCGAAGATTTTCATTTTCGGCGGAAGACTTTTTTTTTCTATTGTACATTTGATTTATCCTCTCATATTACTAAATGTTAGTAAGTGAACTGCCATCTAACAACATCAGATGTAGAAGCGATTGGGCAAAGCCAGTCCCGAGAAAGCAAACGAAGAAGAGCTGCCGAAAAATAGCTATTCTTTGAGAAGTTAGCTGGCGCAAATAAGACGAAATGACATATATATACTGCTCAAAAATGAATAGGGATATTGGTTATTTTTTCTTATCCTATTAATAATTATTAAATCGATCTTAATTAAATTTCTTTTTTATGGCGGAAAAAAGACAATAATTTCTAATAAATATTAATGATATACATATAAAAAAAAATATATATATATGCTAAGCCCCATACATACCACAAAACAGCCAATATCCCTATTCATTTTTGAGCAGTTTATATATATATATATATATAACGTTACTAAAATAGCTAATGTGTTATATATGCTGGTGTGGCGAAAAATAAATAATAAATAATCTTGACTCTAAAATGTTCTAGTCCTCCAGTTCATTACTGTTTAAAGTTAGTTTCTAGTATGCCATTTGTATGCATTTATTTTGAAGCGAACTCTATTTTTCAGGATCAGATTTCGTAAAATCTGAACCTTTAAAACATTGTCTATTCAGTGTGGCGAATTGCTATTGTCCCTATAGACTCGCTGTCCTCGTGACCTTCTGAAATAGTTAACGAAACATGAGCGGAATAACAGCAAACTAAAGGCCAACATATTTTCATAGTGTTCCGATTTTCTATGAGCGATATCGACTCCATAATAATGAATAGAAACTATTACTATTAAAGCCGCGCTTAAGTAATAATAAATAGTTAGGCTGCAAGAACTGATTTATAAATCCAGAAAAAAAAACAAAAAAAAAACTTAAAGCTCATAAACCAATTATTTAATATGTAAGTTCCAGAACGCAAGAATTAATGTTATTTTTAACTATTGATTATAAACGATGGAAATGTATTTTTATAATAATAGAAAGCGTAACGTAAATTAACGAAAGTTTAAGGGAGGAAAGCTAAATTACAAAAATATAACAAAAAAATAAATACATAGAGTGCATTTAGAACTCTCGTTAATACCTGTCCTTATCTTCAGGATTGCTGAAAGGTAAGTATTTTTCGTCTTTGTCATAATACAATTTTGTACCTATAACAGTCTATACGAGTTGGAACTTAGCTTCAGTTCTTTTAAATACTGTTTAATTTTAAATTCGTTTTTGTTAAATTAAAAAGGCAGTACTTTTTGGAAGTAGCCTCACGTATGATCGATAGTTGCAGTTTCGCAGTTTCTTAGAGTGGAAAGAGTAAAATCATAAAAATCAGCCAAGAAGAATCACAAAAAGAGAGCATCACTCAGTAGGTTTAATTGTAAGACACCGCCCATTAAGGATAACTAGAAATATCTAATCATCTTGAAATTATTATTTTTTTTAACTGAATCAAAACATGATTCCTACGCAGGCTCCAAAATGTTTATTGTAGATTTTAAAGTATATCAGAAAGCCAATATGAGTTCTGCTATTCGCTGAAAAATTTATTTATAATCAATATTTCGGGCAGTTGATCGTAACATATTTAAATTTCATTTTTGTTAAAATTTTCTATGCCTGTTTAAATTTAGTTTTTTAAATCTATTTACCCTCTTTTTTGGAGGAATAAAATAAAGGTTTTATGCTGTAGAGAAAACAAAGTAGTATATTTTGAGCTAAGCAAGTAGGGGATTTAAGGGGTGAAAAGGGAAAGGGACGTTGACATCTGAATTTTTAAGCGATTACAATTAATTCATTTCTTCGTTTAAGGAAGTAAAACTGGTGGATAAAGTGTCATAGTGCTTTATCAAGAATAGTTCTATTTGCTGTTTTATGTCTCACCGAAAAAATGAATTAGAAATGGGTTCTACAATGAAGAGTTCTATATGCTTTTGGTGAAAATAAATTCTTCATTAGCGAAAACTGACCTAATATTATAAAATTAATAATACAATAAGAAAAAACTATTTTATATGTGTTTTAATTGCAACAACAGAATTTATGAATGAACGACTGCAGCCGAAGTTATTACGGCATTCCCTGGCAAGCGGTGAAGTGCAACCACACGCATAGGCATCCCTGACACGCAGGCCACGCTAATCACGCCAAAACCTCCACGACTATTAGCATTTAATAATAGACCATAATTTTCAAAGGGCAGCATTCATTATTAATTAATGTATAGATTTGCATTAGGGGAAGCTAATGTTGCGGGACTGGAAGAGGCGGAGGGTGAGGGATGCTGTGGAGGGGGTGTCGGTATAAAGCTGCACCGATCAAGGTCAAGGTACTCACATCATGTGCCTCTCTCTCGCCCAGTCTCTCTCTGTGAGTACCAATCAATTATATATACATATCGTATTTACCGCCCAAAAAAAAAATCCTATGTGATTCAAAATCAGATGTTTCATTTTCGTGTTTTAGAAAAAACAACTCTGGAACAAACATATCTTATAAAATCATACTGTTAGATAAACTGGTAAAAAAGTGTTTATTTGCTATTGTTGATGGGGTATTCAAATATTAAAGCAAGAAATGACCAATGTGACAACCCAATTTTTGGCACATTCGAGGTTTCATTCCAGCATTTACAACATGTACCAACGTATATTTTGTACACTTTATACTACTGTGTAATAGCTTTATTAAAAATGTATAAGGTAATTATGCGCAACCACTTTGCAACCGAAAAACGTGGATAGAACAGGTAAAGACAGGGGATTTTCACAAGTTCTTTTTAGAATAAATACTAGGAGCAGTACTATTGCCGGTTCGTTGATCGCTTATTGTGTTTTTGTTTACAGTAAAAGTATGAATACCTTATATTTACATACTGCCAGAACTTTGTACTGGCGTTGTATAACTAGAAAACTAATCCAGCACAGGGGATGCAGCATTAACAGAGTTCTGGAAGTATCCAATCCTCAGGGCATACAACCATTATGGTAAAGGATCAATTTACTATGATATCGAGTTTCTTGATTATCACCTCGATATCTAATTAACCTTGCACATCATTGTTCTCATCCTATCACTCCCCCAAATAGTGCAAAACAACACCTAAAGGAAACTGGATGATTAATACACTTTCTGGTAGAATTAAAAGATTTTTTTCCTTTTTTGAAATTTAGTGTTTCCCAGCACTGGAAATTTTTCAAGTTTTGTTTTATGGGAACGAGTATACTCATTCGAATTTATTTATTTAACAGACCACGTGAAGTAGAAATCTAAGTACTCAAGGACCTCAAAATTAGTGATGAGTAAAAGGATGATTTACTCGGAATAGTTTTTGACGAACCGTCGTTCAAGAAAAACAACCAATTCACGCTATTTCGCTTGAAATGTAAGAAGGAAGATACCTGAACAACTCAACAGATGATTATTTGATCCATGGAACACGCTCAATTCGATTTGAAAAACAGAACTATCTCATTGAAATGAAGCAGCTAATTTCCATTTCCACGGTGAAATCTCTTATAAGCAGATTAGCAAACTATTCTTTAAATGCCAGATGATATCACCTGGGATATGAAAAATGTATTTGATCAAACATGGAGTCATTGTTAGAGGTAGAGCTGACCAAGACAGTGATTTGTAAAAGACTAGCCCTAAATCTACTCTGTTGTTGAAGTATTATTAAAGTTACTGGTATGTGAATTATGCAGATTTATTACGCTCTGGGTTGAAATGCTGGACTCGTAAGAGCAGAAATATTCGAAATTTTAATGCTCTCCACCAACTAAAAGGCTACCCCCCCCTTTCCAGGCCAATTTTAGTCATTTGCTTGTATAATCTTTCCCTTTGCATGAAAAGGTTAAATATCAAATATGGTATTGATCAAATACAAAACATGTAGTTTAGAATGTAAAATCATAAATGATGACTTCAGACCAAATATATTCGCTATGTATTAGCAATGTATATGCAATTAGTGCAATGTATATGGCATAATAAAGGTCTCTTGATATCAATATGTGGCGTTTAAGCTTTGAATAAAATGCTTCAAGATTTACCATCTTATTATTAATATGAGATGAGTAGTAGTGGGGGCTTACTGATCGCTGAAAAATATGAAATGAAAATATCTCGGTTTGTACTGAAAAAAAATTAAAACAACATTAAATTTGAATTCAAATGAATTTAATTTGGAAATTAAATTTGCAGCAAGATTGGCTATACACATGTCCATCAGATGCAAGATTTTTATACAATCAATGTCGTTATTAAACTTATGCCCATCCGTTGTTGTTGTATTAATATCCCTCTGGAAAACTAATGGTGTAATTGGCCATTTTTTGCAGCAGGTCTCTCCTTTACTCTAGCCCTACTCATGCAATTTCTAATTTAAACTATTATATCCCTCATCACCTTGCAGCTTAAGTTCCAAGTTTTGTAAACCTAGTGTTCATTTTAAGTGAAAATTTAAGAGTGTGCATATGAAGTCATCATAGTAAAGTGACTTGTATAACGTTGGTAGAAGGAACCATTGACACGTCAATACCAGGAGACCTCGAAAATCAAGCGGGAATAATGTTTGATGCTGGACTTTAGGGATAGAATATAGGATAGAACATTTTTTCGCATGGTGATGGAGGGCCCTGAAAAGGGATCTCTGAAAGTGCACTCCGAATAATTAATTGTTTGCCTAGAACAAACTTTTTTATTGAAATTATGAAAAGTATCCGGGTATGAATTGATTATTATTATTATTATTATTATTTATTAACGTCCACTTTTTGCAACTGTGGCTAATTGGGACGGGTTATCTACAGGTTACCACCATTTTCTAGCCAGGGTGGGATTTTAGGACGTTATTTAATGAATTTCGTCACTAAATAATTTCCTTTGCCCAGGCAAGAATCGAACTCGCCACTCTAGGTTCACCATGTGAGATAAAGGTCAACGCTTTAACTCGCTTGGCTAACCTGAGCCCCTGAATTGATTTATATGAAGATATACTTGTATTGCCTACTTGTTTTGTGAAACAAATGGAATTCCCATGACCATCTGTTCTATCAAGAAGAGAAAAAAGTATTGGAGAAGATATATGTCAACTTCACCAGGGTTGAGATAATGCTGGCAGATATGATATCTTCTATGCTCGTTTCTCTCATAGCATGCACAGTTATGCCTACAGTTCCCATTTAATTACTTAAACTAGTAGCCTATAAAATATTATCAAGGAAGCAAAATCTTTATTATCTTGAATTCATGGGGCCTGCATCAACACCAATTCAAATATTGTGAGAATACGTGAATAATTTAATGCGGCAACGATTTACAAAATACACAATTAATATATGACATACAACTCTATAGTCGAGCACCTGCTGGTGCAAATTCATTTGTGTTATATATATATATATATATATATATATATATATATATATATATTACTTAACAATTTAATAAATACGTTAACTTTTTCTAATATTTCATTTAAAGAAATATCAGTAACGGCCTCATGGGATGGTGGGTAATTAACTCTAATCCGACTTGTGGTTCAATTTACCAGAACTGCAGAGATTGTAGGTAGTCGATTACTAATCTATTATACGATATTAGGTATAATAGCAGAATCAATCCTAAATCATATAAGAAATTTAGTACCTAGTGGTAAAATGGGGCAAGCTGTGCATAAGGTACTATGTCACGCAGAGGATAGTGGGGAGCTATTTAAAGAGAAAGCAGATGAATGGAAGCTAGGACACTCTAAATATTTATCAGTCTTGTTAGCCATAGTAAGCCTGTATCCAACAGTCTTGTACTATAAAGTTTTGGATGTGTCTTTCCCAATCTGCTAGCGTTTTAGAGGTGTAATAATAAAAATAATTCCATTATTTTTTAAACTGTTTAAAAATACGATTTTACTTTTAAACCACAGGAAGTGTAACGCTTATTAATATTAGTTAATTTATTTACTAAGTCATATTTTCGCTGACAATACAATACATAAACAACGTACCAAAATATTTATGGGGATCTATTCATCTTGATGGCTCGGATCAGCTGATTGTAATGTAATGGCTGGAGGAATTCTATTGATTAAACGAATAATGAAAGGTACTATTAAATTATAATAAATCAAAATATATTAAATTTTCCAATAAAGCGGTATTCTCCCCTTGTCTATCATTTTAACATCATCAATATTAAATCAGTGCTTCATAATAGCATCGTATTTTTGTTACAGTAAATTACTCATTTTTTTGCAACATTCAGTATGATAGCCAATAGGGTATTAAGCTTGATTCGGGTAGTAAGAATTTAAAAAGATATCTATGCTCCAAAAAAATTCCAAAGAGTAGTTTTTTTTTGTTAAGACAAATCTATTTTCTATCGGCAATCAATTCAATATACTGCATTGACACATGTAAAACCAAAAATAACCATATATGTATCCATGCATAGCCTGAACCTATTTAAGAAAGAGGAATTTTGACAAATGTGAGTATAGAGAGGCTAAGAGAAAGGATTAGGAGATGACACAGGTAGGTTTTACTTTCTACTGATTGGGGCCAATGGAGGGAGAACCTGGCCCTCTACCTGTAGCATGTTCCTCTGGCACTTTCCTTCTCTAAATGCCTCTAGGGTCATCATCATCAATACATTCTTTATTTAGATTCTCACAACACTAGCCTATTATTTCTGATTTCATTAAAGCACATGAAATATTATAAATTAAATAAGTCTTTCATACAGGAGCTGCATAAACAAAGTAGATTTCCCAACCTGTACTACGTAAAAAGAACTGCATGCGACGGTATCTTTGTAAACCATTAAAATTTAACTTGGGAATGAGATATTTAGTGATTGAGATGAAAATCGGATGGCTTGGGTTTACTGAAGGCTGAAAAAAAATACAAATAACTTGTTTAATGTTAGATTTTGGGAAAATGTGTAGCACATCAATTCTAGAGCATTAAATATTTTACAAGATCGATTCTATAACATTTTTTATATGATTCATAATTACTCAGATTTTTGAATTCTCGACTTCCACCTTAGTGGTCCGACATCAGCAATTAACGAATACGATCTTCAGAGCTATAAGAAATGGATAAATGCCGAGAATGGAATTGATAACATAAATATTTTTGAACCAAGAACGTAAAATCGATGCATGTATCTTACATAGTAAAGGCTCGTTGAAAATCTTATTTGATATTTAAGCAAGTAATGTGACGGTTCATGACTCGTCATCTTTTTGTTAAAACGAGATGACTAGGCGTGGGAGGCCGTGTTTACTGTTGGCTACACACTAAAAAATGAACATATCTCGTTTAACATTCGGCCTAGAGAAAAAATGTATGAAACAACATTCATGAAAATTAAATTTTACAAGATTGTTTCTATACAAATAATAGAGATATTAGAATGATTTATATTAGAAATAACGGAGATATTTTGAGTTTTAGATTTTATCCCACACCCTAACCCCCCCCCCCCCAGTTTTCTGGTCCTATTTAAGGCAATGACCAACTCCAATATTAGCCTTACTTGAAACACTTAAATATTGAGTTTGTTAATTACCTATCCAGCGAAAATTAGAAAACTAAAATCATTTTAACAAATAACCTAAACGGAAAATTACCGCACGTCATTTAGTGTTATATTAATATGAAATATTAGTAACCTTTACAACCAATTCTATCCTTTGAACTGTAGAAAAAAATAAAATACATCAATAATAATTATTATTACAACATGAACAAAAACCCCGAACCAATTAAGTCATTTGATCTCATTACGTAAAATTTAAATTAAGAACTCAAGATGACAGAAACATTCATTATTATATATTCCTCTATATACTTTGAAAAGAAATGCATTTTTATCGTTTGTCATATTAAATCTTAATGACTAGAAGTTGAAAGTGAATCAAGCCAAAGATAAAATAAAATAACGGATCATTTCCACGCTAAATCTCATAGATCAATAATGAAGAAAATTGAAGAGAGTAGACGCCGCAAGAGAAATCTTTTCTATTCTGATGGCCATTAATCATACATCCACAATTAAAAAATTATTTTACACGTTTTAAGGATTTGATGTGGGTAATGTGTAGAATAATAAGAGAGGAGTGATTAAAACAATTTAATAAATGTATAAAAAATTTACAATGTCTTTGGGGAAGTTTCGCACGAGGCACTGACAGTTCTTTTGTTCTTCTTCTAACCTCGATGAACAGGTTATGCACGCAGTGTTGCCACTATTCCCCACTCGCTCCCAAATTTTAAAGCAGGGGGGGGGGCAGGTGGCAGCTAGACGCAAGTTTATATAACTGTTACAAGGATAAAGGCGATTCCGTACGAACGAACGTTATCGTATTCATGAGCACGCACATTCATATTTTGAGCGTGTTTGAAGAAATCGAGTTCACATCTAGGGTCATTAAGATGGAAAGTTATCTTTGTCTCTGAACTCAGTCTTTCCATTTAACTTACAGTAAAAGCGCATTCCTTAAAAGGAAATTCAGACATCTATTATGACTATGCTCAGTAACTACATGTTGCACATTATTCTTTTTTTTTTTTTTTAATTAAAAGAAAACAAATACCTGTAAAATGGATGAAACAATGTCTGAACAGCAGAAGTCAAATGATCTACTTACTAACATATTCCTTGTCAAATTGTGACGGCATAACAGACCAAAGATAGCTATTTCTTAATTCGAGAAGTTACTCAATTGCCTCGCGGTTCAGAGTCGGCACCGGAGAGGACATTGAAATCTGATCTTGAAACCTTGGCATCCCTATTGTGGTAGACAATAAAGGAAGCCTCTCAACCACTACCACTCAATCAAAAAAAAATTCTATTAGGAGTGATTTTTTTTCTAGAATATATAACATTTACAAACTCACACACACACGCACACACATATATATAAAGGGAGAGTGATAAAAAAGCCTTTGGAGAAAACTCGAACTGGAAACGGGCCTATCAAAAATCTACCTTTCACTGAATTAAATTATATACTAACTGAAAAACAAATAAGGTTTAAGGGCTTGTTTTGGTCAACAAAGTTCTCTATAGGTTAACCACTGAGCTCGTCCGTCTGACGTAATTTCTTTTTTCTTTACCGAATTTCACAAAATTTGGTATGGATTTGCACATTGTCGTTATTAAAAGTTATTCCCGCAATCTTCATCTTATTCTGTAAATCGTTTATTAAAATATGGAGGGGGTGGGATTGAAATGTTTTGTTAATACTACTACATTGTAATAAACCACAGGAAAGCTCTCGTTAGGTGTTCTATAGAAATGCATGTTTTCAACTTTGGGCTGACATAAATTCGGCATTTTTATATTCATCCTCAAACCCTTGAACCTCTTACAGGTTGTTTGTCGAGAGGCAGAGTTAGTGAACTGCTACACATTTTGTATAATTAGTTTTTACTTTATGTTAAACTGGTAGAAACTATTTGTATCATTTCAAAAAGCCAAAGAGTCATGATATGTGCATGGCTTTGACGATTTCAATCTGAGATTAACGCTGCAGCGTTATTTTAAATTTATATTTTTTACGAATATGCTGATACTCCTTATGATTGAGATAAGTCGTTTTCAAAAAAATGTTTTATTTGTCACGTTTATTTTTGTCATTTAAATGACGTGTCAATATTCCAATAAAAACAAAGTATCTTTTTTGAAAGGTAGGGAAACGAACCTTTGTTCCTAAATGCATTTTTACTCAAAATGTGTCTTTATCTATGTTCTTAAGCACAAAAAAAGGTTTAGCATGTTTTAACAGAATGTGTCTCTTTATTCTTCAATTCATGACTGCCAAACAAAAGCATATCTTATGAATTTACAAAACATATATTTTACACCTAACTATCTTACTATTACGAAGAGATATAAATATAACAATCGTTCATTATAATATTCACTCCCTAACAACTCCCTCTTCATGAGGATGAGGTGCGGCAGGAAAGACTTCTTCTTCATGTCCGGATGAACCTTCTATTACGAAGGTACCTCCCGCACCTCCACGACACAGCTCCTCTCCCCTTCCTTCTGAACTACGATGCCTTCCACCCAGGGATCGCCTCGAACCTCAGGGTGTTTCCTTACCCAGACCTTCTGCCCGAACTGGAGCGGAGGCTGGGGTCGAGCTCACCTGTCGTAGGCTGCTTTGTAGGCTCTTTTACGTTCCTCCCTAGGACCATCATGCAGGAAGTCTCGGGCGTCTCTTGGAAAAGTAAGGGCTGTTTTGGCTGAGCTGGCGCATAATTTTGCAGACCTTACACATCTTCACGAAACTTCTTGATGTTACTGGCCATTCCATACCAAAATAAAACGTCTTCCGCATGATTTTGTTCCCTGATGAGAAGCATATTTTTTCAAAAGATTTTTAATTATTACCCAAGGTAAAACAATTCTTTCTCCCTTAAGTATTACACCATCTTCTAGTACAAGTTCATTTCGGAAATTCCAGAACTTGCGTAACTTATCGGATGTCAGATTTTCTCTCAGGCCAGCTCTTTGAATAACAAGCATTAAATTTTGCAATGTCTCATTATCTGTAGTTTTCATTTTCATTTCCTGGAGTCTCTAATCCGTCACATTTAGGAACTCAAGCCCCCCGTATTTTTCAGATCATTCAATATGATTTCTTCCCGCAATGCAACGGGTGAGTATCTTCTCGGAGGAATAACAACTGGATGTTCAGACTCATCTAATTTTATGTCGTACAATCCCTGAAAACAACCTAGTCCTTGGCCTATATCTGGAAATGATGACAATATCAATTTCGTATCATTTGACGCTTTAAGTCGAAAAACACCTTCGTCCAAGGAAATCAGCCCCAGCCTCAGGCAATCATCTGCTCCAATGAGAGGGTTATATTGTGTGTTGATCACTTCCAATTTAAGGCGATATTTCTTTTTTTCCAAATGGCATATATGTTTATTTGTCCTAAGGGAATTGTGGACTCACCTCCAAAAAATGTCAAAATTGTGTGGCTTGGCTGTAGTTTAATCGATCACGAGTACCCATATATTTTCTTCCAGGTATCTAAGCCTATGACATTACTGTCAAGCTGGCATTTCAGTGTTTTTGGACTAGTTTGGGAAGGAATAGATAAGTTCACAAAATGTCCCTTCTTTGGAAAGTCCTCTATAATTTGAAAAACTTCATCATCCTCGTCGAGATCTGAAAGCACAATTTTCTCATTACTTGCATTCCTCACGGTTTCTTTTTTTCTGCAGGCATTCTGAAATGAAATGGTTCAGCTGATTACACTTAAAGCATGTTTCTCCACAAGCTGGACAGTTGGTAGCGCCTCTATTATGCTGGCCACCACAAAACCGGCAACTAAACCTTGCCTTGGCCTTAATTGAAAAATTCGAGTCATGTACAGTTTTTCTTGATCTATTTCTTTCATTTTTAATGCCAAAATTTCGGCTTGTTCGTCTGAGACACTTATCTCTTTGGCTTGCTCTAATGTCAATGATTATTTTGGCTAAACGTCTTTTTCGTATTCAAAAATTGGAAATCCCTGCGACCAAGCGTTAACGTATCTAATTTTCTTCTATTTCAAGTTTTGATATCTCTGATAAATTATCAAAGGAACAGCTTGCAGCCAACTCATGATGGCGATTGAGTCTTTACACGTGTCTGTAGGAAGCTGAGTTGCACTATTAAAAACAAACCGCTCAAAGTTTACATTTTCTTTGTCGCTAAAATACTTATCTAAACGGGCAATTACGACATCAATCGTTGCACCAGGTTCGGATATCTTTCGAATTAGCTTCAATCCATTTTGGCCTATAACCATACAAAATAAAGCTAACTTTATCTTTGGGTTCAGCGTGGATGCCTTTGGTCCTAAAGCCTCTGCAAGCATGATGTAGTTCTCCCATTGCAGTTTGAATAGCTCCCAGTTCTCTCCTATTTTCTCCTTATTTGAAAAGTCAAATTGTTCTGGCAAAGGAATATTACTTATCAGTTTCTTCAACTATTAGCTGTTTGTTATCTGACACTATGTTCTTAAGCACAAAAAAAGATTTAGCATGTTTTATCAGAATGAGTCTCTTTATTCTTCAACTCATGATCGTCAAACAAAAGCATGTCTTATGAATTTACAAAACATATGTTTTACACCTAATCTATATCTTATTACTACTTCGGTACTCAGGTTAGCCACGTGAGTTAAAGCGTTGACTTAATCTCACATGGTAAACCTAGGGTGGCGAGTTCGATTCCCGCCTAGGCAAGGGAATTTATTTTGTGACGAAATTCATTAAATAAAATCCTTATTCCCACCATGGCTAGAAAAGGGTGGTAACCCATAGAGAACCCGTCCCAATTAGCCATAGTTGCAAAAAGTGAACGTTAATAAATAATTTAATTTAATTTTACTATTACAAAGAGATATAAATATAACAATAGTTCATTATAATACATTATAATATTCACTCCTTAACAATCTAGCAGTGAGTCATTTTGTTCTAGCCTTAAAATTGAGTTTAACTTTGTTTTGGATTCAACATTGATTGACCTTATTACGGTATCATTGCATTGTTTTGGTGTTGATAGTTTAGAAATAATTTATGTAGTGATACCTATATATATTGCTTGTACTATTGAAACCGGGTGGTACATAAGATTGTCAAACACCCAAATCAGGGGCACAGTTCGTGGTCTAAGTCCTATCTAGATGGACAAGGAAATTTTAAGTATTTTTGTCAAAACTTGTTTACAATCTACAAATGTAATGTTTTGTGTTTCTTTGTAAGCAATCTATTAAGCTTCGTAAGCATGTAATTCTCTGAAACACTAATGTTTCTTCTACGGATATGAAGGGCCTGCGACACAGCTATTACAGATGAAAGACTGCTAATACGATTTTAATTAGATACTCCTAATGATTCTGAGTTGGACCAGGAGGGGAGGATAAAATAACACACGCTCAAAAGCATGTAACTTTGAAAATTTGACGGCATCAGAGAAATGGATCCAAAAATCATAGCAATGGTTCAATGGTATGACGGATAATTTTCCAATCATTCGCTAGCAGTACAATTCCATATTTGAGGAACTGGACTGTCTAAGGTCCCTATGGAATGTCTACTAGAGTCATTTGTATAAATAAGCACTTCATAAATCAATTTTATATACATTGCATACGAACAAACAATACTGACAGATCGATTGGGCGATGATAACCCGTTAGTTCTTCGCACTAAAACCCCATTTGTCCAACCAACCATGCTATGGCTATCCTGAGAATTTAATTCCAAGAATTTCACATGGACATTTTTTATTTCATTATGAGATTTTATTTATTAAATAAATAAGTGACCATTCTTTCAAAATTAATTGAAATATTATTGAATCATTGTTAATACGAAGATCGCCGGGGCTTAAATGGAGAGTAGAAGAATGACAATACTTGTTAGCATGACAGGTTAATTCTTACCAGTAAAAATCACATCTTGTTTTTGGAATACTGCAATTACCTTACATAATAAATAGAATATCAGGTTAACCTACAGAGTACCAAATAATCGGGAAATATTAGCGTAATTAATGATTCGGGTGGCGGGTGATAACCAAGACGCGATCTGACGGAAATACCGCCTGTAAACTTATGCAAGACCAAAACGAAGTCTAACGTGGTAAACAAAGTGGAAACGACCGAGAGAGGAAGTTCACGGTCCGTTGTCATTTATATTGCGGTTTGGGAAGAAAAATAGCCATGCCAGTAAGGAAGGAATGGTCAGTTTACACCCTCACAGTGGTCAACAATGCAACTTTCGTAATGATTTTGCAACAAAGTCCTCCTAATTAATTTATAGGTTATAATGAATGATTCGTTAACATTTAGAGAACTGAATTAAAGGAATTTTCATACCTCTTTTACTATGGTATATTGTTCAAAATGTACCTTGAGCCGGTTATTCGATACAAGTGAGACCCAGTGATTGGGGTTAGAGCCAAAAGAGATGACAAATATTTTTTCCCCATTACGTTTTTTCTCTCTGCTATTTTGTTTTTATCCAAAGCATCATCTAAGTCACAAATCAGAGCGACGATTAAAAATCATTCCTAAAGAAGTTCGTCTTGCGGGTGCTATATAAACTAAGCTGATTTCCTACCTGCTGCAATGCCATGCTGAAGACGTCATTCCACATTCTGTTCTCTATTTCCCCCTTAATAAATCATCTATGGAGACATGAGATGTTCCTTGATACAGACACATAGTGAAAATCTCATATGTACATCAACGGAAGGATAATAAGGTCAAAACACCTCCACTCTTAATACTTATTTTATTATATGCAGAGTACTTTCGGAACGAACGGTCCCATCCGCCATGAAAATACTCTGCAGTTACTAAATCCGTTGATGATGGACCTCCACCAGCCAGCCCAAATCCCGAGTCATATGTAATTTTTTTTTTTTTATAATTATCCTTTATTGAATAACAAGAAATTTACAAAGTAATTCAATGTGTTCCTTCTGACCACTACAATATTACAAAAAGAAACATAAAATAAGAATTTATATTTAAGTAGAAGGATATGTACATGTAGTAACTTGTACATGGGGTAACTTAAGACTGAAAACTAAAAATGGTAAACCTAGAGTGTCGAGTTCAAGTCCCGGGGTAATAGGAATTTATTTAGTAATGGAATTCATTAAATAAAATCCTTAGCCCCACCCTAGCTAGAAAAGGATGGTAACCTGCAGATAACCCGTCACAGTTAGCCTTAGTTTCAAAAAGTTGACGTTAATAAATAATTAATTAAAAATAGGTAGAGAAAATATATTGAACAACAATTCTATATAATTTCGACAAGATTAGCTATATGACTAATAATAATGACTCAAAATAACAGCGATATTTCGAATTAGTTGCCAAAAGAGGACGACTTAGTTGCAATAAGAGGACGCCAATAAATAATTTTTTAAAATGTTATATAATCAATCTTTTTAGGCTATTGATATTCTACAATTATTGTTCTATGCAATTTTTCGTACATCAAGTGTTAAGCGAGTTATCGCACTTTCTTGTTTTTAGCGTTTCGTAACGCCCCCCCCCCACCTACATTCTACTCCGTTTTTTTTTTGTGTTTTTTGTTGTTTTTTTTACATAGAAATAGAGAATTTGGTTAGAGGAGATCACAAGTGTGTCATACCAGCACATGGGAAATCTGCTTAGTTTACGCCCCTGCATGGCGAACTTTTTTATGGTTATGATGCAACAATAAGACTTAATAATCCACGGATTTTATTTAAAGACACCAATGTATTATAGGTGGACCAATACCAACTCATTCAGCTCTGAACTATTTCTTATATGCTTCCTTTTGTTTGTTATTCTAATTTCACAGATGCTTTCTATTTTACTACACTTTGATCTTCATTAAATAAAGTCCTTAGACCCACCCTGGCTAGAAAAGGGTGGTTACCTAAAGATAACCCGTCCCGATTAGCCATAGTTGCAAAAAGTAGACGTTAATGAATAATTTAATTTAATTTTTCTATTTTATGCAGGATTAATTTTGATTTAACATTTGCTGTTAAAAGTTTTACGTTTTTTTAAAGTTGTTTTATAATTTCATTCATTATAATTTTAATTTTTTTTTTTTTTGGTAGTTCCTTAAACTTTCGTAACTGTTGTTTGTGTTAATGTATTTTATATTGTGATAATGCTCTTAACAACAGAATTTATTAGACATCAATGTTACCCGGGTTCATCTCCAACCAGGTGTTGAACATTTATTTTCTAAAATAAAAAATAATAAAATTAATAATTTTTAATTGACGGAGTATTTCGTCTTAATATAAGTAAAATACCCAAATTATAAATGCAATAGCCAAAAGTTAACTACCTTATCCATTAACAATGATTTTACTTTTTGTTTCAGACAACTTGCGCCATTATTCTTCTCTTAGCAACGCTAATAAATAAGGAAGCTGATGCAAGGTACAGTATGTCATTCACAGTAAAAAAAAATTTATGACTCCCTAGATTAATAAAAAACTTTCAAATAGTGAAATCTGCCAATCCGACATTATTAATTCTAAAAACAGTTTTTACCGTGATCATTTGGGGCTTTGCATAGAATTACTTCTTTACAGGGTTTCTAGTTCGTTTACGCAGAGCAGTTACCCCAAACTGTACAACAAAACTTTCCAACTAAAACTACATATTTAGATCAATAGTATGACATTTGTGATAAATATTAAACTGCAAACCTTAACTGAGTTAGTCATAAGAAAGATAACATTTTTGAAAGGGCATTGTACATATACAGTTTTGAATCCAGAGAATATACTAACCAAGATAAATATTAAGGTAGTAGAAATTATAATCATTTATAAAAATAAAATTAAAAACTAAGTTAAGCTTCTCTCCATTAGAAGTAGTACAGAAAATATGACTAAAGAATATAATTATTTTGTATACAAAAATAATAAAATGTTTAATCTAAAACTTCCTATCAGAGTAGAATAATAGGCCTCCTTTGACGAAACTTGTGAATTTCAAAGAATCTGCTAAAAGTCTATTTTTATACAGAAATATAAAGTTAAACAATGAGGGGAAAACAAAATACTATTTCTAAGTGTAATAGGTTTTCTAAAATGTATTTATTAATACAGAGTCGCAAGTGTAGCTCGAATGAATAATAAATAAGATCGACAATATTAAAATATTTTGCAATACGTAACCTGAAGAACCAGTTTCGTGTTTTCGAACGGGACATTCTGTGCTGGTTAGAACCGGAAGAAAGTGATACTATAAAATAATCATTAAAAATGAAAGTGACCACCTACTACAAACAGTTTAACTTGGATCATAAATTTTCTAAACTTTCACCGACGGCTTGAAAATAGGTCTTGATATATTTCAATATATGTCACAAAAATGATATACATTATGTGATACCTACGTAAATAGTTATTTTGAATCATAATTAGCTTTAGGCTTATAAGTGACAGAATAATTTGTATAGTTAAAAGCGAACAAACATTAATCTTTGAAACTAGATATTTATATTTAAAGACACTAAGCTGATAAGATTATACTTCAATCACATTTGCAAAATATAATTTTGTTGTATGACTTATCGAATTATCAATATTTGACATTTTTAGGCTAATGGTAAAATTTTAAAGGATTATTTGTCTATTTAAAAAAAAAGAAACTACATAATTTTGAAACATTTAGTGAAGGATATTTATTTTAATAATTGATTCATAGTGTAAAATATACCTATTAAAGACCGACATACTATATTCTAAACAATTTATGAATTTCACTCCTGACATTAAGAACCAGTTATTAAGTGCTATAAAAGTCCTTCCTATTTAATTCATCATAAGTTTTAGAAGTAATACGTATCTAGAATGAGAAGATAATAAGCTTCATGGCTACCATTACTCAGAAAATTCACTGGCTAGCTTAGTAATTGTGATAAACGATACTTTTCCAAGCATCACTTTACTTTCTAGCGGCTAGATTGTAGAAATTTAAAAACAGGCTGAATAATGTTAAGTAATTACTTTAATTTTAAAATGATCATATATTATACCGTAATAAGGTGTATAAATAAAATGCACGAATCGGAATGACGGTCCAAAGACAGGCATGGTAGGCTTAACTAATGTTCGGAAATAATAGTAAGGCATTTGTTATTTCATTTCATTTAATTTAAACTATATAAATTTGTTATTAATTTTTGTTACTTGACTTATAGCATTGTTCTTACTCATGTTAATAATACAAACATTAACCCTATGAGTTTGGAATTTCTTTCCATGACTGCCATGTTAGTAATTATTAAGGTGAAATTTGGGCAGTGAGAAGACCAGAGTCTCTCTGGAATTAAGTGCATTTCCGAATACAATCGGAATGAACTTGTTTTAAAATTTTATTCAAGAAGGCTTATGGCCTTTGAAGGTACATCGTCCTTCTGAACCCAAAACTTCTAAAGCAAACTTAACCCCCTTAAAACTTTAGAACAGAGCAAAATCGGATTTTTTTGGTCTTGAATCGTAAGACGAGGATACGCTGAGTTCTGAAAATCAAGGAGACCTCATTCTTATCCCGACTGATTCGAAGCTTAGACCAATGGAAGTCACATAATAAACACAATTGCATGGTTCAGCTTTAGGTTTACAATTAACCCAAGCTACTGTTTCTAGTATTAAAAAAAAAAATATTAAGAGTTTTATAAAACTATAGAACTCATTAAATAAAATCCTTAGTTCCACCCTTGATAGAAAAGGGTGGTAACCCGCCCCAATTAGCCTTTGTTTCAAAAAAGTAGATGTTAATAAATAATTTAGTTTAAAGACATAGAGGAATTTATTTATATTTTAAAAAATGATGTATTCTTTTTGCAGATTACCACCAAAATTGCTGAAAGCAGCATCAGCAGCCAGCAAGGCCCTGTATGCAAGAGGATACGGATATAGCGTTATACCAATACCACAGAAGATTTTACTCCAGACAAATGTAGCCCGACGCGAGATTCACCACCCACGGCCGCCTCGACGAACGAAGAGACCGAGGCGTGGAAAAAGGCCACCTTCAGCATACGCTTCCAGATATCACGACTACAGACCTTCCAGGAAAAGAAGACCTCCACCGATTCGAGATCCCCCAGACTATGAGGAACAACAGGAACTGGAGGAAGAGTTAGACTATGACGACAGGACTTACCATGAGTTTGATGATTTTGTACCTAAGCCCTCTGAGAACTACTCGAAAGGGTATAAAACAAGGAGGAAACCACCAAGACAGAAGTACAATGATGATGAAGGTGCGTATGCTGAACATTCAAGACCAGTCTATGTAAAAAGAAGGCCAAGCGTAAAAAGTTGGCCTGGCTCCAAACCGTCAACAAAACTGTATTCTTCTTCAATATCTCTGCCATCAAGGTATCACCGAGATGAAAATGATGATGAGGAAGATGAAATAGATGTCAGAGAATATTCAAGGGGCAACAAAAATAGGGGGCGTTATCGAGATAACGACGATGATGATGAGAGGCATTATCGTGAAGATCCATATGATGAAGCAGACGAGGAGCAACCTTACTTCAATGGCAGATTTTCAGATTTTAACCCAGATGATTACTATCACGACAGGAAGTATCAAATTAAACATAGCAGCGCTAGAATACCTACGGACGCCAAACCGAATATCCCAAGAATATCCGACCTAGAACGGAGTAGAAAACGAGTACCTCTGCTGGGCCAAGATGCAATCTCAGTAGAACATAAAAAAGTATGGCCTGAAGTGAAAGAGTCAAACTGGACGCCACCAAGTGAGAGAATCAACTCTTATGATAAGAAACGTTGGCAAAGTTCCTTGAATGAAGAAAACAAATGGGATGACTCCAACCCTGCAGCAATACAAGCTAATCCAATTCGGTCAGAACCAAATAAGGATACGAACCAAGGAAAATGGTTCGACTTGGGAAATTCTTCACCACTCGGTTTAAGTCACTGGACACAAACCAAGAAACAGCCAAATGAAGAGTGGAAAGAACCCGATATCATTACAAAACAAAACGCAGGTATTTGGGAACAAAAGCGCCATCCAGGAATTGGTATTTTCAGAAAAGAACCTAACGAAAATCCGAATTCATGGGTAAAGGAGCATAGTGTTGGATATGGAATAGAAATAGAAGGGGGGCACAAGAAAAAGAGGATACCAAATACGGATCCGGACGTTGTTTACGGGCAAAGCGGGAATTCCAAACCGCGTATTCCTGATTTGGGCTATGGTCAAGGCATGGAATTGGTGGATGACGCATTCACAAGGAGGCAAATATTTATCAGATAATGAAATTCATAAAATTTATTTTTGATATAGCTAATAGTTTTATTCCAATAAGTCATGTAACTTCTTAAAATTTCAAGTTACGAAAATCATGGTCTAATCTGTCATCTATCTTTTGAATATTGAGATTTTTAGAAGAAAAAAAAATTATATTGAAGACTTTTGAGTAGTGAAGAATAGAATAAGGGATGTTCACGTGAGAGATTAATCGATTTTGTGCATGGCAAAACCGAAATAAATCAGTGAAATTACGACAGAAGTTGGCTGTTTACACGTCACAAGCTGAGTGTGCTAAGACCAGTGTGTCCAGAGTAAGGCTTTTTCTTAGCTCCTCATCCGACACGCTCCTGAAACTCTATTTATCAGTTCATCCTACATTTCATACCATGATGAAAACAATTTTTAATGTAGTTACCCATTGAAGGATGATGTTGGAGTTTTTTTTTCTTTGTTATATACATAGAAATAACATATAATTTTTCATTGTTGAGAAATGTTCGCGATGAGATATATTTTCAAACAAATATCTGTAAGTTTTACAGGAGTTCAATGTGTTCAACTTGTAAATATATGAAGTTATTGTATTTATTACAGTGTAAATAAGTGTTATTTAATATTTATTTGTTATAATAAGAAACTGTAAATCAAAAATTGATTAAGAACTTGTAAATAACTTATTTATAAATTATAATAAAATTGTTTACAATTGTTTTTGTACGTTAATGAATAACTAATTGAAAGAATTCCGAAATATAAATTATTCTTTTATAATATTACATTCTGGCCTTCTTTCATAATGTTTTCAAACTGCAATATGTTACTAGTGCATTATAAAATAATGAAGTGCCTAGTTACATATTATGTGTAAGAATTGTGAAAATGAGAAACATTTGACTCTTCTGAAGAAATCAAAATAAAAAATTAAATATCTAATATTTTTATAAATCAATTTCCACACGAAAAATGAAGGAAATCTAATTATTATGTGACGGAAACTCCCAAAGACCTCTATTACTGTGAGAGATAATTCTGTGTATTATTTTCCGACTTCGAATATTATCCGCACTATCTAAAGGCCAATAATTTAATGGTGGACCAGACCTTCCTGCAATCCACATTGGGCTGAGTCAAATTCCGAACTTGTACAAACTAGGTTTTACCTGACATAACAACTTAGCATTGTGTTTAGTGCGAATAAATGTCTGTTTAAGGTAAAGGAAAAGAAAAAGGAAGGGATATGGTCAAGTATGATACAAATCTTTTAGAAAATATTCACGTTTACATTAATCATGAATTTGTCATTGTTCATACAAGTCCCCAGCAGACAAGTGTTAACATAATATATAGGACCCTTAAAAAGGAAGTTTATCGGAATAACATTTATCATGAAATGATTGCAACGATATAGAAATATTAGTTTCTAAAACTGGTATGTCTCATGAACACTTTAAAGGAATGTAGTTCATAGGAAGTAGTTGTATATACTCTGAGGATTGAAAGTCACTTTCCCATTCACAAACACATCTGTAAAAACTCCTTCCCATTTTCATAATCACATTCTATTATAAAATATGAGTTACGAAAAATAATTTACTAGTTCTAAAAATAAACTCTCTGAATCTACTCCTCGACTTTGTAATTATGTATATTTTTGAGGAGAACAATAGAGTAATAAAAGTAACAGACGTATATAGAAAAATAAAAAAGATTAATTTTCTAATATTAATTTCCATTTAAACTCTGTATATGTTATCACAATGAATAGCGTGGGTAACAGAGGTCCCTGTTCTAATTATTGAGAACAACTATCATAATTGTCACAACAGCACCAATTAAGTGGACTAGAATTGTTATGGTCATTAGAAAATAATAAATTAAAGTCAGTTAAACAACTCACGGATGGAATTAGAATGTTGCCGGGTATATATTATATAAAAGAAAAGCTATAGACTCACTTCCTTGATTGCTATGTGGAAATTTAGATTTGTTTTGTTGAATTAATACGGAGCGGAAAGGCAACAACAATTTATTAGTTACTCAAAAAATATAGTAAGATGGGAAATATGAAAATTTATTTTTGGACACACCTCCCGCCCAAAACAATCTGCTTGCGCTCTAACGTTACATCTGACTTTAATTGAGTAAGCGAGTGACTTTGTATCCATATTTATTTTGTTAAAAAGGCAGGTCGGGGCTCAGGTTAGCCGTGTGAGTTAAAGCGTTGACATTTATCTCACATGGTAAAACTAGAGTGGCGAGTTCGATTCTCGCCTGGGTAAAGGAAATTATTTAGTGACGAAATTCATTAAATAACACCCTGAATCCCACCCTGGCTAGAAAAGAGTGGTAACCTGTAGATAACCCGTCCCAATTAGGCTTAGTTGCAAAAAGTGGACGTTAATAAGTAATAATAATAATAATAATAATAATAAAAAGACAGGTCTACCAAGTATACACAGCATGTCGTCAATTCATTTATTGTCGTCATCTTAATGTTACTTGTGTTTAAGAGAGAAAAATTCAAGATTTTCAACACGGAGGAATGTTCTTCATAAACGGTCACATGATACACAAGGTTTATCGGAACAAGTTATTTACAGAATATCACCTATTCTTCTAAGGTAGTGTTAAGGCATTCGTCTGATTAGGTTTTCATTTAAAAATCACCCATGATATTAATTGAACGACTTATCAAGATTATCAAAGTAAATGAGGAAACAATTTTAAGCATACATGGAGATGTATAAACAATTGTCAAACTCAATAGTAATTATAGTCTGAGTTAGTGGGTTTTTAATAGGACTATATTTGTAATTTGGGATCAGGATAGCCATGTGAGTTAAATCGTTGCCTGGGGCTCAGGTTAGCCACATGGTAAACCAAGAGTGGCGAGTTCGATTCCCGCCTGGGACAATAGGAATTTATTTAGTGGCGAGCTCATTAAATAAAATACTTATTCCCCTGGCTAGAGAAGGATGGTTAGCGATAGGTAAACCGCCCCGATTAGCCATAGTAGCAAAAATTGGACGCCAGTTAATAATAGTAATATATTTGTAATTTGTAGACAAAATTACACCTTGTACTAGGTCTTTAATAAAGAATAAAATATGTCGCCTATCAATGAATCTTGATGAATAGCCAGTCTTATTCAGTTATGTGATGAAAATCGTCGTATTGTAAGGAATTTAATAAAGAATAAAATATGTCGCCTATCAATGAATCTTGATGAATAGCCAGTCTTATTCAGTTATGTGTTGTAAATCGTCGTACTGTAAGGAATTTAATAAAGAATAAAATATGTCGCCTATCAATGAATCTTGATGAATAGCCAGTCTTATTCAGTTATGTGATGAAAATCGTCGTATTGTAAGGAATTTAATAAAGAATAAAATATGTCGCCTATCAATGAATCTTGATGAATAGCCAGTCTTATTCAGTTATGTGATGAAAATCGTCGTATTGTAAGGAATTTAATAAAGAATAAAATATGTCGCCTATCAATGAATCTTGATGAATATCCAGTCTTATTCAGTTATGTGATGAAAATCGTCGTATTGTAAGTAATTTAATAAAGAATAAAATATGTCAACTAACAATGAATCTTGATGAATAGCCAGTCTTATTCAGTTATGTGTTGAAAATCGTCGTAATGTAAGGAGTTTAATAAAGAATAAAATATGTCGCCTATCAATGAATCTTGATGAATAGCCAGTCTTATTCAGTTATGTGTTGAAAATCGTCGTAATGTAAGGAGTTTAATAAAGAATGAAATATGTCGCCTATCAATGAATCTTGATGAATAGCCAGTCTTATTCAGTTATGTGTTGAAAATCGTCGTATTGTAAGGAATTTAATAAAGAATAAAATATGTCGCCTATCAATGAATCTTGATGAATAGCCAGTCTTATTCAGTTATGTGTGTGAAAATCGTCGTAATGTAAGGAGTTTAATAAAGAATAAAATATGTCGCCTATCAATGAATCTTGATGAATAGCCAGTCTTATTCAGTTATGTGATGAAAATCGTCGTATTGTAAGGAATTTAATAAAGAATAAAATATGTCAATGAATCTTGATGAATAGCCAGTCTTATTCAGTTATGTGTTGAAAATCGTCGTACTGTAAGGAATTTAATAAAGAATAAAATATGTCAATGAATCTTGATGAATAGCCAGTCTTATTCAGTTATGTGTTGAAAATCGTCGTACTGTAAGCAATTTAATAAAGAATAAAATATGTCAATGAATCTTGATGAATAGCCAGTCTTATTCAGTTATGTGTTGAAAATCGTCGTACTGTAAGCAATTTAATAAAGAATAAAATATGTCAATGAATCTTGATGAATAGCCAGTCTTATTCAGTTATGTGATGAAAATCGTCGTACTGTAAGGAATTTAATAAAGAATAAAATATGTCGCCTATCAATGAATCTTGATGAATAGCCAGTCTTATTCAGTTATGTGTTGAAAATCGTCGTATTGTAAGGAATTTAATAAAGAATAAAATATGTCGCCTATCAATGAATCTTGATGAATAGCCAGTCTTATTCAGTTATGTGTTGAAAATCGTCGTACTGTAAGGAATTTAATAAAGAATAAAATATGTCGTCAATGAATCTTGATGAATAGCCAGTCTTATTCAGTTATGTGTTGTAAATCGTCGTACTGTAAGCAATTTAATAAAGAATAAAATATGTCAATGAATCTTGATGAATAGCCAGTCTTATTCAGTTATGTGTTGAAAATCGTCGTACTGTAAGGAATTTAATAAAGAATAAAATATGTCGCCTATCAATGAATCTTGATGAATAGCCAGTCTTATTCAGTTATGTTTTGTAAATCGTCGTACTGTAAGGAATTTAATAAAGAATAAAATATGTCGCCTATCAATGAATCTTGATGAATAGCCAGTCTTATTCAGTTATGTGATGAAAATCGTCGTATTGTAAGGAATTTAATAAAGAATAAAATATGTCAATGAATCTTGATGAATAGCCAGTCTTATTCAGTTTTGTAAAAGTATTGTAAGGAAACCCTCTATAATTTAGGCATGCTGGGGAAAATAGGTTATTGAGAGGTATGAATGCTTCGCATGATGACCCTAATCAATAGAGACCCGAGTATTATAAATCCCGAATATAAATATTTTAATGAATCAATGACTTGACGTATACCCTAAACTAAATATAACATAAAAAATTCCAGAAGAAAGATGAATGAGAGGCGAGTAGGAGACACTGAAATGAAGAGAGATCTCTCTCGATGAGGGGGACACTTGCTCTAGGGCTTAAATCACTTTCCCTGGAAGGCCTGAAAGTGGCCAAGTCGGTACGTGCTTCGAGCTGAGGCTGAAGGCGAGAGCAGCACTTATGCAACCACTGCCAGGCAATGAAGAATTAGAGGAAAACCAGCTGACATCGTAATAAATGTTCATGCGGCCGCAATTCCTGTTTTTTTTTGTGCTCAAAAGGAAGTCAAAATATAAAAAACTTATATCAGACATAAGATTGTTGAATTGATTATTTTTTTGGATTGCAAAAATATAAACAACCTTCTCAGTGTGAGATACATTAAGTGTATAAGTTAAGAATGCATAAATGGATAAATGTGAGAACGCTCACACATGTTAACCATGTTTATCACACAGCAAAGGTTCAATGATAACAATAAGCGGTATTTAACTTTAGAATAAATGGTTAAAAGGCTTTTTTTTATGGTGCAATAAATACAAAGGAGGGTTTTCTTAAAGTTGATAACTCAAAAATACAAATTCCTTTGAGGGGAATGTATAAGAAGAATGATATCAGAATAATATTGATAAATAAATTATTTATCAATGAGACTGGTTAAATATTACCTTTTGATCCAACACATAATACCGGAGGTAAATGCAGTTTTACATGTTATCATTTCTCTAAACATCCACCACTCCTGGCCCTTTGACATTAAAAAACATAGTCTTTAGTTTTATATGAAACTTTTAAAAACTCAGATTTCAGAGTAACGATCAAATACCTTTACTTATGTATGTGCATCTACGTATTCATGTATATATAAATATATTGTATATTAAGGTTGAGCCATTCTGACCAAAGAAATGAATTCTTCAGTCTAAATAAATTCATGATTTTTATTTTATATATATATATATATATATATATATATATATATATATATATATATATATATATATATATATATATATAATCATGAGCAGGCCTCAGGTGCGTCATTTCAAAGATAGGATCGATAAACAATCCAATTCATGACTACAACCTCAAAAGCCCATTTTCATAAATAAAAAAGTCCGTCACGCAGGGGCTGCGTAAACTAACCAGATTCCCGCGTGAAGTTATACAATAGAGAAATCTCCATACGAGAGCCGAACAGTTGCGGCAAAGGGCCGAACTAGATTTTGGCGGGAAAGTCATCCGTTATCGGCCCAAATTTAATAAAAATGCAAATATCTCGGTTAATATTCAAGATAAAGAATACTTGTATAGAACAATATTTATAGTAAGTTTAATTTGCAATAAGATTGGGTCTATACAATTTTTTGATCCGATGTATGGTAACGGAGATATTTCGAATTTTCAAAAATCCCCCCTCTCTAAACCCCCCCTCCCACTGGTCCGATTTCAGCCATTAACGAACTTGATCTGTCTTTTTGCATAAAACGTTTAAATATCGAGTTTGGTAACGATCAAACAAAAATTGCGACCGCTAGAGCGTTAACAGACAAATATATATATATATATATATATATATATATATATATATATATATATATATAATTTTGAACGGACCTCATTTTCGTCATCTCCTGGGTAGGATCGATGGACATTTGAAAAAAATTCTCAAAAATCGCGTCATGAGTATGACCTCAATAGATGATTTCCCTTAAGGGAAATCTGCTATTTATGGGAAATCTGAAAAAAAAAGCTACACTGTCCGCTAATAGAAAAGAAACCAAGTCTACTTACAGAAATTCGTTTTATTATAAATTTCAGTTAAACAGTCTTATTGAAATTTCAGTTATACTTGGAAATGATGTGGTTTGATTACTACCAGAGATGATATACCTGTAACAGGTGTGATAGATAATAGAGAAGGCCGGTATCAACTTAATGCAATGTATAAAAATAACATATCAAAATAAACTCTTTTCAAAAACGAACTAATCACACCCGCACTTCTGACTCCTATAGTCACTGTACACAAAGCTACAAAAAAAACGTGGTAACTCAACCTGAATGCTGTAATGCGACTATTCTTAACCTCGGTACTACTTCTCTATAGCAAAGTGTAACAATGAAGTACTCGGGAACACCCCAGTACAAAGATTTACTGTCAAGGCTATTTTTTACTTTCGCAAGTACCATGCGATGAACGGAATAAATACTCGTTTTGGAACTGACATTGTTCTGCATTCACATAATAGAATTAATAATTAATAAAAACCGCCACGCAGTGGCTGCGTAAACTAAGCTGATTTCCCATGAGAAGGTTTTAAATAGATAAATCTACATACTGGTAACAAAACCGTGAATGTTAAGTGAATAAATTCAAAATGAGAAATCTTTCAGTCAATATACAAGTTAATAGTCTCCACAATGTAATGCGTCTGAATTGTAAAGAAGTATAACACATTAATTTTATAGAAAACTATTTACTATAGCTAGTATTGTATTTAATAATGAATCAGAATTATTTATATCTCAATCACTCAAATTTTAATAATCCTAGAACAAAAGAAGGAGTGGGGGATCTACAGAACGTATTTGCATATATCTCACAAAGTAAAACAATATTTGGTATATAACCTTGTAATTAGGTGGTTCGTGATATAACAGCGTATTAATAATATGACACAAGCAGGAAGTTAATATTCAAGATACAGAAAATATGTATAGAACAGCATTTATAGATCATTCAATTTGTAATAAGATTGATTTTATACAAATTTTCGATCCGACGAATAGCAACAGAGATATTTCCAATTTTCGAAATTCCCTTCTCTAAACACCTTTCACGCTGGTCCGATTTCAGACATTAACGAACTTAATCTTTTCTTTTTACATAAACCGATTAAATATCACCTTTGGTAGCGATCAAACAAAATTTGCGACCGCTAGAGCGTATATAAATATAATATTGAACGGACCTAATTTTAGGAGGATCGATGGACAATTGAAGAAATGTTTCGAAAATTGCGTCATGTGTACGACCTCAATAGCTGATTTCCCTTAAGGGAAATCTACTAATAAGAATTGGATTCAGAACTAAATGTGCAAAATCTATATAAAAAAAGACAGTAATACGTCCATTCTAAAAGCGGATAAAGGTAAAATTACAGTTATACTAAATACAGCATATTATATGAATAAGACCATTATCTTGTCAGATATGGTTTGTTTCATAGATGATGACTCAATTTCTGTAGAATATTCTGTGTAAAAATAGGTATATTTTTAAAATCTGTCGTGAATATATAATGTTGCAAGTTGAAACTGTTCCATCTCACATGTCTACCAAACTGAACTTAAGTTAAATTTAAGGAGCAAGGAATTTAAGCTTTATGGAACTTAAATTCCTTGCTCCTTAAAATTAAACACTATTCAACCTTAAGCCATTCTAGTGAAGAATATTTGATAAGCTCCTACACAATGGAAAGAATACAAAATCTGTGAATATCCTACTCATCTCACATTAAGAATAAAAGGAAACATCTACGCAAATAACAGTTCTTATCTCTTACATTTATGTAACCCGAATACTATTATTGTATTTTTTTTCTTTTCTGCTTTCAGTAAAAGTCAATTAATGCGATTTTTGTTTAAAACAACTGTATCCCTAAAAGTCACATGACCACCTCAAATTCAATATATTATTAGAGTAATATTGAATGTAATGGACAACATTATCAGTGTGTCACTCCATTATGAGGAAAATCAGCTTAGTTCACATTGCGCCTGTGTCTTGGACTTCTTTAGATATAAAGTGGATATAACACGAACATAATCACTTCATTGGATAAGCGAATGAGTTCCATGATACATGTCTCCTTGTTGTAGAGATAATATATTCAACTATCATGAGCACATACTAGGGGTGCAAGAGGCATCAATAAAATTATCATAACTGACAGGTGATTTGGATAAAATTAAGTAATCCATCTGAGATAATGTTATTTAATTGATTCAGTGCTATAACAACGTTAATCTATTACGAACAAGACAAAAGAAGTTAAGGCATTACATCATATACAATTTCAATTACGACATAACTTTTTTGTAGGCTGAAACATTAATTAGCGATATATTATTAACAATACACTATATAAATGGGAGAGAAAAAGTGACATCTACATAATTCTATAGTATGTTCAAAAATGTTTTTAAAAAAACTAAAGGTATTTTATTTCTTATTCATATTGGGTGCGTCAGACTCCAGTGAAGGCAAGGCTAGACGAAGCGGTCGGATCACTTTTTTGTATCAAGGGATTCTTCCCGACCTCTTCATGGGAACCTCTAAGAAAGAATATTTCGTATCACCTTCACTTTTCAGTGTGCTTAGGAATTCTGATCTGAAATTCTATGATTTTTATGTTAGAATTGATTTATTTCTACATTACGACCATTCAACATCTAAAATCCATTTGACAAATTAGTAAACTTTCATTGAGTAAATTAAGTGCAACACTGCACCAATGAATCTTATAGTTCATATTTTCCAAGAAGAAACTTTGTTGCTATTCCTTTAAAAACTACTGCAGTGAAGTATTAAAACTTGGTTTTCAAATCCTTCTGATTTCCACGGCTATCATCATTTCCAACCATGCACTGGAATTGCCTTCAGCAGATATGTGCCTCCATGTGTAGTCCTCATTCAAATGAATTTCGGTACTTATGATACTGGTAGTTCAATTTACAACAGCTTGCAAGAATATTCTTATGAGTGTACACAAGCGGGAGATAAAGTTTAACTTCAGAGATGTACTTTGGTGTTTTAAAACTTGAACCATGTTTAAAGAGAGTTGTAGATCTACTCAGCAAAGTAGTCGTCATTTTGATTGTCAATAGAAGCATTTACAGACACATGATTAATAAGTGACGATTAGTTAGAAATTATTGTCATCTCTGAAGACATTATATAGTTTAATATGAATGTAGGAGGTTGCTATTTGACTGAATGCTCTAGAAAGGTTTTTGAATTACTGATGAACTATCTCTTCTTTTGCCAAATGAAAAGATATAAATGGCCTTACTTACATAATGGCCTCTTTGAGAGTCCGCCCCCGCAGTTATGCAAGTCCCGAGCTACAAAGGTTTGTGTTCCGTACTATCGGCGGAGGATAAGGTCCGATTTAAGAAAGCGGACCGAATCAGCACTTTACCTCCGGGAAGTCCGTGTCATACCGGAAACTATTTGTCCTCCACTTCGGGACACACATTAGGACAAAAAGTAGTGATGTGTTCGAAGAGTTACTACTTATATCAGCAAAGCTGAGGGAGGAAGGGAATGAATTGGCGACGTAGGGAATTCGAGATTCAGTTACATAAACTGTGTTGCTGTTTGTAAGAATACATTGAACTACAAATCAATCATCAAGGATACTTCTGGTATTAAAGAACTATGGCAATGTAAATAAATTGTTAGTGAAATGCTAGTAGTAGCTGGTATAATGAGGTGTATAAACATCCAAAATACGCTAAAGATTTTAAAAAGTCCGTGACTCAGGGGCAGCGTAAACTGAGCAGATTTCTCACATGTAGTTATACAATAGAGAAATCTACATATTGGTAACACTTAACACCACATTGAATATTAAGTGAATATATACAATAGGTAATGACATATCTTTCAGCCAATTAACAAGTTAATAGTCTTTACAATGGAAAGCATCTGAATTGTAAAGAAACAGGCCAGACAACCTTGCAGTGCTAAATAGATAGATAGAAATATTCTAGACTTGAAAGAAAAACAATTACTGAAAAATATCTCTTTATAACATATTAATTATATTGACAACTATTTACTATATCTAGTACTGTAATTTATAATGAATCAGAATCATTCTTAACTCAATCACTGAAATTTTTGTAGTCCAAGAACAAAAGATAGGGGGGGGGATGAATAGAACTTATTTGCATATATCCCACAATGTAGAAGTTCAATGAAAACAATAATTGTATTTAACTTGGGAATGAAGTGTTTATTGAAGGGCTTATTATTAATGTGGCATGACTAGGAAGGGGGTTTGCTGAAAGCTGAAAACCGAAAAATGCAAATATCTCGGTTAATATTAAAGATAGAGAATAAATGTATTTTACAATATTTGTAGTAAATTTTATTTGCTATAAGATTAGTTCAATACATTTTTTCGATTCGATGTATAATAACATAGATATTACTAGACCGATTTCAGCCATTAACGAACTTCTTTCTTAACATCTTTCCTTTTTACATAATACGTTTAAATATGGAGTTTGGTAATGATCAAGCAAAAATTGCGACCGCTAGAGAGTAGACAGACAAATATATATATATATATATATATATATATATATATATAAAATTTGAACGGGCCACATTTTCGTCGTCTCCTGGGTGGGATCGATGGATATTTGAGGAATGTTTTGAAAACCGCGCCATAAGTACGACTTCAATAGCTAATTTACGTGAAATGAAATCTGCTATAAATGTTGGTCTTTACAGTTGGCATTAATGGATATTTGTTATGTTGGACTAAATTGTTAAGCATTTCTTGTACAGCTTGCTTCAAGTTTATTTAACACGTGGTAAAAAGAATGTAGGAAGTGATAGGCTAAGGCATATATGGCTCGATGATTTGCGGAGGTTAGGCCTCCGTGATTGGAGAGATTCGTAAGTGCCGAGAAGCCTCGATACTTGGTCAACTGTAGTATTGGTAGAAGTCTGGTCTTCGAAGTACTTTTGAGCGTAGTAAATAAGTGTTTCTTAAGTCATATTATAATTTAAATTAGGGTGATTTGGGTGAAAATTTAGACAAACCCTCCGCGAAGACATACATATCACTATAAATTGAATTACTTAAGAAAAAACTTTAAATTCATAAGTTGGAATACTACGAATAAAATAAAGTTTAAACAAAATACATTAATAAAGCTAACGATTGGGGGAAAATAATAATTTTTTTTTAAATCATACCTGTGTAACATCTTTTGCTCCTTAAAAACATGTAGAGCTGGACCGTATTATAGGCTATTGTGCAAAGCCAATTGTTAAGACCAGAGCTAGTAGGCATCTTGGAAAGCGTGTGACACATGGTACACAGCTGGCACCATGCAGTCAATAGGAACGGGGAACTAGCGGGAAATCGGCATGGGGTTGCTGAAAGAAAAGGGACAGACAGTGCACCGGAAACTCCCGGGGAAAGTACAACAAATGCAGGAAGTCGTCAAACTTAACAACTGTGAAATATTTCTGATATCAAAACTGCAGCTGTCGACGGGTGATATCGAATTACAACAAGAAAAATTGTATTCTTGTGAACTCCTCGCAACGAACCCTCTCATGCTTGACCAAAGGCGAGAGTCGGAGTAGTTCCTACTCTGGTACCTAGGGTGTGCTTGCTCGAGTAATACAACCCACACTTGCCCACATGGTCGAGGTGTGACAAATGTTTACTTCATCAACACCAGCCACATAGTACTATGCATTTTACTAGAATGACTATATCATGGAGGTTGAAAGAATTCAGGCGAAATGAATATATAACATAAGCTACCCCTTTTTAGGAGTCATAAATGGGCGATTGGTAGAAACCTGCTTTAATGAAAATTGTATTTATAAAGCAAATGATAATTTGGACATGATGGCTGAGTAGAATATTTTCTTTAAATTTTAGCACGTAGCTTTCTAAAATATTTAGTGTAATCTTCGGAAGGATTCCTAAAGATTCCATGATATAACATTTTCCCATAAAGTATTGACGGCACGGTACATTTATTACTGCTTTTTAATCTCAGATCATCTGTGCTTGGGCTATTCTTGTTTCAAAGAAAATCATCTTTGTTTTTTTATAATAACATAGCCAAAAAATGAACCACCTAAAGGGTTAAAATGACTTCTTATATTTCGCAAACTAGATATTGCAGATGCAGATATAGTATATTAACTAGCAACATCTCAACGGATTTAGCGATGTTGGCGATGCAGGTTTCAGGGATATGAATAGACATTACAACCTTACTGTGATACTTGAAGCGTTGATCCAAGGTTCTTACAAGGAATAAACGCTACAGGAAAAAAAAACTGACTTTCAATTTCCTCTCTCAAGACCATTCAGAAAAGAGAGGACATTGCACGTCGACCAATGCAACATAGATTGTAGGGATTCTCTATTCGGATGTGTCATTGATTTCTTTTGACGGTTAGTAACTTGATAGACAGTATTAAAACATTGCAATATCTCTAGTTCCTAGGTTATTAGAACTTATATGTTCCCATACTTCTGTCTCAATATTCATTTACCAAATACCCTCTAGAAGAGTGCTCAAGTGACCCTTAACTTGCGGTCTGGAATTTCTTAAGGGGGCATAGAAGTGGATATACAATTAAAAGACAGATATGGTAACCTATGGATAACCCGTCCCAATTAGCTTTCACAGCACAAATTGGGCGTTAGGAAATAACCTATTTTTTATTTATTTTAACCTTCTTTTTTTTTTAAAGTCCAATGAAGGCTAACTGTTTGCTACCAGAAATCAACATTCGTATTAAACACTGTAAACTCTTTGTCTTTTGATGTAATATCGATATCATCTACGAATGCACAGGAAGTGATATTCGGTTAATTATTTAGCCATAGCATAGATTTAGCTTGTTTAATAGGCAGTTTGTACTTAAATTGAAGAGGGCGGGCAATATTGGGGTTCAACCAACCTGCCCCTTCTTAATTAAGATTTATTTTTATTTTTTTATAATGGGTGGGAATGTAAAATCGATTCTTTGTTAGAAGATCTATCTAATTTATAAAGCTTTGGCGGCATTGGGAAAATCTAAATTGGACTATAGCCTTCTTGGTTTATTCGTGTTCTGCACTATCATACATAAGCCTTTGAGACATGTAGAAACAAAATTCAACAACTTTTTCTCCTAACTTAGATTCCTGAATGAATGTGTTGAATGATTATGACGGACATTTTAATATAGGCACCAGAACTCGAAACGAATCCCACTTAATGAGGTAGGAACTCCACGTATTGATTTCATATCTTATCTAGAGCTCATTTAATTTTTTATTTTTATAGGGTACCTTTTAGAGTGAGTGAAATTATAAAGATTTTCTTTTCTCTAGCCTGAATTAAAAGTCCGTCACGCAGGGGCTGTGTAAGCTAAGCAGATTTCCCACGTTCTGTTATTACACGCTAGTGATCTCATTATGGAATAATGTGGTCCATGATATTACAGCTTATTCTTAATATGACATGAGTCGGAGTCGGGGTGTACATGTATATAACAATATTTATAGTAAATTGTATTTGCAACAAAATTGGTTCTACGCAATTTTTCGATATATATACATATATAATTTCGAAAGGACCTCATTTTCATCATCTCCCTGGTAGGATAAAGGATATTTGAAGGAATTTTAGGAATATCGCATCATGACTACGACCTCAATAGCTGATTTTCTTTAAGGGTAATCTACTAAAACAGACAATAGTTTTCAATCATTTTACAGAAACATTGCTAACTGCTAAAAATTAAAAATATAAAATCGATTGATATAAAATTTCAAAAATTTTAGTTCATTATGGAGATAAACATCGCCGTTTCTTCTTTATAATTAATGAAGATTTCTTTACCTTTGATCTACTAACCTAGTTTATCCAATACACTCCTGATTGAACTAAGCTCAAAATGATGTGGGGTTTATTATAAACTTTGCCAGAGAGTGTTGTGAATATAACTAATTATATAGCCCAGACCTATGAATCGTATGATGGTGAGCGTACTTTTTATAGCAATAATTGTTTTTATTATTTTCAAACCATATTAATCCTATTACGTAGGACTTTATTTAAATTTGTCCATCCTTTAGATAATAAGTCCATTCGTTAAAGTCTTGATCAGTTAAAGCATGTAGAGTTGCTAATCGTTTTATAATTTGGAATCCTTGAAGTTTGATTGTTATGTTAGATCAGAGGTGGGGAACCTTTTTACCATTAGAGGCCACATTTAAATTAGGCAGCAATAAGAGAGGCCGCATAAGCTGATTGACCTAAGAAAGTGACTTTTGTGAAATTATTATAGTTTTTCTATAGATTTAACAATTTATTTCATTATATAGAAAAAATAAAATATAATACTACAAAATTTTAAATATAATATACATATAAAATAATATAAAAATATTATAAAAAATACAATAAAAAATATTTTTTTATTCACTAAGTTAGTGACTTATTTGGCTTTGTTTTTTGTTTGACAGTAATTGTATATTTGGATCAAGCTTCGTAACACACAGCTTTAATTGATCCTCTAAATGTGCATCTGTAATTTGCGTTCTTAAATTTGTTTTTATTTTTGACATGAGAGAAAATGTTGTCTCGCAACAGTAGGTACTTCCGAAGCAGGAAAGTAAACGGCGAGCATGTTCTCGAAGGCATGGATATTCAACAGCATTTTTCCAGATTTCTATGGGATCCTTTTTAGCGTTAAAATGGGATTTGATGATATTATCTTCCCCTAAATCAATTAACTCCATTTTTAGTTCTGCAGGAGCCTCGGATATATCTATTAAATGTGGTTCAAATGCCAGTTTCATAGCAGGAGTGTGCTCGTCAAAATCAGAAAATCTTTTAGAATACTCTTCTTTCAAACAATCCAAGACAGTTGTTTTTTGAAACGAACTCTACCATTTTGTACTAGGTGGCAAAGGGCCGCACAAGAACCTCGCGGAGGCCGCAGGTTCCCCACCTCTGGGTTAGATACTTGCGATTCTAAGAGTAAATAGTACGTTTTAAGTCATTCCAAGATTTCTTATAATTCGGCAATTTCTTCCTTATTATTCCAGTATTTAGTAAGAAATTGAGACCGCATTTTTCTTAATTATCAGATTAAAATATTAAGGTATAATGTTCGATCAAAAACATACAAGGTTGAGACATTGACAGATTAAACAGTAAATAATTAGTTGTGATTCACGACCTCTCATTTACTGTCAAAACAAATGAGGCCTACACAATAAAACATTGCAGATAATTTAAAAAGAAACTGTATTCCTAATACTCAAGTATGCTTTTAATATTTTCAATGAACTGTAAAACAGTATAATCTCACACAAACTACAAAGAATGAAGGAAGAAGCATGAATAACCTATGATGAACTTAGATTTTTTTACATTCTATTAATCTTGCTAATTTCCTTTAACCAACTCTATAGTACTCGTGCTTTAGTAGTTTAGTTTTCATACTTAAAGTTAAGCAATGCCAGACACTTACCACGCGTTATAGGAAAAGCCATATGTCAACAATGAATAACATTGAAAACAGGGGAAACTTCAATAACAATAATTTGAATAATTGAATTCGTCCATTATTGAATCACCCATCATTTAACCTCCAAAAAAAGCATGTATATCAATTGAGTAATTACGAATAACTACATAAAAACATTTTTCTTTAATATATTTTTTTATTTGTCTTCGTTTCAGTATCCTAGAAATAAGGGAGTATATTTCAATAATAATCTCCTGTTATACAACCCTTCTTTCGATATAACTTACTGTAGAGTGGGCACATTATACAATTCTACACATTAGTTCATCAAAAACAATATACAATTAAAATCTTTAAATATGTAAAATGCGGTGCTAATTGACGGAATCCAAACAATAATTAAGTGTAACTAAATACAATATATGTAAATAAAATGTTATTAATATAGCAATGACTGAGCTGTAGTTATATCGTGAGCTGCAATAAGAAAGATCAATCAATAAAATTGAGTTTTATGTAAAGGAATGCTACCCTTTTAGCAACAAAAAATGTCTGGAGAAAAGCAGAAAAAAATAACATACATGTCATTGTAAGGGTATAAACTCTGAAGGCGAAGACAAGGAAGGTGCTGCTACTAATAAGAACGTAAAGACATGCATGAAGAACTGAGGAGGATCCCACGTCTCAGTACGTGATCTGGAGGTAAAGATGGTACGTGAAATAATATAGGGGAAAGGAAGCTTTTGTGATGTCTCAATCAAAAGTTCAGCTCGCGAAATATTATAGCTTTTAAAATTTTCAAATAGTCTCAATAAAATATCCTGAAGGGGACTCATTTAATTAACATGAAAAACTCAAAACTATAATTACAATGGAATAGCTCAATTACTCTACTCAAACAGCTTTTATGGAAATAACTTTCTTCATTTTTACTCGTTCCAACAAACATCATTTTGCCACAATCTAAATATGCATATCTATCATATTGACTAGTGAATTCTATCCATCTTTGCAGAATATGTAAAAAAAATGTTTTCAAAACTTCAAAGTAGATTAACAAAAACCGAAACAAAGTGTCTCATTTGCCTTAAAGGGGATTTACAGGATGGCAATAATAATGAAATGATACAACTAATTATGAATTGATTTAGAGTACTTAAAAACAAATAAGAGAAAAATGATAATACTCCGTGCTCGTGGTTACTTGCAGCATCTAAGACACACTTTTTGTTTTGGTGAAAAATATGCAGAAATCAGACAATAATAGGAAGACAAAACCATGTATACCTATTTCAAAACTTATAATATTTTATTTCCTTTATTTGGAAAATATTTGAAATTATTTTAAAAATCCATCAAATAACAGCTGAGTAAACTTAACAGATTCTTCACAAGTAGGAGGGAGAAACGATGACATCATTATTTCTCTTTTAGTAAGAACCCTAAGTAAACAAGACTTAAAAGTAAAACTGGGAACGAAATTATAAATGGTACAATAGTCTAAAATGAAAATCCGGTGGGTAGGAGTGGTAACAGAAAAAAAACCTCAAAATATTAATAACTATTAAAAACGTTAATATCCCAGCGAGAGACAAGTAATTCTAAAAAATTATTAATTAAGAAATTATTAACAAGGTCAGCGAAACAACACGTAGTAAAGGAGATAAGAGGAATTTACACCTCTTGTGTAAATGTTTCAGCGAATCCACGTTTAACTGTGGTTCTTGACCACTGCGGTTAAAGGAAAGCAAAAACTCAAAGTGTTTTAACGTGTTCTAGGCTACATTGGCTGGGAAGAATGCAACTTTTACTAGTAGGAAAATTTAACATTGAAGTAGTTTTATTTATGAGTAATATTATTTCCGTTGCAGAAAACTTGTGTACTTCAACTTCATTTAACTTTTTTATAGGAAATGTCAGTACTTTTACGCAAATTCACTAATAAAAATGTTATACCTACGATTGTAAAATACAATTTAAAAATAATAAGACTGAAAGATGGTATTTTTGTTTTTATGGGGAGTAGTGTAATATATGGAGTTTCCTGACTATATGTTTCTTGTCAATGAAGGTAGTAGTCAAGGCGAAAAAAACAAAATAGGAAATACCTCTGCTGGTATACAACGGATAAAAATGTAAACGATATGTATGGTTTTGTGATGAGCAAAAATATAAAATACAAATTTTCTGAATCTTCAATAAGTACAGATAAATTTGCTATTTTTTTCTGCGCCCCTCCAACCTGCCCCATCAAGCAATTTTACTGGTAAAAGAACATAGATTGATCAACTCCAATAATTTTTTTCCCCCAATTTGAATGGTAATTATTCTGTTCGGGTGCAGACATTCAAACGGATAATGTTCTTGATATCTAGGGGCATTCAAATGAAAAAAATTAAAAGTAAACTTGGTCCTTGTACTATGTCTTTCCAAGAGCCATACGGTAATAGCTTATTCTCTGAAGGGAAATAATAATATAGTATATTATTATTTTGAGCATTCGAACCAATTTTCAGAGGTAGTTTGCGTTCAATTTGTCTTATTCAGTTTATGAAATCAGTATTTGAAGGCGTCATCCATTGGTGACACCACCTCTCGCAGATATAATATGACACGAAAGGAGAACATTTTGAACATTTTGAAAAGGTTGACAAGTCGGAAGAAGAAATTGACAAGGGAGTTAGGTTTGGAAAATTAAGATAGAACAGTCCATGAATAAAACAAATTATTTTCCACGTGCTGAACTGGTACTCGCGAGACGTCATTGCAGATTCTACTGTTTATTTTTCCCTTAATACACAAGACATTCGAGGGGATATGAATGTCTAGAGATGAAATGTCCAAACACATGAGTAGAAATGCTAACCAACGCTGAGTAAGAGAGCAATGTAGAATGCAATTATTAAGACCCATAGCTTCATTTGGTCGTACAACATTTTTATATCCAAAGCTGAATAAGGGAGATGTGTTTCTGAAAGCAAGAAATGAAAAATTGTAAGAGTTCTGCTATTCTTCAAGTTAGAAAAGTCCGTCACTCAGGAACTGCATAAACTAAGCAGATTTTCCCCGGGCTGGTATGGCACAAGACTAATCTCATCTCAACATATATTCTCTACTTCTAAAGATAACGCAGATTCTCTTGAATACCTTCCTTATCACGAATATAAACGTTAGAGTTGAATGAAACTGTTAAATCAAGAGGATTAACATGTACAAGTCAAGAGTGGAAAATCTTAATTCATGGCGTCACCGCGCTACATATTTCCATGGATTTCCAGAAGTTCCATGAAGACAATATGAGATAGTTATTTTTATGTTTTATGAATGAAACCACAGTTGGTAAAATTATGCAGTTGCAGTAATAAAATGAACTATAAACAATTACCAAGCTCACTTGTCTTAAGCAGATACGAATTTCTTTCTTTGCAGTGCATTATAACAGACTAAGAACGAGATCCTTATAAAATGCAGTAAAAACGCAAAATAAATTGATAAGTATTGTTGAGCCTTGCTCCAGAAGTCAAAAGACGACTTTCAGAATATGACACAATCAAAAACCATAAAAGTTGTACACGCTGTAATATTTCACTGCCTGTTCATGTTTAACAATTTTAGGATCTGCATTTAAATCTTTCGTTCGATAAATTAACGTTTTGCCTGAATATAAATAATTGATGGATTGAAATTTGAAATAAGGAACTATAGATTGTAGAGCAAGAGAGAGGAGGGGGTCAGATTTGTCTCGGGGGCGGCAGAGGGTGGGGGCAGCAATAGCTGAGGGTATATAGAGACCTGAACCGCCCCTCGATGGTTGTGTCCCACCAGCCGAGATGCAGCCTCGTTTCTCACTGGTAATGTCGTCAAATTCCCAATCCATTATTATATTTTATTGTGATTGCTTTTATACAGTGATATTTAGTATACTCCGAAGTGCTTTCCATCTTCTGCAACCTTCTTCACCAGAGGACTCAGCATCGCCAATATCTAAGTTCTTATTTATTATTATTGCATATCAAGTGCTAGTACGTTGACACCTGAAGTTACAAGTGAGTCGACTAGTGTATTGTGTCGGTATTGAGTCTACTTAAAGGTACGTTTTGCACGAGTTCTTAGTTTGTGGAAAACATCAACTTCAGTAAGCCACAGAAGAGGCCTTTATACATTCTCGCAAGAAATTCGGATTAAATGAGATTTCTGGGTCCATTTGAACCAAAAATATATCGTGAAAATTGTTGTTATTCTCTTTAAATACTTATAAAGAGAATACCTTCATCCGTACATACTCATCTCGTTAACCCTCATAAAATAGTTATTAGTCATTACCAAAATAATTTCGAAATTAAACTCATTTTAATTACTTTTATCTGTTAATTAAATTATACTCAACATTAATCTGGCTTTTTGGTACAAAATGATTCATTTTCAATGAACGGAAATGGCAATTTCCTATTTCCCTAGCTAGCTATATTTTTGGACGTAAAGGTTATGCGACGAAATCCTAAACTATTTTTATGCATAATATGCTATATTGATAGCAAAAAGAGAGATACAATTTTAATAATCCTCAATTTTTTTCTGTAGAAAATGTATAAATCATTTTGCCAGTTAGTTTAATAAATTCAGTTAGTTTAACTTCAAATAATAATTAATCTTATGTTAGAAAGTAGTCTTTTTCTGAGTGGTCGCATGGCAAGAATCTGATTTTTTACATATTTTACGGAAGTTTTACATTCGATTACTAAATTACAAATGAATGAATTCGAGTCCATGATTGTTACATAATATTATTGTCAATTGCAGTTTCTCAACATTCATCAATGTTATTTTCAATTTGTTGTTAAAAAAAAAAAAAACTCATTCAGTTCCATTTTGAAAAGTTTTCAACTTATCTTAAACTATTACATTTGGGTATACATAATAACTGAAATACGTTTAGTTGGCTGTTTAATTAATGAATTTCGGCAAGAATATTAGTACACTGATTGTGAGGTGAAAATACAAATTTGAAAAAAGATGCTTTATTGCTTTTCGATTTTCATAATATGAGTTAGTAAAAATGAGTATTATGGGATACTACTCATTTCTTCCCATTGTTTTTTTTAGGGTTAGCAACACAAAAATAATTATTTCTAAATCAATCTCTAAAAGTCGAAATGGGGCTCAGGTTAGCCATGCGAGTTAAAGCGTTGACCTTTATCTCACATGGTAAACCTAGAGTGGCGAGTTCGATTCTTGCCTGGGCAAAAGAAATTATTTAGTGACGAAATTCATTAAATAACATCCTAAAATCCCACCCTGGCTAGAAAAGGGTGGTAACCTGTAGATAACCCGTCCCTATTAGCCTAAGTTGCAAAAAGTGGACGTTAATAAATAATAATAAAAGTCGAAATGTAGTGTATATATTTTTGATTTTATTTTCAAACACATGATATTAATTGAAGCCAATGTTTTAAGAAATCTTGTGCACTAGTAACTATGCAAACGTTTTTCTTTTTTAACTTGCTTAATAGTCTCTTACTCTGAGAAAAATATGAACGAATATATACTTACATTTCATTTTTGAGCAATTTTATAATTTGTTTCTTATATTAAACATCTATTAGAACAATATTAATATAGATGGGTAGAAATAACTTTGTTGGGGCTACGTCCGCCAACATGGAAATGTAAAGGATAGTTATCAGTTTTGTTTTTGTAAGCACGAAATGGAGGTAGAACCTGTGGATTTGGGTTTCATTATTTGATTGTGACAAAACTTATCAATAGTGAATTTTTCGTCATATCGAAAAATTCTATAGAACCAATATTATTGAAAATTTAATATTCTATAAATTTTGTTTTATACATGTTTCGTCTGTCTTCAATATTAATCGAGATATTGATATTTTTTTAGATTTCAGCCTTCAGTAAATCCCCATTTTCAGTCATCGCAGGTTAAGAACAAGCTGAAATCACGAACCATCTTATTTTAAGCCGAAATAAAAAATATTGTATTATACAAATCTTTTCTAGATGAGACACTTGCAAATATGTTCTAATGACCCCCACTCTCCGTCTTTTGTTCTTGGATTATTAAAGTTAGCGTGATTGAGATTATTTGATTCATTATAAATTACAGTACTAGATATAATAAATAGTTTTCAATGAAATTAACATATTCATATATATTAATATTCAGATATATTTTAGTAATTGGTTTTCTTTCCGATAAACAATGTTTCTATCTATTCAGCTCTGAGAGGATGACAGACCTATTTGTTTAGGATTCAGACGCACGCTTCCTATTGTTGAGGTTATTAAAATATGTAATAACTGAATCATTTCTCATTATCACTTGTATTTATTCACTTAATATTCACGGTGGTGTTCTGTGTTACCAGTATGTAGATTTATCTATTGTAAAACTTCACGTGGGAAATCTGCTTAGTTTCGCAGCCCCTGCTTGTAGAACTCTTCATTTACTCGCCTGGTACAATAATTAAACTCTTTACACTAATATACTAAGTCAATTCTCTGGGAAAATCCAAGACCACTACCACATTCCACAAACCTGTTCAATTCTTATTCATCTAAAAGGTTTTTAGCTTTTAGCAGATTTCCCTTAAGGGAAATCAGCTATTGAGGTTGTACTCATGACGGAATTTTCGAAATTTTTCTTCAAATGTCCATCGATCCTACCCAGGAGATGACGAAAATGATGTCCGTTCAAAACTGTATATATATATATATATTTGTCTGTTACCGCTCTAGCGGTCGCAATTTTTGTTTGATCGTTACCAAACTCGATATTTAGTCGTTTTATGTAAAAAGAAAGATCAAGTTCGTTAACGGCTGAAATCGGACCAGTGGGAGGGGGGGGGGTTTAGAGGGGAGGATTTTCGAAAATTCGAAATATCTCTGTTACTATACGTCGGACTCAAAAATCGTATAAAACCAATCTTATTGCAAATTAAATTTACTATAAATATTGTTATATACATTTTTTCTTTATCTTGAATATTAACCGAGATATTTTCATTTGTATTCTGCGTGTGGTCACCAGTAGGCTATGTTCGGAATTTCCGCCGAGAGCTCTGGCGGCCGTTTCCAAACTATTCGTCCCTCGTGAATAGGTTTAGAGGTTAGGTTAACTGTTTTTTGGGGCTAGAAACTACTGGGTTATTACGCCTAAATAATGTTTTAGGTTTAGAGGTTTCTTACTACTACAGTTGTTATTAGGCAGATATCTCTATTGTAAAACTTCACGTGGGAAATCTGCTTAGTTTACGCAGCCCCTGCGTGACGGACTTTTTGGGTTGTAGTTCTGTCAAAGTGGGATTAGTGAAACTTACGTACTCAGCTATAAATGAAAACCAATAAAATGATAACGGTTCATTAGATACTGGTATGATTGATGATAAAATTGCTGAAGAGTCGAGCCACGGAATGGGAACTTCTAACGTTTGAAACATTGTTCGTATGTCTTTCATAAATTGAGTATTGCTCACATTATAATCAACCGAAAGGTAAGATATAGTTATTAGTTGGATTGTATAAATGGTACAACATGCTGCAGGAAATAAGTTTTGTTGGCTAGTACGTGTTTTAGATTTGTGTGCGATTTTCCCAATAGACATAGACTCAGGAGAGAGAGATCTATGAAAAAACTGTAAAGAAGATAACATACAAGGAAAAAACGTAGCTCGACTGGAAGAAATTAAAATTTTCTGTTAGTTTCATTAAGCGAGTACTTTATAAAATATTGTTCTGAACCAAAATGAAATGATGAGCTACATTTTCTTGCGAAACTGTCGAGACATATTTGTTAAATTAATTTTGCATAATTAAAAATTCAGTTGAACAATAATGCCTGTAACTTATGAACATCGAAATGATAGGCTAAAAATGAGAATTGCAAATTAAACAGTACATTTGAAAGAGCAGGCAATCAGTACTTCATATTTTTTAAATGAAATTGAATTTAGTATTATTTTATGGAATATTCTTGGTTCTAACCTATTTATCAACCATAGTTATTTAAAGTATTGACTATTTTATAAATGATGTTATTTTAGATTTTACTAGGTCTGGGATAGGCAAACAAGTTTTTATAGCTATCCAAGGGCTTTACGTTCTTGGCCTACCGAGACTACTATGCATAGCGGAACGAATTGAATTGTGTTAATAACTTCTAAATTGTCCTAATGAAAAAGTCAATTTTTTTTAAGTATAACGGTACATTTCAATATTTACTATTGAGAGTACATGTTAGTATGGGCCTATACGTCCTTTGGTAGGGATACTCTCAGGATGTATCTGAGGCAGATTTGGTCCTGGTTTTTCCGTAACACCAGCTCCAAACTGAGGTTAAACAGTGGTTTAATTATTAGTCCTACTTTATGGTAACGCTCGGTTTCAACATTCCAAAAAGAAAAAAATGTTTAACATATGATAAGTTTCCCAAATATTCCCACTAACAATAAGTGGAACACCTCTAATTCTGTTTTACCAACTGGTACTTTAATGTACCAGTCGTACACCTCCATTTTCCCCAATAAAGAGTGGTTTAGATTAATTCTTTTATCTTGTGAAGTATTTTACCGAAGAGAAGTGGTAATCTCTGGTTCTCTTTCACCATCCTCCCACTAACCATCTACAGCTGACCAACAAACAGAATATGTTGTCAAAAGTGCGATAACTAAAACGTTTGCTTATTAATTGCTTATCTTACGTATAGCGAGATTAATCACAGCTATTCATTCTTCTTGTATTTTTTTTATTATAGCTCGTCATTACTTTTATTTATAAATATATTTATATATTTATAACAAGTTGGTAGGTGTAAATTAAAAAGTTTGATACTTTTATAACTGTCATCCGGTAATCATTGTTCAGTTACTTTTGAAAATTGTGGTAAGAATATTTAGGTTTATTTACCTTGTGAAGTAATTAAAAAAATAATTTGAGTTTAGATGTAAATAATGGCACACTTTCGGAATATGAATTTCTCTTTTTTTAAGGTACTTGCTAATAAATAAAAAATCGAAGTAAGTATTAACCATTTTGTACCAAATTGAGACATTTATTGTTTTGAGAAATTTCTTCCCAAGGGTTAAGTGTTATCCAGAATTCCAGGCTAATAGACATAGGTTTTGAATCCGAACTCACTTGATCAACCTGCTTTTTAAGTTCTTTTTTCAAAATCACATTGTAAGTTGTAAAGATTGACCCTTGGCCCTTATCAGACTAGCAAAGTTTATTTCCTTGAAGTCATCACCTATCTAAACTTCAATAACATCGTTAATATTTCTTTTATCGTGAAAATGTAGGGGATATATTGTGTTGAGGTTAACAATTTCGGTCCTAAAATACTTCACTATTATAAATTAGGAAATTTTGACTTCTGACTTACAAATACATTATTCGTGTTCTATGAAAATGCCTCAAAAGAAGTAAAAAATGTTTTTGTATATGATAAATCATAAAAAGAAAAGGCAATGCATATTGCTAACAAGCGATATTTTATACTTTGCTACTACCCTCAGGACTGGGGGTTTATTTCGACTTCAACACATATTCGTCAATATCTTTCTTAATATTGATTTTATCGAAAAAAAGTAAAGAACGAATTGCATTCAGAATCCATTATACTGCCCTGACACTTTATTTAGTTATATGGATTTTTAAATTTTGGCTTAGGACTTCCGGTCACTAAAAATAATTCATTAGTTTTCCATAAAATTGCCTAGATAGAATCGTGATTTATTTTTGAATATCTATCAGGGATGTGAATACTTCAACATGGGCTATTTTATACTACAGTACCATCAACTGGGGTTACTTGGAGGTCAAAACTTCTGGCTATATATATTCGTTAATATGGATTTTAACGGAAAAAATCTAAATAAATAGATTTAGAATTTATTAATGTCCAGCTTTCTGCTTTATTTATATTTATTAATTTAAAAAGTCTGACTTCCTACTCTTGGTTGTCTAATAGTGTTCCATATTACGCCAGAAACAAATGAAATTCATAAAACATTATGAATTTGTATTTCATATTTTTTTAGGGAATGGAGTTCGTCAGCGTGTGCTGTATAGTGCTCGTTTCCTATTGATAAGAGTGGGGAGTGGAATAGCTTTATTTAGATTTCCACGAGAAATCATTTTATTCTAAACCGACAACGGGAGTAACACTTGTATGATATTACTACAGAATGCCTGAACAAAATTTTAACACATTTGTTTTCAAGTGACATTTATTTGATCCAAAGAATGATAATAAATTCTTCAAACTTAAAAATATAAATATGACAAACTGTATGACAATAAATGGATTATTTAGTTCTTCCGCTAATCGAAACCATTATTGCATCAATTAATTTCCGTATAACAGAAATTCTAAACATAAATTCGTCCAAGTGCTTGTATCTCGGGCAAAAAAAATGAATGAGTGTACATGTACTGTTCATATTACAGTACATTTATGTTATTGGTGAACATTTATATTTACACCGGAAACCATTTATTTTTAAACCAGTCAACGATGGGTAACACGGCTTGTAATATGTACGCCTGACACACTCTGGTGGATAGGATAGATGGACGTATGTTGACTTTTTCGAAAGCTAGCAATCGAGGTACGATCAAAATTCCTGATACCGTCATTAATAGTTCAAGATAGAGTCAGAGGTCTATTAAGTAATCTGGAATATAAATAAATTGCAAATGTTTATTTGGCAGATAAATAAGATGAGTGGAAATGTGCTCTCTTGCATTTATCCTCCCCCACAAAAGAATTTAGTAGTTTCGAGCATTTTTAGAAAATATTATTTTTCCTAATTGGATCCTTCTATATCTTCTATCTGGCTCATTTATTTATGTTTATGCTCTAGCCATAGTGGAAAATTTACTTCAGTCAGTTAACCAATAAATAAATTCCTCATATCCACAAGGAAAGAGAATTCAAGGCTGAATGGCATCCAAGTTTATTTAGACCAAGTCACATGGCTAAACTAATCTCGGAAAACAATTATTTATCCCACTCTCACAGAGCAATATAGAAACATATTGTTATTCCAATAGTTCAAATTATTATTATTTATTAACGTCCACTTTTTTGCAAATCAGGCTAATCGGGACGGGTTATCTACAGGTTACCACCCTTTTCTAGCCAGGGTGGGATTTTAGGTGGCGAGAATCGAACTCGCCACTCGAGGCTAGCCATGTGTGATAAAGGTCAACGCTTTAACTCGCATGGCTAACCTGAGCCCCAATAGTTTAAATGAAAATATTTATATTTCATCAACCAAAAACTTGATGTTAATTCTATTGAAAATAATTAACTGTGATATTTTTAAACACGTTATGTAACTACGTATTTCAAAGTGCGAATAAAATGAGTTTTATACCATGAATAATACTAATTTAGTTTCATTTTCGTATTACTTACTTCTATCGTATTTAAACTAATTGTTCTACTTAAACTAAGGGAGTTCTGTTTAATAATAGCGGGTATCACAAATTTACAAGAGAAATTAAAATATCATCTTCGATCATAACCGCTTAACGTTCTTCGAAAAACGCAAACTGAGACGACCAGAATAGGAAAATATTGTTTTTTTAAGCTTGGAGGAATATAAACAATGAGACACGATGAGCATGGATGAAATGTGGGCTTGCATCCACTTTCTTCCAGGCGTTCATCAAAGATATTTTATTATTTTATTAACTACACATTTATTTAATAAAATATCATTGATGAACTTCTGGAAGTTTGTCAATATTGGTTACTCAAATTAGAATTGATGAATCAGTAAAACTCTTATAGGAATGAATTATTTAAAAAGTGATTATTATTAACAGGTATTAAAAATTTTGCACGATTATTTTTGTCGCAGGTTATTTTAACTTGTTTTGAATTGTTTGCTAAGTTATGGATAATCATGTGCGTTACGGTTTAGATCCTAACCTTTATGCACTTCGTACCTAATGTCACATTTTCGCTAGTAAATAGGCTCACATCCATCCGTTCCTTCAGTCAGATTCTCATAAATAATTTCAGCATTCCTTCAACAATGGACAAGCTTTAAACCATTATTTTTTAATAAGCTGCAATAAAGGATTATTTTAATATTTTCACTGAGCACATCACCAGGTTAATCACTCTGCTCCGAGAAACTGAAGTACTCGTCTTTAACAATTTTGTCAGAGTATAATATCGACATCACCAGGATCGTTAATAAATAATTTGCTATTTCTCACTTCTTCCGCCAACAGGACTTGTAGAAGAGTTTGTAAAACCTGTTCTAGTGTTGTGTGGAGCATCACTAGAAACTAAAATAATAATAATACATTACGTTACCTTGGGTAAAAAGAAACAACTGAAAAGCACTCGAAATTAAAATATTTATAATTCACGCGAGAAACAAACAAACAAATAAAACCAAAATAAAAAATACTTTCATTCATACTAATGGAATGGTGTTGAATAATAGTAAAAACCGAGCATTATATTATTACACTTTTTATTTCCTTAAAGAGTATAGCTATGAACTAATTTCAAAAATAATATATTAGATATGAAATATGTTTACTTTTATTATTCTTCTCAACGATTGATTTCGTTGAAAATAAATACCTAATAATAATGAACAGCTACCATAGCAAGTTTGTATGCTGTATTAAGTTATTTTATTATATTTTTTGGGTGGTGACCTGTAGATAACCAGTCCCAATTAGCCATACTAACAAAAAGCGGATGTTAATAAATAATTAAATTATTATATATTTTTATTTATTTATTATTATTGTATTTCTAAAGAAAGCTCTTTAAAAGCAAGGGATCAAACTTGCTTTTGACATCCCGGCAAAAATTTAAAAACCTGTAGAAAACAGACAAATACATGCGTACATACAAGTTTCTGAAACACTTGCTTGTTCAATAATTGAGGATAATCAGTGGAGGTTATCAAAAAATGAAATCGCTTTTTAGTGAGATGGACGAACCTATAGTAAACTCCCTTTCTCATATTTAATCTAACCTGTGGCATTAACGGAATGAAAAAGACATTCAATTGGCTGTAATCCCATTAATCAACATTTGAAGTTTGTATCGAGAAATTTATTATGTTTTTGTAATAATGTTTCTTTAGTCTTAATTAACAATGGCTGAGGTTACTCTCAACTTTATCACCAGATATTCATTTGTTTTAAATTACTGAATTTCTTTAAAAATTATTTAATTATTTCTGTGATGCATATTTATTCACTATGGAACCTATTCATATTCCTTAATAAAACGTTAACCATGAATAATAGGCAATAATTTAATGGAAGGCAAAATTCAAATAACTTTAGTCATTTTACAATTAACAACAAAAGTCACATCATTAATAAAATAACTTTGTTAATCCTTAAAGTATGTTATTATTGTTACCTGCTGTTACTTTTGAAAGGGCAAATCACCTTCGATGTGGTCATGAATAAATAATCAATAAATAAAGTATGTTCATATTAGGATGAAAGTTATTTGTGATTCGATACATTTTTTTACATTATAACCAAGGGGAAACAATCTGGTGGAGAATGATAAGATTTTGTCATGAATACATGAAGATGAAATTGGAATTCATCTCAGGGGAATATATTTCACGACATTTATGTTACCATACAATAAGTCTGATGCCGGCATAGTATTGTAACTCTTTATATAGTCCCACGTAATACGCTCTAGTACAGCAGGTGTAATTAGTATTAATAACATAATCATACGTATGCTAATCTTGTAATCCTACTGTAATCCAATGCAGAGAAATGCGTTTAATAAGTTTTTTCTTTTGAAAAACCATTGATTTTTTTTTATTACAGCATTAATAATTTATTAATGACTCTTTGGTGAATGGGTGCACGGTTCCAGTCGCGGATTACATTGTTCCTTCCTGCCTATTAAAAGTGAGCAACTAGCACCCAGCCCACCCACGCCCATCTCTCGTATAGTTGTATAATGTCCATGAAATTAGACAAAATAATAAACATCAGAGCGAATATATCTTATTTATTTAATATATAATTTAAAGAGTTTTTCCATCATCAGTACATCGATACCAGTAGCGCTCTAATAACTTAATACTGAATAATTGTATGGAATATAATACTTACCAGTATTCGGCAAGGGTCAATTCGTTTAATGATTTCCACTATTAATGAGATAATACCCCCTACCTAATACCCCCTAATACCTAATGCTCTTTAGGATAAACCACGAATTACTTATAGAAATTAAAACATTAGTTATCACGGCGTTGATCAAGAATTTAAACAATTAACAAGTAAAACAGGAATATTCTTAGTCTGGCAGAGATGAGCGCTAAGGTCAACATTGGGTAAACAGTACGAGATAGTGGAATTTTGCTGAGAACCTGTTATAGGTGTTAGTAAGAACGGCTTGCCAAAGCTGTTCAAGTAACGGTGTGAGTATAAGCCTAACAAATAACCATAAAATGTGTTGAATCGTACTACCAGTAAGGAGACACACGCACAACCAGGGATAGCTGGATATATGTTGGCAGACCTGCAGAGGCTAAGGCTCTGTTATTTGAGGTTTTGATCACACGAACGCAGCTAACGGTTGCCATCAAGGAATGAATACAGCTCAAAGGAATGAATAATATAATCTGAATGAAGGGAATTCGCTATTGTTGTGGAGTCATCCATCAATGTGAGTGCTAAACGCCGTAGTACGCATGTCTCCAGCGAAAATCATAAGGCATTAGCAATTCGTACTCAAGAAGGAGGAGTTATAAACAGTTTCTTTAGAGTATAGACCTTAATTAAAACTGAGATAGCCTAATGTAGAAATATTTACAGTGCCAGTTAAGACAGACGAATAATGTTTTAAGTGAAGTGAAGATAACTGCATACCTTATTCCATGATGCCTGCTACATTACAAATTTAATATTCAAACAATGTATTCTAGGAACATCAATTACATCAAGGAAATCGCTACTTTAAAGTCTGCATGAATGAGTTAAAAATTCCAAATTGATATAATAGGACAAATAATTAATAATGAATATTAATAATATATATGCATTTAATATTTAAAATTACATTTATTACACGATATAGACAAGTCATTTTCATAGTTACTATACAACTCTAATATCCGAAGTAACTCTACTATAAAGCTTAACAGATTTATAATAACTAATCAAGAAATGTATAATATTCAATGAATGCATTTTTAGTAAAATACGTAAAGAGGTCTTAGTTTTCTATAGATGTTACACTTTTAAGCTAAACCACAACGGCTTTTTTATTTCATTCAATTTACCTAAAGTAGTAGTATTTTGTCGGTATATGCCACACCTTTTGCTTTGTTAAATAAAAGAACACTTTACATAATCGCTGCAAGCTTAAGTTAATGGTCTATTCTTTTCTAAGCCTTGACAAAGTCTCCTACCAACAAGAGTACCTTTGCCCTCAAAATAAGACATTTCGTATAATAGATCCAAGAGACAATAATGCAGTAATACCATGCTATGGTAATTGAAAGGAAGAAATGAGAATTAAAAATTGGAATTCGAACTGGCCAGAAGCTCTAATAAGGTGTTTATTTATTTCCAAATAAAGAGTCCCTTCGTATTCCATATTTAAAGGTTACAAGTTATCTTAAAGGCTAAAAATAAGTTTCTTAATGTCCAAAATCGAACAAGAAGTCAGGTTAAAGAACTTAAAATTTAAAACTCTAATTATTTTTGATATTATGGGTAGCATCGAAAAGTATTCAATCAATCTTTTTCATAGAGTTATTTTCCACATTTCTTATTCTGCTATCAATTGAATATTAGATGAATTATTTGTATTTTTTTTTTAGTTATTAAACTGAAAACACATAATCCAATTGATACAGCTTTCACATTCAGCTACTATATGAATAAATATCTTACTTCGACCCGAAATTATATATGATAGGTACTAGGGGAGGAATAGAATGTAATATGATTTCTGTTTGTCTTACCAGTATGCCCGAAGTCTGGGCAGCTTACATTGGCCTCGCATGGATAAAATTATTTATTTCATTACTATCAAATGGTCTTTCGCAAAACAAAATTGTTAACAAGGCTTACTTATTTATTATGTAAAGATTTGCTTGTAACACATCTGTAGTACAATTCTAGGTGAACCTGAACGTTACGGATGTCTAAGATTCTCAGATGCCGATGGGAAGGGCTGCTGGAATTGTGCCTAATATCTTAAAAGTTGGATAGTCTTGGATTAAGTATCAAGGGCTTCAATAGGTTGCATACCAGAAGCAATGGAATATGCTAAAAGAGAAGTTTGTCTAGATTATTTGAAGAATGCCCTATAAAAATGGTAGAACCCATGTTGAGCGGAAAATCAGTTGGTGAAGTTAACAAATAAATGAAATGAAATTGTAGTAAAACTGAAATCAGTCTTGTAAAAGAATACCGTCAACTGATAAATTCCTTGGACCTAAATTAATGTTTTCATGTTCAATAATCAAAATCAATAAATTAAAAGGGAATATAAATTATGCCCTTTTCTGGAGTATGTCAAGCATATGTCATTGGAGCCACAAACCCGGGGAACATGAGTTAGGGATTAGCTCTTCTAATATTGTAACAATAAGAAAACACCTCCAATAAAAGGACAGGCTACTTAATACTTTTGAAGATAAAGGAGTTACTTGACATGAAGGTGTCTTCAGCGTTGATAAGGAAACTGGAGACATCTTCACCTTCAAAGAATATCGCAGGACGGCACACGTCTCGGATCAAACTTTTAAGTATGAAATAACAATGACTGTCAAGGTTCAAAGAATATTACGGACAAGGAAAGCTCTTATAAGCTTCAAGAGCATATTGGTACCAAGGAATAAATAATTACTTGGCTAAATAACTGAAGTTACGAGCACAAATTCAAGGAAATAAGTGCCATTATGGAAGAACTAGGTATCAATTTCAAAGACGAAGTAATTCTCACAGTCAACCAATTTTAATCGACTCTATGGATCATCAGTAATAACAAATGTGACTAATCTGGTACAAATCATCTCTTGAAAATAACTTTAATTTCTAATTTATTTTATACACTTTTTTATCCTCAGTTTCTTTTCATTTGTTATTTTATTAAATGTATAATTTCAATTAGTTTTCGTTTTAATTTTAACAAAAGTACTTTCTTTTGCAAATTTAAAATTAATCCGGAATGATGCAAGGGAAAGCTGTAGGAGAAGTCTAGGCGACTTGAACCACCGGGGCAGCCCACTTTATTTTTTTTGTCAACAACATCCTTTCTCGATAGTTTCAAAAATGAAGGGAGAACGAAAGTTTTTTTTTGTCACCAACAAAAGATCTTTTTATATCTAAATTCGCATAAGGAAAACGAAAAATAATATATAACTTTATTAAAGCATTTTAAAGCAAAATATGCATTAGATAGATCTGAAAGTGGTGAAATGCGAATTATTAAGAGGCAAATTGACGATGGAATCTTTATTAGGGTGAAAATAACCACTACCGGGTAGGTAAAGAATACTTTCTGATGTTCACTCTACCGTAGTTATCATTCAGCATCAGCCAAGTCACGGGCGGATTCTACAGCCCTCTACTATTAAACATCCGGATATCACATAGATATATCACCACAGAAAATTTATCAGTAGTTAATGCCATCAAAAGCGAAACATATATTCTCCAGATACCGAATTATGTTGTTATCCGTTCCTATTAGACATACTAAAATTTTTAAAAAATGTCTCCTAATTTCCTAGTGTTCTTAAAAAAAGTCCTTCAAGCAGTATTTTGCACGTGCCTAGTTGCTGGGGGTACATAATCCTTCGGCTCCTATTAATGTCCTGTAAGCTCAAAGAAAGAGTAAGTTTACTACTGCCTATAACCGAAAAACTTGTTGAAAGTTCAAGAAACTAGATTATATTGTAGTCACATTTAGTTTAAATTTCTATAAAGTGGAATAATTGCCTATATTTTTATATACTTATGGCTCAGCATAACGTGGAACCAGCACAAGAGCACTTGTATCTAGCAGCTCACTCAAGAACTGCACAAAACTATTAACTAGCTTTTAATATACTATTCATGAATCCAGCACACAAATATTACAAAATCATAAACTTTCCCACCCAACAAAAAGAACATTAAACAAATATCGAGGTAATTTTTCATTGAAAAACCTAAACAATAAATTGTGCATATATATATATAAAATTTACTTTTACATAAATATCACAGTTTGCCGATTCCAGAGGAAAAAGCATTTTTGGAACTCATTCATTCTATAATAAACACATTTCATTTCATTCTGATTTGCAAAGATTTTAAGGATTTGTTGATTAATTGTGGTGTAAGGAAAATACGTTAAAACGCAACCACAACTGCTTTATTTTATCTACTTATTTTCTTATGAATCTTTGTAAAACTAAATTTTAGTTTTTTATATAGTACACATTACTGATGAAGCCCTTTTTTTGAGTACTGTTTTTGGATCTTCCTCTAAACCTCTGTAACATCTAATATGGGTTATCCTCACTATTCCAGAACTCTTTCTTTTTTGCGTGAAAGCATAAATCAGTTTTGAAGGGGGATGGCAGCCTGAAGTGTTGAGTTTCTTATTGATCAGGCCGTCCTATCGGTTACCGCAACCAATCAGCGTCCAAGGCACACCCCTACAAAACAACTTGCTCATTTCACTTGGAAACCTTATCTAATACTCCCACAGTTCTCCAATCCGTTTAAGGATCCTCCAATTGGAACCTCTCTTGAAGCGTAACCGGCCCAAATAGAAATAAATTTATTCTCTCATCAACCTTTAATATGTGTGCGAATCTGAAATATCATTAAAACCAAACCAACTAACATATCATGTCAAATTGAGGATTATAAGTAGCTCTGAAAGCACCTATAGATACCTATACAAGTAGAGTCCAGATACATGTCAACTGCTTCAATATGGACATCCGAGGAGCAGGCTATCATGTCAGTGCACCATAAATCAATAAGTCTCTGTTTCAAATAAAAGGGTCATAATTATCACAGATCCTTAACATGTTTATTTCAATTTAACATTGTCTCTAATATCACTAAATTCCTTTGGCAATCTAATTTGTGATCCACGTAATCTCTTATTCTCTATTTCATTTTTTCTGTTTTTGGGATTATCCGGGAGTGTATCTTTCTTTGCCTGGGAATATGAATGTATTAATTATAGCAATTAAATTAAAAATAATTCATTTTAGCCAAAGATAGTTGCCCATTTTTGAAATCATTTAAATAATGGAATTATTGTAATAATTTTAATTTGTTCTAACTATTTGGCTTGTAGGTATCTTGAAATAGAAAATTGTAAGTGTTTGTAATTCTTTGTGATAAGTATCAATGTTTTTGTAATTGCATTTCACATGGTCATTTTTTAGTGTAGAAATATTCTCGGTATTTGTCAATGGTCACCCTGTGGTGGAATGCAACGTAACATTGTGCTAAAAATGTTATAACAACTCATTTTATATTAATCATTTAAAACAGAGTGTTATTAAACACTTTCTTTTTCGTGAGGCCTTAAGAGAATCGAGATTGTCTTTATTACTATTAGGGGCAAAGATTAGCTGCGAAATTGGTATACATATTTATAAGAGAGATAGAAGCGTGATCCACGCCGTTCCGCACTAGACACGCATTAGCTGCTTATTCTGTATTATTTGTAACAGGAAGTTACTCTTAAATAAGATAATTTTCAAATTTCAAAGCGCATTTCGTCTATATTTCTCTCCCAATATAATTAATAAGACAGTGTCAGCGATAATTCAATCTTGTAGGCCCGGTGAGTAAGAAGTATAGGAAAGAAAACGAACGCGAACTCGCTGAGGCTATGACTGAGTAGTCTCATGTTAATACAATGGTTCCCAAGCCTTAGAACACAGTCAACCACTAAGGCAGAAACTTCCGCCTCCGGGGAGACGACCAAAGCTGGCCAAGCTACTGAGTTACAAAATACCTTGAGGCAACACCACCCCCTTCCAATAAAAAAAAAGTATTGAAAATTTGGATGGCTAAAAGTTGATTTTGAGACACTTTTGTAAACAATTTTTAAAATACTTGTTAACAAATTTTAACTAACCCTTGAATCTCACGAGAGCTTGGCAATAAAATACCTCAAACTGCACTTAAAATAAATAATCAAAAAAAGAAAGAAAAACGATACATGATTAACGTTCTTGCTTCATGTTCACCTTATTTCCAGCTTTAGTGCTAAATAACCTCACACATATCTGTATATTTCTTCCATCTTATAGCATTAATATTTCATTAAGGTCTGATTTTTTGGATCGGTTTAGTCGGTGCTGCTGTGGGCTCTCGCCAGGAAAACAATCCTGGACTGAGGGAGAAGAGCCATAAATATTTGGAGTAGCATGGATGGATGTATGGCCAACCTGCTTCTGAGGCAAGCAGAAGAAGATGAATGAAAAGAAGTGATGTCAGATCCTGTATAGGAAAACTGTTATGTAGGACGTGGAAGAAGAAGAATGGGAAAATCCAGGCAGACCAGTTGTTTTCTTTTTGAGCCTGGAAAAGCATTTAGTGGGACTAGGTGTTAACAATTGGAACATTCTAGTGACTGATTGCATTCAATGCCAGTGTACTATGCTCTCCAGGTCCTATAAAGAGTGTAGCACTCAGATTCTTGCATTTCGTTAATCATTATGGCAAGATTCGTAGTTCTTATAATTTCTATATTTTCCAGTTTCAAGAGTTTTTTTGCATTTATCATATCCAAGGCCGTAACCATTGAATTCTTTCGGAAACTCTCCTTTTCAAATTTCTCTACCATCATTAAATCATTTTTGCATATATAATTTAAATTAAACCAATATTTAAATTTAGTTAGCTATTTAATAGTAATGTTATTTTATTTACCATTCAGGAGAAGGGGGAGTAGAAAACTGTTAGTTGAGACGCATTCCAAAGAGAGCGGTGACTAAGCTGATAACCGTCGAGACAGAATAACTTACCTTAATCATCCTTATTCTATCTCTAAGGGCTTAGGATAGTCCTTTACAAAGGATACACTATAACCAAGACTTTTTTTTACAACCAGATTCTATCTTAGTTGGAGACTCACTCCCGGAAAACATGGTATTTTCGGAGCATTAATTCCATTCACTTGGGGTTGTTTATATTTAATTCAATAAAAAAAGAAAAAAAAAACTGTCCAGATGGCAGATAAATTAAAAGTAGAGGATGTCAATGAACCCCAAAATAGTCTAAAGAAGGGACGATTTTAGTTAACTATTATATTTAACTAGTCTATTTAAATCCCACGTGATTTTAACTAGACTACTGAAGTATCTCACGAGACATCCATGGTGAGGGTTGTTTTACGGGTGACCATAATTCTTCCATACATTTTCTAAAAACCTAAGAGTAAAATTACACGATAAAATCGCCTACAATTACATATATTATTATTGATTAACGTCCACTTTTTGCAACTCAGGCTAACTGGGACGGGTATAACATATAGAACAACTACAGCATAAGAGATTCTGGTCTAAAATACGGCTATAGAGAAGTTTTTCACCAGTGATTTCCACATTACCTCCTTCTTTTATCGCTTTTCACCCTCTTTCCGTAGGAATAGCAGCTTCCTCAATTTTCCTACTAAACTATTTTCCACCTGGCCTTAGTATCAGAAGTCTCGTCTCCATTCTCTTTAGATAAAAAGTGAAACTAAATTCAAAACACCTATTAAGCTCATTATATTATTTTCTTCCACACCATCAAAATAATTTGTATTTATACTTTTGCTAGTGAGGAATTTTTGTTTATGTTCATTACATATTTATTGAACACATCCTTTACATTTCATGAAACATTTTATAGATTAAATCATCATGGAAATTTAAGCTATGATTTGATTAATAAAAACATCAAGCCAAGTCAGATTAATATCAATGTAACAACCATCCCTGTACTTGGTATTGAATTCTTACGTGGAGGGATTTTTATGTATTTTTTTTCTTTTAAAGTTCTTTTTCGGCTACTAATACAAATTGGAACTTGTAGATCACGATGACAGTCATTTTATTAAGAAATAAATATCAATTTGTATATAAATAAGATTAGAAAAAACCATTTCGATATCACTTTCTTAAAACAAAATCAGTTACTATGTAATATTTTTGCTTACTGAATAAAGAAAAATAACAATTTTGGAAAATGAACTAATTTCGGAAAGAATACTTTAAGTGGAGGAGGTCTTTAGTTATATTTTAAAGATTATAGTAGGTTTTCAAGAAGTTTTAATGTTTTAGTTAAAACTGTTTTCTGGATATTTTAAGATTTATGATTAGAAATTGTGAATGGAATAACAGTAACAGCCGGTCTTACCATTGAGAATGGGGAAGGTAGCAGCAAAGAAAACATTCCGTCGACAAACACTATAACGAAGAGCCGGTTCAGACCGATTATAATACCTAAGGGACAGCTCACGGATATAGAATACAGATTGCTCCATAATGGATAAGCCAAAAAAACGGGGTCTCACAAGGCTCGACAGGTAGCCACTCAAGGCTCTCTATTCTTTCCAGCCCATCTTTGAATAAGGCCTAACAACTGTCGAAACTGTGGATGATTCAAACAAATCAAAACGTCTAATAGAATATGTATTATAGATAAACTCATTGTTTAAGAGTCTGAAAAAGGTAATTCCGCCAAATAAATTTCTTGGCCGAGATGCTAATAGGTAGGTATATAAAAAACTCTTTGAAAGCACTTGCAATGGTGTTAGCGTCCACAATAGGAGGGTCCTTGCTACTCAATGGCCAAAATTGATGGAACAGGTCCAGGCCAGGACTGTGTATTGGACTTTAGTACGTGATATTTACTTAAGAAATAAGCCATTAAATTATTTTTGTAACATCATTCTCTCTAGAGGACATCACTACACAGCTTAGGGACGAATCAACAGTATACCACTGTTTATGCAATTTAAATGAAATTAGTGAAGGCAATTTTGAATATTTTTGATTTCGAATAATATTATTTTCAATTATTTTAATATGATTAATTAATCATCGTTCCCCACCTTGGCTAGAAAAGGGTGGTGACCTGTAGATATGCCGTCCCAGTTAGCCATTGTAGCAAAAAGTGAACGTTAATAAATAATAAAAATAATATTATTAATATCTATTAACGTCCACTTAGGGGCTGGTTAGCCATTTGAGTTAAAGCGTTGGCCTTAATCTCACACGGTAAACCTAGAGTAGCGAGTTCGATTCTAGCATGGGTAATAGGAATTTATTTAGTGACGAACTGAATAAGTAAAATTCTCACTCTGACTAGACAAGGATGGTAACCTGAAGATAACCCGTCGTAATTATTAGCCATAGCTGGAAAATATGAACCCTAATAAATAACAATAACGTCCAGTCAGGGTGGGACTAAGTATTTTATTTAATGAGTTCGTCAATTTATAAATTCTGTTGCCCAGGAGGGAATCGAACTCGGCACTCTAGGTTTACCTAGTGAGATTAAGGCCAACGTTTTAACTCACATGGCGGATTTGAGTCCCTTAATAATATTAAATGTAATCATTATGTTAAAAATGTCTAGCATTTTCAAAGCTGGGTGCCAAGAAATGATGATTATTATAAATAATGTTGAATTATGCTGTAGACAATAAATCAACCGATTTCAAATTTATCATGTAATATCTTTATATATATATATATATATATATATATATATATATGTTTTTATCAGAATGAATTTTGAAAAAAATTATTCATTGTTTCACAGTTTGGTTTGCTGGTAGTTCTCATCCAGGTCAACAGATGTTTAACGGACAATGAAGCTGCTGAATCGTAAGTATATGAAGAGTATTACAATCTATGAATAATTAATTATTTTCGAAGCAATTAAAATTTAATAGAGACAGAAATAAAAAAAATCCATTATACTGGGTTACCATGATACTATAGCTAAAAATATTAGAATAACATTTATTCTATTCCATTATTTATCTATTTGCTTAATATTAAGCACTCATCACGTGCGTGAGGTCATTACTGTATTTCAACTGATTAGTATATTTTTAATTACGCACTTAAATAATTCATTTATCAGGTATTTTTAATTTAACTTGCATGCTCCATTATAAATCGTAAGCAAATGTATGAGACACAAGCTTTCAAAATATTGAGTGACTTGATTCGCTTTCAGGATACAATATACTTGATCAGAAATTATTTAGTGGTGAATTGCTGCAAGAAATATGTTTGAGAATTATTTAATATTTATGGTGAACCTCTTACATATGCTAGTATTCACTTCATATATATTGGTTTTTGAAAAAAAATTATTCCTAGCATATTTCTTTATAGGTTTAGTGTATTCCAAGATGTTTAATGTTATTTATATGAGTTTCTCGAAAATAAGCTTTCAAAATATGTATAATTGTGTTTAGGAATCCTTAGCATAAATAAGCATCTTCTTTAGTTGATTATTTGTAAAACATTATTATTATTTAATTGACAATATTTTACTTCAACAATAGTACTGTTTGGGAAGTATATAATGAAGGAAAACACGTAATGTTTGATTATAAGAAGAGTGGCATCATTTCGCAATTTAAACCTAAAAATACTTAGTTCTATTATTCTCAATGCATGACACCAAAGTCAATGGACTTATGAAATAACAGTAGTATCATAATAATCAAATCTTTGAAGATAATTCTTAACACATTTCAGTAGTAAGGGAATGAGTTTTTATCTCCCACAACCAGTCCCAAAAATCTATAAGTAAGGTTGGTAAACTGTTTCCATTTTTCATTGTGAGCATCTCAGTTGAGTGTGATAATCAATCTAAACATGCCAGCTAAAATCTAGAGTATTTTTTTTTCGACATGTTTATAGCTCATTTGACAAATGTAATGTTTCTTAGGTATTGCTCATATAGAAAAAGTTGTTGAATTATTAAAACGGATTAAATAGATTAATTAATTACTAATAGACGAGGGTACATTCTTGTTACCTTTAGAGTATAGTCAGTAACCTAGTAAACTAATTAAAAAGTGACCTTTAAAGTTTTAAAGGCCAGTATGCCAAACGACTGATGTTTAAGGAAATTCTGTTTAACGAAGGGAAATTAAATGTATGAGTACAGGGTATTTATATAAACAGATGAAGGGAGGTTTATTTATCGTTTGGGATACAGAAGTTATAGAATGTATTTGTTCCGCAAAATAAATTGCTATGAAGCTATCGCAGTGGAGATGGTGATAATAAAATAGTGGAACATGGCGGAATAATTAATGTACAAATGAAAAAGATTCTATTCAGATGAAGCTCTGAAAATAAGCCCTCTTTCTTTCACTAGTAATGGACCATGTCGACTATTAATCAATCCAGTTCAATTAGATTTAGTTAAATCAAGTGTAGTTCTTGTGTGCTAAATTAAATAAATGAAAAACAGTTTTAATGAATATGGAAACAAAAAACATTAGTCGCAGCAGCATAGTAAGCACTAAACTATTATTTATATTATTATCGGATGTGTTTCCTTGAAAAATACATTTTCGGCATAAATTAAAATACAAAATATATCTAGTTATAATAAGCTTCTTCCAAAAATGTCCCAAACCCCATATTTAATACGGATATTGTTTTAAGTAAAAGCATGGATAGAAGCATTGACAGTGCATTAATACTTGTCAATTGTATTGTCATAAATACTGGCAAATTAAATTGAAAGATGCGATTAAAAATCAAAACCAAAATAAATTAATCCAGAACAGGACTAAATACCTTATCCTAATAGATTTCTTACCGACATTACTGACAGGGGTTAATTTATTATAAACTTTAATTAATTTGAAATACTCCCGAAAACTAATAATCATAACTCAAGAAAAGCAGCTCCATTATATCCATGTAGTCAGAGACGGTTCATTAATTTGAATCTACATAAATATAATAAGATGAAAAGAATAAGAAGTTGTGAAATAAAACAAGTGTAGTACGGTTTCATCGATTTCCAATTCAGATTTGTAGTTCAAATTTCATATTGTTTTAATGTAACATTTTAGAAGAGAGCTGTAAACTATGATTTTATTGTTTCAGACATAAAAAAGTGATTATAAAAATTCCTGTTCATGAGAAAATCATCCAGCACACTCATACAGTATATAAAATAATTGGCGAAAAAGATCACGGTCACCACAAAGGGAAGAAGCATGTAGTGCACCATAAACACGAGCACGGTGGTCACGTGGATCATATTCACAAACATGCTGGTCAAGGCCATCATGAGCACAAGCACCATGGGGAATATGAGCATGGCCACAAACACCATGGTGAAATCGAAAATGAGCACAAACACCATGGAGAACACGAACACGGGCATAAGCACCAAGGATCAGCACTCCACGGTCACAAGCACCACGGCCACTCGGAGCATGAGCATAAGCACGAGGGAGACTTCGACCATGGCCACAAACATGAAGGGTCAGCCGATCATGATCACAAGCACGGTGGACACTATGGCCATTCTCACGGTCATGAGGGATACTATGGGCATTCCCATAAGCACAGTGGCCACCAAGGCCATGGTCATCATCACACTGGCAGTTACAACCATGGCCATGCACATGGTGGCAAACACTCCCACAATCATGAGCACGATGGATATCATGCTCATAAGCACAGTCACAAAGGAGGACAAGACCACTCGCACAAACATGGTGGCCACCTTGGTCATGGCCATCAACATCATGGTACAGGAGGACACCATCATCAACACACTATCCATGATTCTGCAGGGCATTCATCTCATGACATGGTCGTACGACATGCATCACCAGCTAAATATTATGAACATGCCCCTAGCAGTGATGAATATGCCATCTACGCACCGATAGGGGAACAAATTTATAATGCATATCTAGTCTGACAGCACTCTATCAACCTCTAAGCCAAAAATGGAATATAATTCCAATTGTATATTTAATTCTTGTAAAATATTTTGTACAGTTATTTCTACAAACCAGGTTTTTTTTGGTTTTTTAATAAAAATGGAAAACCTAATTTTATCTTCTTCCTTCATTAATCCTTTTATTCTCATTAGATACTAACTACAACCAGAAAAAAATTCTCCCTCTCTACAGACATAAACGCTAAAGAAAATTTATCCATATAAGTTTTACAAAGCATTTATATGATAAAGACAAACGGAGAATTTAATTTGATTTAACTTCAGAACAAAGAAATTATTATCTGTCAAATAATATTGTTTTTCAAATATGCCAATAACACCATACACAGAAACAATTAGGTGTAGTTCTTTATGATTAAGCTTATTTAGTCATGAAATAAAGAAAACAGATATCAATTTCATAATATTTAAGTTAAGACAAATTAAGTACAATCATTTTAAGGGATTTTCTTTCTGCTTTATATTATCTAAATAGGATTAAACAAAACAAAAACAAAATCTCTAATATCTAACATAATTCTTCAGAAGACACTGCGCTTTAGATTTAAACTATTAATATGGCATGAATAGATTTATTTATTATTGGATATTTTGTACTTTCATAATTAAAGTAGATTCATGAAGATCTGAGATGAATTAGATTTTTAACTAGTTGGCTAATTATTCGTAAATATACTTTACTACTCTAAATAAAAATTCACCGAATGCAATAATAAACTTTGTAACCAGAAGGTATAATTTTTTCCTGAAATAATAAGTATTAATTATTTTACAAATCGTCTGTGAAGCCTACAATTACAAAAAAAACAGTATTTATAAAAAAGCCAAAATAACAGAAGTTTTAAATAAATTTTATTAATACAGAAAATGAAACAGTAAGCATAATCCTATTTTTCCTATCTAGAATTAAAATTAAAGAACAAAAAGGCATTCCTAAAGAAATAAAATCATTTGCATGACATTTTAGGTTTACATTTCTTAAATAGGTACCTTAAAATTAAGCCTTAGAACTAAAATAATAATAGCTCTTTAAAAACATTATATATACAACATTTACAATACATTTACTTACTTAACATTTATTGTTTCAGACATAAAAAAGTCATTATTAAAATTCCTGTTCACGAGAAAGTAATAAAGCATACTCACACCATATACAAAATTATTGGAGGAAAACATGGACACGATGATCATGGAGAAAAGAAGCACGTAGTACACCACAAGCACGAACATGGTGGACATGTAGATCACATTCACAAGCATGCGGGCCATAGTGAACATGAGCACAAGCACCACGGAGAATATGATCATGGCCACAAACATCACGGAGAATTTGAAAACGAACACAAGCACCATGGCGAACATGATCACCAACACAAACACTTGGGCTCTGCCTTGCACGGTCACAAACACCATGGACACAATGAACATGCCCATCATCATGACGGCAGCCATGAACATGCCCACAAACATGAAGGTTATGCCGATCATGCCCACAAGCACGGAGGTCACTATGGACATTCACATGCTCATCAAGGGCACCATGGGCACGACCACAAACACGCAGGTCACCAGAATCACGGTCACCAACACTCAGGCTCCTACAAACATCAGCACGATCACGGTGGACACTACGGTCATGCACACGAACACGATGGGTACCACGCTCACAAGCACAAACACAGGGGCAATCAAGGGCACTCTCACAAGCACGGTGGGCACCTTGCTCATGGCCACCAGCATCAAGGGCACGCAGGGCATCACCATTCTCACAACCTACATGACAGTGCTGGCCACTATTCAAATGGAATCAGTTCTAGTCAAGTTGCACCATCACATTCACACCAAAGTTCAGAACACCACGAAGGTTACCAGCGGTCCGTTCCGGCACACCCGTTCCAACGATCAGCTTCATCTAGGATGTATCAACGATCATTGCCACCACAGGCCTACCAGCCCCATGGCCAACAACAATCTTACCAACAGCCTACACCACAGCCATACTCATACCAGGCTACACCAACCCCGACTCAATCTACACCAAATGAAGATCCCAACTATGAGAACGGTGAGTTTGCAGTGTATGCAAAAATAGGCGAAGAGTTCTACAATACATATGTTTTAGGGTCATGAAAACATTATCTGAACCAAAGAAATTGTTAAAGAGTGTATATATAATTTTTGTGTTTTGTACAGTTTTGAACGCCATGTACGTTTTTATATTTTTTTAGTAAAAACAAAACAAAAGATAACCCAGGCTGTGAGTTTATTATTAGCCCTTTTAATATAATTTTTTACTTCCTTATTATTGGTGGGTTCTCAGCTGTCTGCCCCATACGTTGATTTCTACTGATAAATTCACTAACTTTCGGGGGCTCTATATCCCCTTCTTCAACTGTTCTCTCAAACTAGTGGATTAGTGGATTTTGTTGTGTAAGCCCCGGTTTATACACAATACTAGCTTCTCTTGGATTCAATTTGACATACAATCAAGTTGTTGGGTTCCCTTATCGGTTTATCATTTTCCATGGATATGAAGACTGTCTTCCATGTAATGTAATAAAGATACCGTATATTCGAATACTTTAGTGTACTTTGAAGAACCTCAGGGTTCCCGTAAATTTGTGAATATCTTTATAAAATTCAACGGGGCAGAAGATCGCCAGAAATCCACCAAGTATTATAACTGAACACTAAGAAACCTTGAACTTTCATATTTTGAATAATGACAACACGTTTCAAACTTTATAAAAGAATCGAAACATAAGCAATTCAAAGTTAATCTGATTATTTTTAGTTCTTGCTACTTTTTCTAATAAAAAGAAAACCCAAGGTGATTAGTGACCAATGTACGAACTCAGCATAAATTTTAAATTCAACTGATATAATGAAATCTATAACAAAAGATAATTACAAAAAAGTATTATTGATTAACGTCAACTTTACGTTATTACGGCTAATCGGGATCAGCATATTACAGGCTATCATCCGTTTTTAACCAAAGGGGGAAAAATAATTTGTTTTTTTTGATTTATTAAATTCCTATTACCTACGTGGTAATTGAACTCACGAAACTTGGTTTACCAAGTGCATGCACTACGTCTTGCGGGTTAACTAAAATGGCTAACCCCAACCCCCAATAATAATCATCAAACTATATTAATAAAGTTATGCTGTGGTAATTCGTAGCGAATAAGGCACACTAGTAATATGTAACTTCGGATTTATTTGCTTATATAATACAGAAAGAATTTTAAAGAACAGACTTACATTTATTCCTACTTCAACAAGTCTTTCGTGTTGAATGAAGTCTGGCCTTAAAATAAAACAAAAATAAATAACCAAAAGAAAAAAACTCCTTTTTCTTCTTCAAGGACATAAAATTGGACAGTAAATAAAATTTTTAATTCATTTTTTTAGTAACAAAAAAAAACACATATGACTATTTGTAGACAGTGCACACTCATCAAGGGGCAACTTAAAACACTGCTACCCATACTCAAAACAGCTTGCAGTGAATAACTTGTTTCAATTAAAAAGTAGCGTCAATGGTTTAACGCATACATAGTACATATCAATACCTATTTAATGAAATAACTGAACTATACATATTTACAAAAATTTTACATTCTGGAACTCATATTCTAAACAGCAAATTTAAGTACTCAAGTATTAAATATGGTCTCAACAGAAGTTACAAAACAACAGGAAACATGAAGGGTGGAGTTCAAAATAAATAAAAGTTATAGACAGTGACAACTTTTTATCACACTATTTATCATACTCTATACAATTTACATTCTTCATAAGGGAGGAAGTGTTCCTTGCGTGAGTACATGAGATTGAGATTCCACTAGTATATCACGCAGAGATAAGAGATGTAGATAAGGCGAGAAATTTGGATATGGAAGGGGTAAGTAGTTGCGAGCAGATGGTTCCGCCATGGTTAGCAGGCCGAGGAAGACAGGTATATATTGTCTGGAGGGGATAGAACGGACGTCAGTCATCAACCATCGACCATGGAACATAGAGCAGTAAGTATCAGATAATAACCACAGCCAAGTATTACCTTCAACTTATATCTTAATAGTTTATAGTTATTTTACCTTAATTATTATATAGTTATAATTTTTGGTTTATGGCATTCGTTTGGACACTTTTTCGGTAGTTATTTATAATTTATTGTTTAAAATTCTATTCTAGCTTTAATAAACAAACACAATAAAAGAGTTTAAAGTACTCAACGCTGTTTATCTAAACATCGGGTTACACTTCTACTACTCATTTTTTGACATACAGTTTCTGTATGTACGCTAACGATATTTAATATTTCTCTCTATAAGCAGCATTTGATCCTACAAGGATATTTACACGAATTAAAGTACACTCATATACAACCATACACATATGTCAATCAAAAAATGTTGAGTGGCTTTCGTCTATTTCGAATCTAACAGACGTGACTGGAATTAGTCCTACATACTTGTAAATGGCTGGCATAAATTCTATTTGATCCATCACATACAGCTCCATTCCTCATATATCTTAGGTCCAATTTTCTTCTTTTGATATTCTCAACGAAAATTACTGTCTTTCGCGTTTATTCATAGTTCAATTTTCCCCTGGGACGTTTGGAAGGTTTTCCAACTTCTTATAGGTTTTCGGTTTTTATATGGTTTCGAAAATTGAATTTATTAACATTGGACCATTAACTACTTGAGAATCTGGCTCCCAAGTAATCTAATAGCCGTACAAGTATTCCCTTTCTTAAGCCCAGAGAAGCCCTTTTTATCAATTTCTTATCATAAATTAAAAAAAAATTGGTTTCCGACAGGAAAGCCTTCTAAGGGAGTTAGGTCAGACGTTGTTATTCAAACACTTCGTAGACCTAGACCCGACTGTTCTCACTAAAATCAATTTAACTAAATTCATTAATATCCTTAGTCGCATCCTGACGAAAAAAAGAGTAGATAACCCAACCAAATTAGTCACACCAGCATTAAGTGGGCGTAAATAAAGGGCTTTAAAGTTACTAAAATTGATTTCCAGCTTATTGAGCAATGTTTTATCTCATCCTTTAGGCTTATGGTATTAATAACGATTTTTTTTCTTTCCAGAACGTTAAGAGACAAATGTCATATTGCATGAATGTATCGCATCATTCTCTGAATATAACCTAGTCCTCCCAGGTTCCAAGGTGTATAGTACACTTCTATAGGACATTCCTTAGATATAAAATAATTCAAACGACGTCGATTTGCGATAACATTTTAAAAGTTTCCAAGAAACCCAAATATTCATTTAACTGGATGCCGAACTCACCAAAACACAAAAATAAAATTAAATAAAAACATAAACCATAAAGTAAATAGTAATGTTTTGGTCACAAGGCATTTATTACTTTTTTTAAAATTATAACATGCAAATCTTACAGTTTGGACAAATTAATCAATTTTATAATATTAATAAATGAATTTTGTAAAGTGAATGAAAAGCTCAACGCAAATAAAATTGTCCTTCCTACTAAGAGGGATGATATTTGAATTTCAGAAATGCCATGTAGAGCATGAACTAATTACTATTGTCGTTTGAGATAAGGGTTAAAAATTTGTTCTTCTGCATTATTCGTACCAATATGACTACTGAAAATAATATTAGTATTAATATAGTGTACAGCTTAGTATTAGAATTAAAATTTTTACCAAAGGTTCTGCCATTTCAGGATTCCTTTTTTTCCTTGTACGAATATTTCCAGTGTGCAAATATGAATTTTCAGAATCAAAACCTCTTCTCCAGCTCTACTAACGTTTTGGGAAATAAGTACTGATATTATTGTAGGGAGGCAAGAATTTGTTCTATGTAATTTTAATAAATTTCATAAATATAATTATTATTTAAAAATCATTTTTCTAAAATAAATAATACTGAAGCCTGGAAAAACCATTTATTTCCTGATATACAAAACATAGGATTCCAACAGTTTATCTAGCGAAGAGATAAAATATAATTTTTCACGGGTATTATGATTTCTATGTATGTGAAAGGCAGTCATAAAATTGTTTAAAATAAAACTCCCCAAACATACATACTTTGGCAGTTACTTAATAGCATGATATTCCATTGCGTAATAATGGTAGTTCGGTCTTGGCTTGAAGTGAGTCCTAATTTTCCGGCTGCCTCCGCCAGGAAGTTCCGGGGCACGCACCCTTTATTAATAGGACATGCTTCTGGAACACCTTCCTAATGCACCTTGTTATAAAACACTTAAACGAAAACTTTTCAACCATGTCTTAAGCATTGTCATACCAAACCTTATACCATACAATTAACTATATAGGCAATTACCTCCAACGCAAATCAGAAAAATTTATTTAAGTACAATAATGCCAAAATGAAATGAGTATTTAAAAGATTATTTGGGCCCTGGAGGATTTGACTAGATTCTATAGGTGGAGGGTCCCAGAGGTACCTATTTATTAGTTATTATAACTTTGATATTTTCTCATAAAGTCTCTTAAAAAGTAAAATAAGTATTTGACAGGAATAAAAATTAATTTTTAATAAGTAGTTATAATGATCTTTATAAACGTAAAATAAAATGTAATAAATACGAATATTAACTAAATACTAGTGGCTACATCCCTTGAGGATCTAGGTATCGGCAATAAATTTATATATGAACACTTGTAAACTCGCAGCTAGGTTCGTTTAATTCCCTCGCAACCTCCCCTCAGATCTTCTGCATGAGCCTGTCCCTATACTTCCACCTGGTGTGCTGTATGATATTTTCCTGGAAAGCCAGTCAAGAACAATCTGCCCTTTTCCACATATAGTATCAAACTACCATATAAATCCAGCTTCAGATCCTCCACCCGAATTGCTTTCTCACAGCTCAAAATGTCTCCCTGGAAGCTTTTCTCTCCCAGCCCAGGAGGGTTTTCCGGTTGTCCTCGTAGAGAAACACAAGAGCCTTTTGCAGGATATAAAAGCATGCATATATATATATATATATATATATATATATATATCCGGTGGTTCGCTCGTTGTCCCTACTACCATTATTTATTGAAACATATTCAGTAATGTAGGCCAAATCAGTTTATGTTCTTGGGATCTGGTGCAAATCCGCTACATTTATGTTTTATTGTATCAGCAGGGCTCTAAAGTTCTTCTTGGTACTGTTTCCAATATGCTCTCTACTTTTCATATTGAGTTCAAGTGCGTTTTGGATCTTTCTTGTTTTCTTTTCATGTGTTTTTTTTTTTTTTTTTTTTTTTTTTTTTTTTTTTTTTTTTTTTTTTTTTATATATGTATTCAGCATAACCAGGAGTTAGATGGGACCCCCAACACGTAACCTCCTTTATCCGAATGAGTACCTCTGGGCAATATATTTCTGACTATCACAGCTGTTTCCTTGTACTCATTTTAATCTGATCATTAATAAAGGCGAGGACTAACTATTTAAATGGGAGCAATGGTCAATAACTCGTTAATTATACTAGTGTATAAATGGATACATCAAAATGAAATATATATATATTTTTAAATAAGAAAAAATAAATCACGGAAAACAAAAAATAGCGTGAACATTTATATTAATGTCGGATCAATTAAGAAAATAGATATATTTTAAATGTATTAGATCAGATCAGGGTCTCAGTAAAGCCGAGAAGGGATTTTCTTATGCTACGGAATGCTCTTTATTAATGCAGACTATGCACTGTTATGGCTAATCGAGCAGGGGAAGGCTGCCCAAAGATTACCACATTGTTATAGCCAGGGTGAGATTAAGGATTTAATTTAAAGAATTCGTTACTAAATAAATTCCTACTGAAAAATTCCATCCACGAATCGAGGACCACTCACTCAACTCAAATGACAAAGCTGAACCAACTGTGACATTTTGGGAAAATAACTTATAACTTTACTTCTATCATGACTGTTTTTTTTATATATAAAGATAGGGATTAAAGGAAAGGTAAGGGATATCTAGGGATGTTACTTACCTCCCCCACCCCATGATGGTTAATGACCCATTACCACCAGTGCTGTTTAATTTTTTCTTGGATGTGAACTCCTATAAATAAGAACAAACCGAATGTGTTGACGACTGTTAGAAATATCCCAGAATTGTCTGTTGCTGTGGTACGAGCAGACCTGCAGGATCTAGGACTTAAATATCCCAGAAAAGACTAACTAAATAAGAACCATGTTTTATCACCACGGTAATTAAGCAAGAAGGGCGATTGTCGAATTAATCAAGTCGGATACTTTTAATTGAGGAAAAAAGAGATTGAAAAAGGAAAAGTCTATATTCCGACTTAATTTAGTGGAAGAATTTCTCCACCTAATTAAGAAATTCCTTAATTTGTAGGGAATTTTTCCAAGAAAAATGTTTTTTTTTTTTTTTTTAAAGTGTCTATTAGTATTTCTATGTGCTGAATATTTTTAAATTGAAATCAGAGGTACAGGTCAATTATTAATGGTAATAATGAATCACTGCTAAATTAATACGACAGTAGGCTATTATTAATGAAAGAAGGTTACAAAATCTATTTATTGAGTCAAGAGATGGTCGGATTACAATTTCTATCTATGCCGTTTAAAGTTGACAGAAATGAATATGAAAATGCCAGAAAGACACTATAATGTCAGAGAGAAAGGGTGTTTCTTATGGAACGCAGCCCCATTAAGTGAGATGAGAGGGAGAAGAAATTTAAGTAGGGAAAAGCGGATAATTTCTGCTGGCCCCGGAAGCACTGGGAAGCTCCTTCTGTGTAAAAATTGTTAAGACTGCTTTTAGTGAAATGACATTCCTTTCACTGGAGGGCTGTTGTTTATTGTTAAGTTACTTATTTTTTATAATGAGTATTAAATAAAAATAATAAAGATAATTCAATCTTTTGAATTATCAAACCAAAGATCATAAGCAGACAGCTACGAACATTACTATTATTTATTATAGAAATGAAAGTCATCCCATATACGTTCGCTTCCTTTGATTAAAAATTGGCTTCAAAAGTTCTAAAATTACAAATAAAGTAAATCTAAACACCGATAAACGTTACAACTCGTAATAGTGATTCTCTATTTTGGAAGTCAAAATTCTTTAGCCACGTGTTTAAAAATAAACTTAGTATCTTCCAAACAAGTTGTGGCTTCATTTTCTATTTAGAAATTGAAAGTTATGTTCTGTATAGTAATTTTACGGCTTTATTCTAAATTATGCCACCATTTTAAATACGGAAATAAAGACATTAATTAGTAAAATATAAGAAACTAAAAAATACAAATAATGAAAAAGTTAACAGGAACCTATCTTTTATCACAGAGAAATAGTCTCTATGACACCGTGATAAAGTGATACAGGTGAAGTAGTATGAAATAATTAAAAGAATTATAATTCTCAAAATTATGATTTGGCTTCTTAAGAGAAGAGAAAAACCGCAATATATACATAGTCCAGAGAACGAAAATGTACTAAAGATACATTCCATGATGCAATTATCATAGTGCAATTTTAGTAATGGATTCCCCCACAAATGAGAACAGGCAGGCGTTAGCTTTAAAAATAAAACATTGTTTGTTTCTTTTTTTTTTTTAAATAAATATCATGTTTTGGTGAATTCTTATGAGCCTCTTTGACCTCGAGCATAACATTAGCGTTCACTTTAATAGTAGTGCTGAATACAGAAAAACTCGCAAGTATGTAAATCATAATACACTTTCTCACAATATTAAGGGGGGGGGTGACTAAGGTTAGTGATGTATGTCAAGGCTTTGTTTTCATACTTGTGGTGAACCTTCATTCGTCGATTCAATTTTAGTGTGCTCTATACGATCTTATTTAGTAATATTATTTGTACACCTTCAGATTATTGGGAGGTAATAAATAGTATAAGACTAAATTTTTTTCTCAATATTAGATATGAAGCAATTTATTGATCAAAATAAAACTCAACATAATACCAAATCAAATTAATCATTGAGAAACGTGGGGTTCTACTGAACTAATCAAAAGAAATATTAATCATTTTCATAGAACGCCTCTTAAAAAGCTCATACAAAACATTTCCGCCACGTTGGGCCTGCGTAAAGAAATGTCTCACGCCCAATACTAGTATCACTATTTTTCCCTTGGTAATTTCCATTTGTAAACAAGACTTGAAATAAAATTTGGATATAAGATGATAAGTAACAATCGCTTTAATTTAGAACCGCTGGAGTAGGAGGGGATTTAATAATGGCTGAAAATGAAAAAAATACGACTCAATTCATTTTCAAGTTAGAAAAAATATAAATAAAACAAGATTTGAAGAAAATTTATTCATAAAGAAGATTGGTTATATATAATTTTTTATACGAAACATAAGAAATGAGATATTTATATTTTCCTCCCCTTTTCTAAACTGCCACTGTTCCTTGTCCGATTTCGAATTGATCAATTGTTTTACATGAAACATTGAACTAACAAGTTACGATCAGTAAAATATTAGTAGAGATGAAGTCAAAGCGATTTTTCGTTCCTTTAAATTAAAGAATAATTGCCGGAGCTGTGTGCAAATTATTTAAATGTGTGAATTTAGGGAACTGTTATCCTTCGCACTGACAGCTGCAACCAACTACTGCACTTCTGATATTACGTAGTTACATCAGAATTGTAGGGATTTCAATCTCTTTCTCGTAAAGGAGGGTAATATTTTAATAGGCCAACGGATGAAGTTAAAGCGTTCAGTTTCAGAGACAGGCCGTTACAGGGATCACTTTGCAAATCAATTTTTAAATAAATAGGGAATTAATCATATAGAAGAAATATTACCAGGCCTTTTTAAGTGGAGCATTGTTGCTTCGCACATTTTTAAATAAAATTACTTGTTTTCCTAATTATTTTTAAATACCTAATAAAGCATTTCTTGGAATACCATCCATTAAACGCAATATTTTTGTTTTCAGTTCTTGGTGGCATGTCTTCTAACAATCCTCTTTGCTTTAGTGGCAGTGACATTAGGCGATGACGTTAAACAGTAAGATTCTAATTCTCATTGTAATAAATTGGTTAAAGTTGAAGCATGTATTAATAATGTTATTTATTTGTTACAGCAAGAAAGTTATAATTAAAGTGCCAAAGAAAATAAAGCACATACACCATCATCACGTGAAAAAAGTACACATATGGAAACACAAACCAAAACCAATTCACAGCATACATGTGGTAGAAGAAGAAGAAAAAGTAGGGAATGATTGGAAAGAGATTTTTGACAAAAAGAAGCATGCATTTTCACATTGGAAACATGAAAAACCCATTCATGAGGAGTACGAAGAAGAAGAAGGAGAGGAGTATGATGAAGGGCACGAAGAATATCATGACGGCCATAAAAAATCAGCAAGTAACTACGAACCTGTGGTTTGGAAGGGAAATAAAAGCTCGAGAAAACCGAGAATCCATGGAAATGGGAAGCCTAAATACAATCGAAATCCAAGATACAATAGTGGAATGAAGGCGGAAAGACCAAAGAGGCAAAAGCATATTCCTCAATATGACGACAAATGGTTAGATGAACCAAGATACAACAAACCAAAGACGAGGAGGCCAAATAGCTCGTCAGGTAAATATGGTAAGACAGAAAGAAGGGTTAAGCCTAAACCTTATAGGCCAAGAGAGTATGATTCGCCTGATTTTAAGGAGTATGAATATGGAGAATACGACGAACTGAATAGAAATTCACCGGTATGGCCAGAAAGGAAAGAGCATATTAGCTGGCATATAAGAGATAATCAACCGGATCCAGTAATGCCAGAGCAAGGCAAGGCAAGCCACAGTTTTCTCAACCATCCAGAGCCGAACTACTTCAACAGCGACTATCAGACGGAGTACAATGGAGAGATTAACCTTGCAGAAGAACCACTTCCAGATATTCCTGTCGTACCTCCGCCTAAGTTGGCACCGCAATACGGGGAGGAAAGCCCCAGGTTGGCGCTCTCCCAATTCCAGAAGCCACTTCTCATTCCCAACTTCAGCATAAAGCCCGAAAAGCCTATCAACTCGGGGCTTCCGTCAATAGACTATCGTAAAGCTCCGCCTCCGAAGGAGCTGAAAGTGAAAAACCAAGACTCGGCGAATCGATTCAGGACTAAACTGGAACAGGAAGGAGGAGTATTCTCCAGCTATTCATCACATGTTGGTCACAATGCCGACGGAGACTCCGCCAGTTATCAGTCAGTTAGATTCGGTCCGGCCCACTAGGAAAACAATATATCTAACATTGCGGAATAATCATCAATTCCTTGTTGGTGAGCAGAAAGCGTGACTGATTACCTAATTAATATGTTAATTATGGATTAATTGACTGAAGAGGTATTCAATTACCCATGTATAAATACATATACTTTCATTTTTAAGTAGTGAAAGTTATAAACCAATAAGGTATAATTAAAGCACTAAAACACCTTCATGGGCTTTAGAAAATGTCAGAAAATATTAAAAAAAGTAATAAATACATTTATATGTTGCACTTTATTCAATACACAAAAATAACAACACCAAGTAATTACACTTTAAAATAATCATTCATTGGAAGTAAATCACTAAAAAATGATAGTATTTTCCATAAATAAACAACACCAGTAAAATTTCCAGTACAAATTGAAAACAACAACAACGGCTATATTGCTAATTCTCCTTAACACGTTTCTACTTCTTACGTTTTATAATTAATAGTGGAAAAACATATATTAACGAGTGCACCAGTACAGATTTGTAACGTTTTTTTTTTTTTCTTGATTTGGTAAATATCTGTAACATATCAATACAATTAATTTACTGATAGAGAAACATAATATAATAACGGTGATCATCTACTACCTCTTAATGTAAATTTGCTTCTTAGTAAACAAAAACTATACAAATAGCCGAAGCCAGTTTATAAATTATTACTACTTTGTCTGTGAAATATTTTTAATAATAACAAATCCAGATTAAATTTTAGGATTAGATAGATTAGTAGATTAATTGTTAAAACTATTTATTTGCCAAAGATAGAAGTAAGATAATCAAATATTTGATATTGTAAATAATGAATTTTTTGTACATATTAATTACTGTAAATACTTAAATGGATATTCTAATGTATATATACATAAATGACACATTAGATGTATATAATAAAAAATATATATGTTTCACATATTTTTTTTTAAATCCTCTTGGTCTTTCATTAACTTTGTTTTCACCTTCTGTAAAGCTCATTCCTTTTACCCATGTAAAAATTAAACAAATTTCATTGAACACAACAAATTTATTCATTGAAGCTGATTTCTACCTCTCAAGTAGGAATATGAAAAGAGTTTCTTTGTTTCATTTTGGATGATGGGACAGGTTGATACATATTAGATAACATTAAAGGTGGTATATAGAAGTACTACATACAATTGCCCCACCAACTTACATAATATAGTAAGGTGGGGTTAAGGCCAAATTTGATTAGTTTTAATAAAACAAAGTGTAAACTAGATTTTCAATCTAGACACACAAATTAAGTAAATTACTACTCTGTTCTCTATTTTTCCTTAATTAGAACTCAATCCAAACAAGTCTTAAGTTGCAGCTGGGCTTGAGGTGTATACTTAATAGCATTAAAAGGTAATCGAATGAGTAAGAGTAGAGGTTTTGAACTGAAATGCCTAAAAACAAATAGCACTGGTATTATTCGCATTAGCAAACTGTATGAGACAACAACTTTAACACATCATCTTATCTACAAGATTAGTATTAATATATTTTTTGATTCGGCTCATAATAACAGAGGTATTACCAAATAAAAAGAGCGAATTATTTCCAACCATTTTTTATCAAAACACATTTAAAGAAATTATGGCCATACACATAATACACGACACGCATATAAGGACGACTACTAAACTGACAGTGGAACTGGTATAGTGGCAGTCATCAACAACATACCTAAAGTAATCTCCCTGATGGAACAAGTACATATACAGAAGAACTAGTAGCAATGATGTTCGCCTTTTCAAATATTAATATAAATGTTAATAAGATTGTCCTTCTCTGCACAATACTCTCACTAAAAAACATTTACAATTCACATCCAGTATATGTATAGAAAAAATAATTCTGTCATATTTACAGATTTAAACATATAAACATAACTATGTTATTGATTTCCGGGCATGGGTACATTGAAAATAATACTATATTAAACAAGCATGCAAAACTAGCAGCAAGGATAAGTACCATTGACATGTGTTTACTAACTACACCAGACTTATGTAAAGTTACAAAGACAGAAATACTTCACATATGGCAAGGTCACTGGCTGAACTCGACTAGTGAGCTAGAAGAAGTTAAAAATGAAGTGAAGCGGATTTTAACGAAGTCATACTTACAAGTTTATGATTGGACATATTCTACTAACACACTCAGACTTGATGAACAAACAAGATAAGCAGATTTTCCGATGCTGTAATGTACTTCTGACAGTTATAGTTTCAGTTACATATACTAACTGACTTCAAACAATATCATTACTTACAGATACCACACTGCTTACATGAATTGCTGCAAAGGGAAGCTCATATATGGGAATTATTCTGAAACATTTTTTATTTTATTTGTTTTATGACCCTCATCTAAGGTGAATGGCATGGGGCATAAATTTATTTTAATCTTTTATATTATTTAATTGTAAATAATTTGTATAGATTGTTTCGCTTCACTTATCCCGTTTAGCTTTGTTGAAGTGTATGGTATCTTTAGTTTGTTGTTTTTTCATTTTATTATTTTAGTTTACATTTAGAAACATTTTTAATCCGGAGGTATAAATAAAAAATGTTCAAAGGCTAAATTGACTATTGAGATTGCACTCATGATGAGCTTTTCAGTAAACTTCTTCAAATATCCACACACCATACAGAAGAGGTGACAAAAATAAGATCCGTTCAAATTTATTTTCATATCTAACTTGCTGGTTAACGCTCTAACGGCCTGAATTTTTTATTTTAATAATTTCATCACTATCAAACTTGATTTTAAACTTTCCATTCAAAACAAAACATCATGTATGTTAATGACTGAAATCAGAACAGAAAGGCGAGGAGGAAAAAAGGTCTCCAATATTATGAACCACATCTAAAACTAATTGACAGGTTATTTACAGGTCCTCACACTATTCTAGCCATGAACAAATGACTAGACATTTCATTTAGTGAGTCCGCCATTAAATGAATTCTCATTTCAACAAGGGAATTGAGTCCTTGACTCAAAGTTAACAATTTCACCTGACTCACATGGCTTATCTGGGTATCGATGAATCGCCATTGCAACAGTGTCTTCAATAAACAAACAATTAATAATCTGGGTTTTAGACAATCAGGATTTTAAAGAAACAAATAACAATTGCAGGTTTGGAGTGTCTGTTGAAATTGAAGAGGAATGTTTCAGCAGAAGAAAATACAAAAAAAAGTTAACAAGCAAAAGTAGAAACAAAAGAATTCCTGAAGCCATGCACTATAAATCAGTAAAACATCATCTATTACAATGTGTTAAAAATAATTAATCAATCAAATATGAAGCATGAAATATAAAGTACACTGTTAGTCATGTAGCTTAAGATGAAAGAGTACTCATAGAATACGGGGTCAGTCACGCAGGGACTGCATGCACTAAGCAGATTTCCACATGACAAAATGGCTCGCTGTTAATCTCATCTCAGCGCCTGTTCTCTATCCCTCCCGTTATAAGAGACCTATGTAAACAGTAGTTGAAATATAAACTGGACATGAGATGTTTGGTAACACAGTTATTCCATACCAAGTGAAAATTGGAGTAGAAGTAGGGGTTTACTGAAGGCTGAAAATACTATATCTCGTTTCATAGTGAGTTAGAGAATATGTGAATAAAACAATAGTAGTAGAAAATTTACCTTTGCATCAGGATTTGTAATATAACATTTTTCAATGCCTCGTAACAGCAGAGACATTTCGAATTTTAGATTCTACTCTCTTAACTCTCTCCCATTAATTCTTTTCAATTATCAGGCGTGTGAAATGTTCCAATCAGTTTTCAACATGTCTCAACAGAAATGAAGTCTGTCAGGCAGGGGCTGCATTAAGTAGATTTCCAACATGCCTCACATATTTGCATTTATCTCAAAATGTTTTAAGAGACCAATATTTAGTATTTAGGCTTCAAATAAAGAATTTCATAGTATAACAGCTTATTAAAATCACGAGAGTAGGAGTAGGGGTTTACTGAAAACAAAAAAAATTATAATGAAAAAAACATTTATAATAACAATCATGGAACATTAAATTTGCAATAAGATTGGTGTTATTCATTTTTTGAATCATCAACTAATAAGGGAAATATTTAGAATTTTCGAAATCGAAGAAGGATTTGGAAGGGAAATCTGCTAAAAGAACAGACTTGAACATGATTCTTTCCAGTAACCACTTGATTGCTTACTCTAGTCTTCAGTCAGTCTACTTTTGTGCAGTCTCCGTAGAGTTTCTCAGTTTTGTATTCTAAAGTGAATTTTTAAGTGAGTTTATTACTTTTAAACTAATGTGTAGTTGATTAAAAAAAAGAGAAAAGATGAGAGAGAATAAAAAGAATTCTAAATCTTGTAAAAATACTAGAAATGTTACAGATTGGATATGGTTTTTAAATTTAGACATAGAAATGGTTATGAAAATATGTGATAGATGTAGGAAAAAACTTTCTAGTGAATATAAGAGCCAATTCGATCAGGCAGACAAAGCATTTCTAAGCACTAGTAAAGATGATGTGTTATTAATAAAGGTGCCTCAATTGATTTACTAAATAAATCTCTAGAGCTTATTTGTGAGTCTCATTTATAGAAAAAAAAAAAATTAAAGTTGAAACATACACGAAAAGGAAATTGGAGAAACTAAAAACAAGCTCATAAAAAGAACTAATCCCTATTATAAACACAGAATCAGAAGTAATAACAGATGAAAAAAAAATGGAATCAAAAATCTTGGAGCAGTTAAGAAAGAAATTTTCTTTAACTTGAAAATGAAGTGAACAGTTAAACATTTTGTCTGTCTTACCATCCAGTTGTAGTTGCAAAAAGTCGAAGAAACATTCAAAGCCAGCAACTACATGACAAGTTCAGTGATAACATTAGGGAGTGAAAAAGGTGTTCTATCAACTCCAAATCCTAGACCTGCGAAAACTTTAAATGAAAATACTACTCAGGTGGTTGTAGATTTCTTACAATAGTAAGCATTATAGAATTCTAGAATAGTTAGCCATGTGAGTTAAAGCGTTGACCTTCATCTCACATGGTAAACCTAGAGTGGCAAGTTCGATTCTTGCCTGGGCAAAGGAAAATATTTAGTGACGGAATTCATTAAATAACGTCCTAAAATCTCACTCTGGCTAGAAAAGGGTGGTAACCTGTAGATAACCCGTCCCAATTAGCCTTAGTTGCAAAAAAAGTGGACTTTAATAAATAAATAATAAATAGTCAGCAATAGAGTTGAGTGAGCAATAGAGCAATAGGATAGCAATAGAGATGTTAGCAGGTTAATGGCAAGTAAAAAAGACTTTGTAACAATGAGGAGCAAGAATTTAAAGGTTCAAACAAAAGCGTTTATGTTTGGCAAATTTGAATGAAATTTATTAATTGTGTAAAGAAAAACATCCATGTCACCATATTGAGTTCTCTATGTTTTGTGAATTAAGGCCAAAGAACTGCATTTTAGCTTGTAAACCATGGTACCCATTGTACCTGATACAATAAGATAACCATGCTGTATGTGTCTGTAACCTTCTTCAGAATACTAAACTAATGATAAATGGTATAGGACTTGAAAATGTTGTGTTGGATGAGGATGGCACACCATTAAAATCATCACTAGTGTTTGGCTTGAACCACGTGAAATCCACCCAGTTCAAACTGCTACATGGATGAATGTAAAGAGTGCCCTGATCTCATGTCTCTAAAAGAAGCTCTAACTAAAAAAAATAATGATGAAATAACATACAAGCAATGGGTTACTGTTGACAGATGTACAATGATAACAATGGATATGAGCAGTGACGATTTCAGTCAAGATTTTATGGAAATACCATTAAAACTAAAAACTCACTCTTTTATATCAAATCAACAGAAGATAAAATATTATCAATTATATTAAAATGATGCTAAACAAAATTTTACTGAAGACCAAATAGTTATAAATTGTGATTTTACTGAAAATTACTCATTTATATTCCAGGATGAATTTCAGTGATATCATTGTACAAGTAATCAAGCATTTACAATATATTTTTAAATATGATAGACTTGCTTCTAAAGCAAGCTTACAGAGGCCATTTTCAAACCAAGTTTTGACCCAAAAAGAATTACATGATTTTGCAGTTGAGCATGGACTTTGAATATTGTACAATTGATGACTATAAAGAAGTTGAAAGAATACTACTGCCATGGTTCAGTGAATCGAAAACATTTATGGGTACGCAAAAACTACATTCATTTAGCCCAATTTCTGAAAACCAACTACAGGTGAGGGATATTACTATAGTGAGCACCAATAAATAATTGAAATGAACTTATTTAGTAAAAATCAGATGATTAGAAGTGGGGGTCTACTGATGCTTAAAACATAAAATATATAAATATAAAGTATTTGAGATAAGATAATAATGTATTTAACAACAATTGAAGAAAATTAAAATCCAACGACATTGGTTATACAAACTTTTTTAATCCAACTCATAGCAACGGAGATATTTTTATTTTTCAATTATTCACCCTCTAACCCCCCCCCCCTCCCGGCTGATTTCAGCCATTGGTCAATATGATCTTTAGTTATACATGAAACTGTGAAATATCGAGTTTGGTGTAGGTCAAATAAAAGTCATGTACAATAGTTTTAGAAAGTACGATGCATATGTCACGCCGAAAATATTTGCACATATATTGAACAGAAGAAGTTCAATGAAAACATTACTGGATCATAAAAAAAAGTCATGCAACTCATCATTATTATTATTCACCATAGATCTTCGATACTTACTGGACCAAGCATATGCCTGTGTTCTCCTTTCCTAAACACCCAGAATTTGTTATGATTCTCCTGGAAATAGTCAGGACTCATATAACTCAACTCTTGCTGAATATAACTCAGCTCTTGTTATATATTATAATTTTAAGGTAACTTTCAAGCACAGAAGCTTTTTTAATATTTGCTTCTACTAGTTATTGCTGTTCACCAATGTGATCTCTTCAGAACTGCCCATAGCTGCTAAAATTATTAAAATACAATCAAATGTCTTATTTTGCTTTTTCTGGGAGCAACACTTCTTACCACTGACATCATCTGACTATAATTGCATTCAATTTAAGTCTCTAACTTAGCCCATCTTTGCAAGACAACATCTTTTTTTTTTTAACCCCCAACCCAGAAGGACATCCAAATATGGTTGGTATTGTAGTTTCTCCTAGATTACTTTGCAGCTTGTTTATCTCTGTAACTACTTACAGCTTCCTTTATCCTCCTCTCCATGATATTCAACCTGGATGATTTTGACCCATAGCTCTTTAACATTATTTACCAAAACAAATATTCTTTGGCCCTACATTTTGTACACTAAGTGCACACATGTAAAGTTCTTCCATTTGCTACCATTTTTATTTTATTATAGCGCCCTCTAAAAACATTCCTTGGAGTTTTTGTAACCTCCAGTCTTAGTTAAGTTGGTTCTAACTTTTTTTTTTTTTTAAATTATTCTAAATTGAAACTTCTGACTGCCTTTATTTATTTATTTGTCTAGTCTGTTCTTATATTTGTCTAAATCATTACCAATTTGTTAAATGTCATAGGTTCAGATTAAGAAAAAATGTCAAGTGGAGATGCTTCGTTTCTGAAATTTTGATAGACATCTTTTGGAAGAAGTGGATATCTTATACATCTCTAGATTATACTTAAGAAAGTGATTACAGAAGCATCTTTGGAAGTCCAATAATACGTTGTTGTTTTTTTTTTTTTTTTAATAAAAATGGTATTATTCATAGAAAAATTGCCTAGAATTAAATTATTCAAAATAAGTTGATTTTGGGGAATCATATTAGTATCCTCTATCCTCAGAGTATTTAAAAGTGTAAGTAGGATGTTACATAAAATAACAGAAGCGTAAAAAATAATAACGGATTGGCTGCTCAATGGAGAAGGGGGAGGATTCAAAGAAAATACTTTAAAAATATCACCATCTAAAATAAATAAATAAAAATTAAGTAAACAATAAATTGGTGCCACCTACATATTTATTGTTAGAACCAGAATCGAGACAATGTAGGAACCTCTCATGGGTATGAGTTAAAACAACCCCTCGTGCTATGGTGAGTCCTTGGAAGGAAAAAAATAAAAATACATAGGTTGCCAGCTCAGGGTTATTGCCATAATTTAAATAATAATATAGGGAGGGGGTTGCATAATAAAATCATTATAAGTAAAATTAAAGCCCTATACACAAAAAAAATATTAAAGATAAAAGGGAAAAAAAAAACATCTAAATTATATATTTGTCTCTCAATCAGCTAGCTTATTCCATGGCCATCTAAGGCATTATGAGTTGGAAGTTTCCCTAAAACAAAGGGTCCATACCTGGCCAGGTTTCAGGAGTTTAATGATGAGTGACCACTATGGAGATCCTCCGGTTCTACTTCCTTTCTTCTTTGTCCTTACACAACACTTATTGCCAAATATCTGCATTTTTTAACAATCAGTCCCCCGCACAGTACATGTGACCCGACTCGTAATCCTGACCCAACCTCTTCACCTTCTCCTCCTGTCCCTCCTTCCACTACCTCCTTAATTAAACTAAAACTTACATCTAATTTTAAATCTAAAATTAACATCTATAATAAACCTACGGTTAAAATGAACCTACAGCAAAATACATACTAACCTGCACACTAAGGTTAGCCTACCTTAATAGTAACTTAGTTTAACTGGGGGTGGGGGATTAGACTATTTCCACCTGGCTGAAAATCCTGGTAGAAAATGGTGGAAGAGGATGACACCCAACAGGGAATAAAAATAAACAACGTAACAAGGATACACACTAACAGAGAAGAGCACTTCTCTATTTTTAAGTTGCCCACTTATAAATGCACTGAGTATAGAGCAACTGCTTAGTTATGAACATTTTTTTTTGTTGAAAAAGATGTGCGTTTTTGTCATCCGTGAAAATTAGCCTAACGCCATCCACAATGAGTCCTTAACTGTTACTGAGAAAGTTATTCAAATAATCTGTCACTTCTTTCAACGAAAGTCCCTCTGAATTCAATTACATTATTACTTTATCATTTGATATTATTAAGTGATATTAATACTGGATAAGCGGAGTTTACTGTATGCCAAAACTTTCTAATTGGTATATTTTTTAATTCTTGAAATAATGGGAAAAACATTAAAATATTCAAAATTATATTCATAAATAGACATATTGAGCAGAGGAGGGATTGAATAATATGTCTGATGAAGAAACTTTAAACAGCACACACATGATAAAAATGCATAGAAGATAAATTTGGACCAATGTTAATCTATATGCTTTCTGTTTCTTTAACATGTATACAGGGTAGAACATGAGAACAAACTTTGAAGTTCTGTAACACTTCCAAAACAACAGAACACTAAAGCACTCAGAACACTTGTTTAATATAGTATAATGGCATGATTTATTAGAGCAAATATTTGAAACAAGAAAATAAAATGGTTTCAGATAAAAGGATGTGCACACAGCGAAAAAGTCCATCACACACGTGCTGTGTAAACTAAGCAGATTTTCCACCTGTTGCAATGTCATACTGATGAAAATATTTCACATCCTATTCTCTACTTCTCTCATAATAAAAACCATATGTAAACAGCATTTGAAATTTAAGCTGGAAATAGATGTTTATTGATACAGTTTCTACAATTGAAACTTGTATGAGTAGAAGTGGGGCTTTACAAAAAGCCGAAAACCTAAAAAATTCAAATATCTCAGTTAATAACCAAGTTAGGACAAAAATGTATGGACAACCAATTGTTGCATATTAGATTTCTAACAAGACTGATAATATATCATTTTTCAATCGAGTCAGAAAAACAGGAATATTTTAAATTTTTGATGTTGTCACTTCAATAAAACCCTACGACTTCTTGTCTAGGGAAAACAATACATCATAAGGAGATTCATGATACATTCACTTACCTTTAATGTAAAATGATTATGAATGGGTGTTTATTTTAAGCTGAAAACTAAAAAAAAATGTTAATATTAGAGTTAGATCAGAAAAAAAAAAAGCATAGACCAACAATCATGGGAAATTAACTTTACAACGAGATTTTTATATAATATTTTTTGATCCAACTCATAATAAGAAGATTATCATTCACTAACCCCTCCCCTCCTTCTGGTCCTGGATATCTATATGTCAGGCCTGGGCAAGAAGTATTTGAAACAATAGTTTAAAATCCAGAGTATTTTTGTATGTGTGTGTGTCTTTTTACCTGAGCACTCTATTGGTCACAAGCTTTGATAAAAATTTCAGGTTTGGTGCCAATCAACAAAAATTTCAAGATAATTAAAAAATAAAAAATTGCACCATGACTTCAAAATCAATTGGTGGTTTGATTATTTTTATTTAAGAGAAACGATTTTTGCTCAAATAAACAAAAATTAAATTATGGACTGATGGTATATTCCTTCTAAAATTTCTGTAAAATATTGAGTAGCTTATTGTCCTCAAGAGAAATCTGCTAAACTGCTGTCCAATACGAATTGCCCAAAATGTGCTAGTAATCATTTCCTTTGACAAGTACTTCCAAAGGTGAAAGTTGTTTATTTTGTATATTTAAAATACAAAATAAAATACATTTTGTGTGTTTATATTTTGAAGAAAGTGAAATACAAATATATTGTTTGTATTTTAAAAAGAAAATGTTTTAAAGGAAATGTGCTAAAATAATACAGAGAGTTAATCTCTATTTGAAGGAAAGTAGGATAGGCAATCATTATCCAACAATCTTGCCAATAAGGACTTCTGATCATATTTCTAGTAAATTTTACACATGAGTTTCATTAAGGAAAAAATCTGATGTGGCATATATATGATCACATCGGCGGTTTGTGTATGTTTACATGTAGTGACCGTATATTAAAATCTATGTATCTCTGACTATGACTGAAATCCATTTAATTTTGGGCAGATGATCTGCTCTGATTTCCTGGTTAATGAGTTGTGACTACTAGAAATCGCTCGTTGTGCAATCAGATTTTGGTGGCATTTTTTTAGACCTTTCCGTTCCTTGAAGCAGGATGTATACATCAGCCTACTCATCTATCGCATGATATAATTTTGATGAAAACAGGTAATTTATATTAGAACAGAAGGAAAGGTAAAATAATAGTAATAAGTAAAAACAAAAATTAAATTAAAAAATTAAAGTGAGGAAAAAATAAAAATACATAAGGAAAAAATAAAATATAAACATTGTAATTAATAATTCCTAATGAATCCAAGATATTAGATTCAGATAAGGACAACCAATCTTCATCATCATTCCAACATCTTCCAAGAAATCAGTGGTCACCTTCGAGGTTGTACTTCTTGATCCAAACCACAGACAATGAACTTGCCGTTCATCAATTTGCCATTGATGATCGCTGAATTTTTCTCAAAACTTTCTTTATAGGACGACACATTTTTCATAAAGTTTATTATTGTTGTGAATCCAACAGGTTTGGCTTTTGTCATTATTTTCATATCTTCTCTATCAACTTTTGGGAAATTGTTTCTGGTTTTGAGGATTAATGGATCACCAGGTTTCAAAAGAAATCCATAGAATTTTAATCAGAAATTCAATACATTTCTAATAAAATGAATACTTAAGCAAGTACAATATCAAAACAATAATACCATAATTCAAAAAAAGATTGAAGACATATATATATATATATATATATATATATATATATGTATAAATAGAGAGGACCATGGATGACGTATTATACATAATACGTGAATTATTTTTATCATAATGAATGCCCTGTTATTTTAAATGACTGTAGATAATAACTTTTGAAAAGTGTTTATATATATTTTTAATGAATCATTTAAGGGACTCAGGCTAGCCATGACAGATAATGCATTGGTCATAATACAATTAGAAAATCTGTAGTAGTCGGTTCAATTTCCATAGTACCAATAGGAATTTATTTAGTGAGGAACTCACTAAATAAAATCCTTTGTCCCACTCTAATTAGCCTCACTAGCTATTAGTGGAGTTAATAAAATTGAATATGAAATATTTCCTAAGAAATTTCAAGAGGCTCTTTTATGTTCATTAGTTAAGCCTTATGTTTAGGACCCCAAATAATGTACTTGATATGGTAATTTGGAAAGTCAAACCGAGGCATTTTAAGGAAAAGGTAATTTTCTTTCTAATGGAATTATTGGTTCATTCCCAGGTTTTTGTCTTGTCCTACTAGTTTTAGGAAGACAGGCATTTATTTGGTAAAACACATCTTTAAAAATATCGCAATCATAAAAATACTTCTAAAATTTATGAAAAACATAGCATTCACTGTTTGAAATATTTTTCTACAAGTAATCTCTAGAACTTACTCCTAAATTATTAGTTACCAATGAGAATAAAAGCCTAACTCAAAAAAGTAAAAAAGAAAGAAATAATTCTAGGGGCTACTTGAAATGAAATGCTCTTGGGTTAGATTGTTGTTGTAGAATTTTAGTGAACACTATATTTTTCGACTTTATAATTTATGTAGCCCAAAAGAATAAAGCTAATAAAAAAAAAACAATAACTATGTTTTCTTTTTTTTTATTAAACGAATAAAATATCTTCAACTCTTTGATTGGTAAATTTCGATTTATGAAGGTGAAATTATATAATTATGTGGTGGTACATTCTAATTGGTTGAGTTGTATGGTTACTAGGTGTTGAGGTTGGTACTTCATCTATTCCAGTTTTGTTCAGAATCACAAAGCAATCGAGTAGTTAAGCTTTGGTATCCAACGAGACCAAACAGGCAGATGACACCATGTGATCTCATCCCTCCAAATGATATGTCACGTGAGCTAAATATGCATGATATATGAGTGTGGGCTGTTGGATCAACATTTTTTTTTCTTTATGCTTTTATTATATATATATATATATATATATAGGCTAAATTTTTTTTGCAAATTTATTACTTTTATTTTATTTTTTTAATGTCATGTGGTTGATGATTTAGCTGTGTAGTCAGCAACTCACCATCGGTGAGCAGCCACACTTAATTCTTTAATAAAGTAATTTTATTCTTGTTTTTTTTACTAGTGGTAAGCTTTATTTGAATATTTTAGGTCACATTCACAGAAATTACAAAAGTCAAACAGTCCTACTCAAGCTGATAAAACAGTCTTTGCCAGCATCTGTCGCATATCCATCTGGTGTGACATACACTATTTTTTGGCAACTTCTTTTCTCAGTAGCCCTGGTTTGCCATATCATTGCATTGGTTCAACCTTATTTCTGAGCTGGCCCCTTTGTCGGATCCAAATATTATGTTTTGGCGCTTCTTTCATAGACCATCATGTCCCTTCTGATTTTCTATGATCCTGAGTCAATGATTCAAAAAATAAAATCACCAACATAGAATCACAAAACATCTCATAATGTGAACAGTATACTATGGAAACACAGTTTAAATTGTTACATATGTAATTCCCTATGGAAATGTATCTATTATCTTTATCTCTTTTATCTTTTATTATGTATCTATTATCCTTATCTCTTTATGTATCTATTATCTATCTCTTTATCCCTATGGATATGATTATTATCTATTAATTTTTATACTCAGGGTGTCCAAGATAAGCCCGATCAAATGCTTTTCATGGCTTACCGTATGATTTCATCAAAAAATGTCAGATGAAAAAGTTGTAGATCTCCATTTCGAGCATCACCATAGAGCATTATTTTTAAACTTAGACGCATCATGGATGGTTGACACATGTCAAAATCTGTTGGTCTCCAGATAACATTTGAAGAACTGACTGAATAATTAAGCAGCTCTGATTAACCATACCATCATCCTGTAGTAACTGAGTGGTATTAGTTTGTGCTCAAATATGCTCTATGGTACACAGACCATCTAGAAAAATATCATTAAGTATTGTCAAAAAAAGAAAAAAATACTGTTTTTGCCAAACTTCATTTAATGCTGAAGTAGTTGAAGATCCTTAATATGAATAACTGCAGGAACCCAAAATTTTACAAGCTTAAACTGATCAATATTTCAGATTACTCACCAAGTTATGGAATCATAATAGATAATGAAACAAGTTTTCAAGATGTATCCAAGTATTATTATTCGTACTACCTAAGGTACCCAGCATTGCTCGGGACATGTTAGTAATAAAGGAATTTATTATGTGAGGCGTCATAAACCACAATATTTTTATATTTTCTGTCTCCTCTGTATAATAATTCATAATCATGGATAGTATGCTCTATTTCAAACCATGCCTGAATAAAAGCTCCTTGGCACAAAAGCAGTCCAAAGCATAACGATGACAGCTATTTTATATTTATAATAATCATTACTACAAAATACTCTTTTGCATGTCAGGAGAGTAAACTTTATATTCATAATGACACATAGTATGTTCAGTAAAGTATAACATAATAATGGAGGAGTGTTATTAAATACCAGAAATAACTGGGTACATCTCCCCAGCGCTTTCACCCCTTCCCTTCCAGCATTCATCCTTTAAAATTATTTATTTATGTGAATTAATCTAATTCAAATTTCTGAGAATAACACTACATTACTAAAATAAAAGTATAAGCATTAAATTACATGTTAGCATAATCCAATGTGAGGCTGGGAGGGGTGGGGCAGAAGTGATTATAAACTTGTATTTCCATCATAATGCAACTGACTCAATAGCTGTGCATAAACTGGGAGTTGAATAGTTATCCCAGACTTAAAATGGAAGAGTGTTATGCAGCACAGATAACATTACAGTTATCGTAATAGTTAGGAGATAGATCACTAAGGTGTAAGGTTGGGAGGAAAATGCTAATTCTAATACTGAGTTTTGTTTAGTTTGGTTCAGTCATTTGTGCCCTTTAAAATTGTTGACTCCCGCGATTGCTTTTAGCGTATACCTTGTTTATACTTCAGCACATGGCAAAAGGGTATATAACAAAAGTTATTTTAAATAACAAATTAAACAACATTTTTTTCAGACAAACTGGAGAATTAGACCCTCACCATATAACTCCCTTGATTGTACTGGGACCCATTTCTGAGTTTTAGCAGCATGCGCATAGTACACTTTCTTTAATAATATATTTATTGATTAGTTTTATTATATCAGCCTACAAGGAAAGCAGCTAAAGTCCAGTATTTTATTGGTTGAAAAACCTACTTTACTAAAAATACATTGGAAATTTACTTAAATCTATACTTCCAACATAACATATGTCAGACAATCTCATAAAAATGCAACATACATACTTTCCTTTATTCAAAATTTTCAATATAAAAGAAATAACACAGACTACAACTAACCTAATACTGATTTCAATTCCTTGCTATAATTCTTTATATTACTGTAATTTAGTGTTTTCATTTTTACTCTTCATGCTAATAATAACCAAACTAACACATCATTATTAATTATAAAAACTAAGTACTTAGTTAAAAAAATTACAAAAATGTTATTGAAACAATAAATGTTTCTTAAAATCTTAACTTGCTTTGACGAAATATTAACTAGTTGAAATAATATAGCATTTCAGAGTCTAATTTGGAAATGTCCAAACCAAATTCAGAAATTTTAATTTCAAATTAAACTTTTCTGAATCAATTCAAGTATTTTTATAATACCAAATTAACAAGGTATTTTAGTTTTCTTGTTAAATTCCTTTGACAAAGTATTTATTATGAAAAATAAAGTTAGGCCTTATAGCATGTTTAAGTAAAATTTAGAATTTTCTAAATTAAAGTAAAAATTTTGTTTCTTAAAATCAAATTGGGTTATAGGCAATTAAATACTTGCAAAAAGCTTTTTTATTTTAGAAACATTATAGAAATTAAAAAAAAAATATTTTAAAGTTAAAAATTACAATGGTTTAGCTGACCAGTTTTCTAGTCATGCGGACAGCTTCCAAAATTAAATTGGTAAAATAATTATGCCTCAGTTCACAAAGATTACATCTTGCCTAAATTTTTGTTTTGGAGAAGGTTTTCTGTAACTGATTTAATGCAAGAGAGTGGGCAGGAAGATACCCCACAATGAGAATGAGTACCAGCATCTTTTCTTTTGTTTTGCTTCAATAGTTTGATGAATCCGCCCATTGTCTATTATCAAAGCACTTTGTTGAGTGCAGTAATATTCTCATGTAGTTCTGACAAGAAATTTTAATTATAACATTTACTGGAAAATTCTAAATTTGGTAAGGAAATATTCCCATTAAGTTTGGAATGTTCTAAGTTTGGTTAGGATGATTGTAAATTAGACTTAGAAATGCTATATAACTAGTCTTTTGACAAGGCATCACCTGATCATTGAGCAGATTTCCTCTGAGGCTCATCAGCTATTGAAGTCGTACTCATGAAGCGATTTTCAAAACATTTCCTCAAATGTACATCGATCCAGGAGATGACGAAAATGAGGTCTGTTCAAAACTATATGTATATATGTACATATGTATATATATATATATATATATATATATATATATATATATATATATATATATATATATATATATATAGTTACACACACGATCATGCACACATGACGAGGTACTGGCAGATACAACTTTTTGTGTGATATTCTCCCCTTGGCGATAATTAATGCAGAAACTGCTCTGAAATCATTGCATATTTACTACCTAAAAAGCAACATAAATTTTAAAATAAATCAAAACTAATCAAAATAAATCCAAAATGTCAATATTTTCTTTAGTATTCCTCTCAAGGAAAACAAAAGTGTATCTTCTTTATATGGGATTATCGCCTCTTCTATGGGATTGCAGTGAGATCAGGAGTGGAAGATAGGAGGAAAGCCTGGTGATTTCCTCTATAGAGAGAAAAGACTCACTGGATAGAGAAATAAATATTGTTACGTTTTCTGTATTACCAAAACCAGTAATAAACGTTTTTAATAAGAGTTCTTTTGGATTGCAAAATTAAATACTCGCAAGTTTCACAGTTTTTATCACTGCACAATTTATTTAGATAATGCACAAAAAACTTGGTAATTATTCTTAATTACTACTCACAGTATAGACTGATAGCGTTACTGTTCTTCAGATTACACAGTCCAACAATTCACTGAAATTCACAGAAAGACGGCACTGCACTGTCCTTTGCTTCGCGGCACTGCACTGTCTTCTACTTCGCGGCACTGCACTGTCCTTTACTTCGCGGCACTGCACTGTCTTAAACACGGCACTAAACTGTTACTTACAGTCACGGCACAACACTGTTCTTCTTATAAAAACACTTTACCGCACTGTACAAAGTCGCACTGTAGCACTGATGTGAACATCAAGATCGCTGAGCATAAAACTGACTCACTCGCAGCTTGCTGGTGCCTTATATATAGGTGGTCGGCATAGATCAAAGGGGAATGTTCTAGTTCATTCCAGGCTAGGCGGGACGAGCCCAGTAGCGTCTCGATCTCTTTGATCTACGCCGCCTTTCCAAATACGCGACTCTCTCTCTCTCTCTCTCTCTGAAGGATTATTCATCTATTTAATTTTCGCAACAATATATTCAGTGCTGAGAGGTTGGTTTTGTACACTCAATATAATAGTTTAAAATGGTAGTATATTTGAATGAAATATAATTATAAATAAATAATAAATAAAATCATTTTGCAATATATATAATATTTATATACAGTTGTAAACTGAATCAACTCACTCTAAAGCCATTCATCAATTAAGCTGGAATTTTAGTAGATTTCCCTTGGGGGAAATCAGCCATTGAGGTTGTACTCATGACACAATTTTCGAAGAACTTCCTCAAATGTCCATCCATCCTACCCATGAGATGACGAAAATGAGGTCTGTTTTCAAGGCCTTCCATTGCTCTGTGTGCAGTACACAGTGTATTCAACTTGGTGATACAAGATGTCCATATTTAATGATGGGTAAAGTCCTAAACATTGGAAAACTACTAGTTCAGTTTTGATAACCTAGTATCTACCAAAACCAATAAAAAACTTATTTACAATTTCACTGTGTTTGTACAAAATTATAAATATTATATTACAGTTTTTTGTTTAAAAATGTGATACAACTGATAATCTGAACAGCAAATATATAAAAACATACCATCCCTTTTGAATAGCATTGTATATGCATTTGTAATACTTAGAGCGTTTTTTGTAACCCCCTTCACTTGTTAAATGAAGTTCTTTTCATTATTTATCATACATTAAATCAAGAAAATTACCAGATGTCTATCTAGTGAGTAGTGCATGAAATAAATTACATTTATTCGTATCATGAAGTCATCAACCCATGGTAGTAGTACATGTATTCAGGTAATCTAATTAACTTGGAAACAAAAAAAAAGGAATAATCCCAAATAATAAATGTAAATCATTAATTAATACATATACATAAGAATAAGAAAGAAGAAAGTGTTAACACAGATATTTAAATGAAGAATATATCTCAAAGAGAGCCTAGTTATAACAGAATTAGCTACTTAAAATAAACATTAAAGCAATTATTCCTTTACAATTAATCTCATTGAGTTGTTAGCAGATTTCCCATAAAAAATCAGTTATTGAGGTTGTACTCATTATGCAATTTCGGAAAATTTCTTTAAATGTCCTACCTAGGAGATGATGAAAATGAGGAGCTTCAAATATATATATATGCATACATAGATTCTCTATCTTGAATATAAACTGAGATATTTGAATTAATTAATGTTCAGCCTTCAGTAAACTCCCACTCCTACTCATATCATATTCACCAAATATTGTTTTCTAGACTATTGTTTCAACTGATTTTTACTAGATGAGATACAAGCAAATAACTTGTGATATGACGTCATGAAGTCATACATTTCACTCAGGATTAAAAATGATATTTTATCATAAAGCAAATTTTCTAAATGAAAAATGGCATTTGGGTGATTTAAAATTTAAGCCGGACAGAAATTGTTTATTGGTAGTTCTTTTAGGTAAAAATGATATTAGTAGAAGTTAAGTGTACGTAGTTATGTCCATAAGTTTCCGGCCTGTCCTGCTTCCCCTCCTTTAAACGTGCCGGGTCCTGCACACCTATGCAGGTCCATGTCTGCTCACTCCATACCCATCGCCCGCACTTCCTCAGTCTTGTCAGTCAGTGTCCAGTCTTCAAGGAAACTCGCCATTTTTACAATATTTAAACTCGAGTACCGTGCGGTAATTAAATTCTTTTATAAGAGGGTCTTACTCCTGCGCAAATTAAAGAGCGCTTGGATTGTGTATACAGGCAGTCCTCCCCCTCGTATTCCACAGTGAAAGAATGGGCAAAATTATTTAAGTTAGGGAGAGAAAGTCTAGAAGATGACCCACGTCCCGGTCGCCCATTGGAAGCTGTCACTTCTGAAACAACCCAACTTGTGGAATCTGAATTGCTGTCTGACCAGCGACTGAAAACCATGGAAATAGCAGCGAGGTTGGGGCTTTCCAAAACAAGTGTTTTGAGGATCATCAAAGAACATTTGCATATGAACAAGGTTAGTGCAAGATAGATTCCAAAAATTCTTTCAGCTCATCAAAAACAGGAACGAGTTCACTGCTGCAATGAATTTTTACGCGAGTATAATGCCGACCCAAAGAATTTTTTGGACTCAATTGTAACTGGGGATGAGACAATGGTTCTATATTATGACCCACTCAGCAAAAGAGAGTCAATGGAATGGAGAAGACCAGGAGAAGCACCTCCTTTAAAGGCAAAAGTCACGCAGTCAACAAAAAAGGTAATGGCCACAATTTTTTGGGATGTAAAGGAATACTACTGATAGATTTTAAAGAAAGGAATACCACAATGAATGGTGAGTATTATGCAGCCCTACTTCACCGTTACGAGACGCCATAAAAGAGAAGAGGCGAGGGAAGTTAAGCAGAGACGTCCGTCTCCTTCACGACAATTCCCCTGTCCACACAGTATTGATTACCAAGGCCGCTGTGAAGGACTGTGGATTCCAAGAAATCTCTCACCCACCCTACAGCCCAGACGTGGCCCCTACCGACTTCTACCTTTTCTCAAAGTAAAAATCTGACTTTCGTGGAAGACTATTTGACACCGACAAGAACTCCAAGCCGCAGTGGAAGAACATTTTTTTAACATAGAAGAAAATTATTTTTTTCATGGTCTAGAAATGTTGCCAAAGCGTTTTAATAAGTGTGTTGAGGAAAATATATTGAAAAACAGTAAAACCAGTTTTTTCTTTCACCATTCCTTCTATCTCAGGCCGGAAACTTTTGGACCTTACTACGTAAGTGCAGGGGCTGTGTAAACTAAGCAGATTTCCTACGTGAAGTTTTACAATAGAGAAATTTCACGAGAGCCGAACAGTAAGTAAACGGCCGACCTAGCTTTTGGCGGAAAACTCACTCCCATCCGTTATCTGCCCAGATTTAATAAAAATGCAAATATCTCGGTAAATATTCAAGATAGAGAATAAATGTATATAACAATATTTATAGTAAATTTAATTTGAAATGAGATTGATTCTTTACAATGTTTCGATCCGAAGTATAGTAACGGAGATATTTGGAATTTTTCGAAAATTCTCCCCTCTAAACCCCCCTCCCACTGTTCCGATTACAGCAGTTAACGAACTTGATCTTTCTTTTTACATAAACGACTAAATATCGAGTTTGGTAATGATCAAACAAAAATTGCTACCGCTAGAGCGGTAACAGGCATATATATATATATATATATATATATATATATATATATATATATATATATATATATATATAAATATATATAGTTTTGAACGGACCTCATTTCCGTCATCTACTAGTCCGATGGACATTTGAAGAAAAATTTCGAAAATTCCGTCATGAGTACGACCTCAATAGCTGATTTCCCTTGTGGGAAATCTGCTAATACAAATAACTCTGTTCATATTCTAAAGAAAATATACAGAATAACAATTGTAGAATGTTAAAATTTCCAAGGAGAATGATTATATAATAGGTTGTAAAATAATTTTAGTGTTTATCATTATATTTCAATTTAATCCCCTCTGTGTTTTTAAAATCATGTTTACTTGGTCAATAATGTTTATATATTATAAAAAAGGATTAGTTAAGGTGTTTTTGTATCAGTTTCAACCGAGATTCCTTATCATTAAGTAGTATGCTTGCTTAAAATGAAAGAGAACAATTTCATTTTGACTATTTAATGGTTTTTTATTTCCGAAAAGGAAAACCCGCTGCGCAGACGGTTAACAAAATTTGCATTGAGTATGGAGATGTCTCCTTAGGCGATGATGCAGAAGGACGCACCATCTATAAGTGGTTTGCTCGATTCAGAAACGAAAATTTTAACTTGGAAGACGAAAAGCGCTCGGGTCGTTCTTCAGTTATGGATGATGACCAACTTCAAGTATTCGTCACAGACAACCCTCGCTCTACGACACGGAATATCTCAGAAACAAAATATCACAAAGGCATAGTTCTTTATCACGATAATGTCTGTCCTCACGCGTCTTTACAAACCCGACAGAAATTATTGGATTTTAGCTGGGATGTGATCCCCCGCTCCCAATTTACCAGACCTTGTCCCAACAGATTTTCACTTATTTCGGGCCCTTTGAAACTCTCTTAACGGGAAACACTTTAAATCGCTCGAGGACTGCAAAACACACATAGAGGAGTTTATTGCGCAAAAATCTGAGAAGTTCTGGGAGGGGTGAATTTTAAAAATTACCTGGAAGATAGCAACATGTAATAGATCAAAATGGATCATACAAGAATGGAGGCATTTCGAATTGTTGATTTGACCCCTTCTCCTCCATGTTCGATGTTCAAGATAAATAGTATTTGACCTTGAAATAAGTCGATTCATGATATATTGGCTAATTTCTAATGTGAGATGTGAGAAAAAAAAAAAGGAGAAAAATGAATTGAATAATTATATTATTATTATTTATTAACATCCACTTGTTACTATGACCAATTGGGGCGAGTGATCTATAGTTTCCACCCTTTTCTAACCAGGGCGGGACTGAGGATTTTAAATAATGAATTCCGTCACTAAATAAATTCCTATTGCCAGGCGGAATTCGAGCTCGCCACTCTAGGTTTAGCATGTGAGATTAAGGCCAAGCTTTACACTACTAGCCTGAGGCTCTAGAATAACTATAGAAAATTAAATTTAATCCTACTAAGTTAGAAACCATTGTATACTATATTAATATTTTTACGAACGAAGAGGAGAAGGAATTGTAAGGGATGCTTGAAATAACAAATCGTAGCTTTCGCTTCCTATTCATATTTTGGCTAGCATGGACATGATTTCTGATCCCATTTCAGCCCTCAACGAACTTGATGATCTATTTTTATACAAGAAATACTGAATAAAAGACATATATATATATATATATATATATATATATATATATATATATATATATATATATATATATATATATATACATCCAGGTAACGCACACGCACACGTACACGCACAGGCACAAGCACACGCACACTCCTTAGGTATCTGTATAAATGGAAACAGTCATTGTTTTAACGAAGGAACCTAACAATAATTATCTCCTGGTATGTTTATTGAAATATCACCATATTGAGGTTTATATATATTTTTTGTGACACATTTTTTGCAACGAGGCCCGCCTTTTTGCACATATTCTACTAAAAGAAACATTAACATTTATTGAGGTAAATTTCTATTTATAGTAATTTAGATTGATGCAAAAGCATTTTTAAAATACCCCGCCCGAAGGTATATATGTTGCTGCAGAATGCTCTAGCGGGAGACTTCTGTGGAGTTGATGATGGTAGGAAGCTGTTTACCCTAGTTAGCCAGACATGATGACTTCATTTCTAGCCCAGACTACGTAATACCACCATACAGGGAATAAAACAAAAGTGAATCCAATTACCGTCCAAAACATACGAGGGTTATGTTGTCGGAAGGTTACAAAGAGGGTTTCCCCATGGAAACGAATGTTATCATTAAAAGATAGCAATTAAAGAGGTTATGCGAGCTGTAAGAGAGGACATAGTTCCGGGCACGATAGCCCCAAACAGGTCGTTTCCCATTCTCAGGGTCGAATCCACAACTTTCTCCGAACTAATACCCATTGCCTTCCTCATCGAACTTGCGCAATATCTTACTCCCATCATTTTCCTCTTCTTCATGGATAGAATTTTATTGCCTCCGGCCATCGGATGTTCAGAATATTACGGTAGCGTTTATACAACACAGAGATAAAATGTTACCATCATAAAAGATAACGGCATTTTTATAGTCGTTTAATACTGACGACACTAGGTAGCAAATGGTTTTGGGTAATCACCCCACAGTGAGAGTATCGAATTCAATTATGCAAGTATTAGCCGTATCACTACATTTCTAAATATTTTAATGGATTTACTAGAGCAAGTAGTGGAAGAATTTATTCTTCTTGGAAAGCTGACTGTTGTCTGCTATCATGGACATCCTCGCTCTTGGGCCAAATTAGCTGCTTTCCAAGTAAACTGATTACAGAGAAATTATTTTAATGGAACACAACACATTCAGCCTCTGTTAATGACGCTCTGCAAAGAAGTATGGCAAATGACTAACGGAAGCCCAGATGGCTTGAAGATTAGTCCTTTTTACAAGAAAAAAAAAAAAAAAAAAAAAAAAAAAAAACTTATATTTTTCAGATTTCACCAATTAGAAATTAACACTTGAACATCAGAAGAGATCATTTGCGGTTCATACATTACTTTGCTCCTCTATGTATTTCCTACTAGAAGAACTGTTCAGATATAGACGCTAATTAAATGGGAGCAACTCATGGTGGACTGGAGTCTGTTCAAACACCACCTAGTGAAATGAAATAAAAAAAAAAATAGTTAACCAAATATAATATACCTGTATATTAACATTTTCCCTAAAATTTATCTATATATATAAAATTGTATACTCTGTCTGTTTTTTCGCGAATTTTCACGATAACTTTTCGTTTCACATGTCATAGACACCATAACTGCATTTTGTTTCTTTCGTGTGTGTTGGTTTGTTTGTTACCTCCTGGCTGAACAGAATTTTATGAAACTTGGTATGTATATTACTACTAGCCCAACTTAGACTTTAGGCTATATTAATTTTATTTGGGACAAAAGACCCAACCGAAATAAATAAAACTCGGTATGTGTATTAGCACTAACGCTTTCATTATAATAAGCCATACCAACAGTTCTAGGGACGGGCAGGAGTGGGGGTTGTAAGGGAGGCCTGAATTTAAAATAGCGGTATTTCGTTTTCTATTCGTTTTACGGCAAATATGAACATAACAAAAGTTGTTTATTTTGTTATTTAGAGTAACTTTTGTAATATTCATTTTTCTCTTTTAACAATGTATAAACGAGATATACACTATAAACTAAAGCGGGAGTCAACTATTTTATTGGGCGCTAACGATTGAACCGAACTTAACAAAACTCGGTATGTCAATTAGCATTAATTCTTCCATGATTATAAGCAATATTAAAATGTTTAGGTTAGAACGGGAGTGGGGGTTATAAGGGAGGCCTGAAATAAAAATTCGCGATATTTCATTGTCTATTTGTTTTTCGACAAACTTGCAGATAACAAAAGTTGTTTACTTTGTTATTTAAATTAACTTTTTTTTTTTTTTATACATTTCTCCAGGAACAATGTGTGGAGCAAGTAATTTGCGTAGAAATATTGATATTCTCCACAATTCATTCCTATTTGAACTATCAGGTACCTCAGCTGGAAAAATTAATTCAAATCAATGTTAATATTTTGTCCTTAATAGCTGAAATCTATGCATAATGCACAGGAGACGGGAAATATGACAATTTGGAGGACAGTGAAGACTTACATAAAAAATTAATTTTATTATTAACAAATGCCAACAACGGGTATTAACCCTAAACACTGGAACGGGTAAAATATTGTACAAAGTAAAACCTTGCCAAAAAAATACCATCACCATTCATCCTCAAATCAATTCCCGGGCGAAGCCGGGTATCTGAGCTAGTACTCGTATCTACTAATAACGCTGGCCAACTTGAATGTTTTTATTGTTAGTGAGTATTTTTAGGACCCTGAATAAGAAAATAATATTGGATAATTACTAACAAGTTTACTTATTGAAATTTACAGTTTCACTATTTCCACTAAATAATACATGAGAAGTACTACATATTTAAGTAAAATTTCTATTCAACACTATCAAATGATCTTTTAAATTATTTCCTTGAATGAACGACTTGAGGTTGATCTCGTAGTGCAACAGTAATCGGACATTATACAGGAGTCCCACCTTCCTTGGTAAAGCTGTTCCATTGTTCTAATATCTTGGTGAAATCCCTGCTTGTCACGAAAATCGCCCAGATGTTCTGGGAAGCAATCTAAATGTGAGTGTAAGAAATGGACTTTTTTTGCTAATGCTGAAACGTTAGCATACTCTCAACCAGCTCAATATAATTGTCGGGCTTTTTGTTCCAAAGGAAGCTTCTTTTGGTAAGTTCAAATCACTTTTGATTGAATGGGTGAGGTTCTGATTGGCAAAATATGTAGGCTTACCTTGCTCATTTCATCATTTTATTTGACCTTATTTTTTTGTTATTATTTCATTCTATTTTTATTTTATTTTTTTATTATATTTGATTATATGGTAATTACCATTAAATATTATATATTGTAAAAATGTATTTAAACATAATCATACAAGTAATATGCCATGTGGATTTGGAACATGTACTCAAATAAATAACTTCTCGTAGGGTTACTATGAGGAGAAAAAAAAAATCAAGTCATGCTGGAATGCAACTTCCATTTTGCAGCCAACATATAACAGATAATCGATCATCGAGTTAGACATGTACTGACTGGAGTGTAATATCAAGCAATATTTCGCAGATAATGGATGAGGTGATGAGTTCGAAAACGTTCCGTTCTAATAGTCATTGTGGATATCAATAGTTATTACTTAGCTCTGGTTGCAACTTCCATTTTGCAGCCAACATATAACAGATAATCGATCATCGAGTTAGACATGTACTGGCTGGAGTGTAATATCAAGCAATATTTCGCAGATAATGGATGAGGTGATGAGTTCGAAAACGTTCCGTTCTAATAGTCATTGTGGATATCAATAGTTATTACTTAGCTCTGGTTGCAACTTCCATTTTGCAGCCAACATATAACAGATAATCGATCATCGAGTTAGACATGTACTGGCTGGAGTGTAATATCAAGCAATATTTCGCAGATAATGGATGAGGTGATGAGTTCGAAAACGTTCCGTTCTAATAGTCATTGTGGATATCAATAGTTATTACTTAGCTCTGGTTGCAACTTCCATTTTGCAGCCAACATATAACAGATAATCGATCATCGAGTTAGACATGTACTGGCTGGAGTGTAATATCAAGCAATATTTCGCAGATAATGGATGAGGTGATGAGTTCGAAAACGTTCCGTTCTAATAGTCATTGTGGATATCAATAGTTATTACTTAGCTCTGGTTGCAACTTCCATTTTGCAGCCAACATATAACAGATAATCGATCATCGAGTTAGACATGTACTGGCTGGAGTGTAATATCAAGCAATATTTCGCAGATAATGGATGAGGTGATGAGTTCGAAAACGTTCCGTTCTAATAGTCATTGTGGATATCAATAGTTATTACTTAGCTCTGGTTGCAACTTCCATTTTGCAGCCAACATATAACAGATAATCGATCATCGAGTTAGACATGTACTGGCTGGAGTGTAATATCAAGCAATATTTCGCAGATAATGGATGAGGTGATGAGTTCGAAAACGTTCCGTTCTAATAGTCATTGTGGATATCAATAGTTATTACTTAGCTCTGGTTGCAACTTCCATTTTGCAGCCAACATATAACAGATAATCGATCATCGAGTTAGACATGTACTGGCTGGAGTGTAATATCAAGCAATATTTCGCAGATAATGGATGAGGTGATGAGTTCGAAAACGTTCCGTTCTAATAGTCATTGTGGATATCAATAGTTATTACTTAGCTCTGGTTGCAACTTCCATTTTGCAGCCAACATATAACAGATAATCGATCATCGAGTTAGACATGTACTGGCTGGAGTGTAATATCAAGCAATATTTCGCAGATAATGGATGAGGTGATGAGTTCGAAAACGTTCCGTTCTAATAGTCATTGTGGATATCAATAGTTATTACTTAGCTCTGGTTGCAACTTCCATTTTCAATCCAAAAATTAAAAGTAGATTGTCACGCCGGGGCTACGTAAATTAAGCAGATTCCCCAAGTGAAGGTTTACAATAGATAAATCTAGATACTGGTAACACCACCGTGAATATTAAGTGAATAAATACAAACGGTATTGAGAAATATTTCAGTCAATTTACATCTCTACAATGGGAAGCGTCTGAATTGTAACAAACAGGTTAGCCAACCTCGCAGGGCTCAATAAGATAGAAATATTCTAGACCGGAGAGAAAAACAATTAATGAAATATATCTAAATATAACACAATAACTTTATTGAAAACTATTTAGTATAGCTAGTGTTGTAATTTATAATGAATAAGAATAATTTTTATCTCAATTACTCAAATTTTAGTAATCCAAGAACAAAAGAAAGGGGGTGGGGCAAACAGAAGGTATATCCATATACCTCACCAAGTAAAAGTTTAATGAAAACAATATTTTTGTATGTACCCTGGCAGTGAAGTGGTTCATATTACAAGAGATTATTATTAATATGACATGAGTAGGAGTGGGGGTTTACTGAAAGCGGGAAACTATAAAATCGAAATATCTCGGTTAATACTCAAGCTACAGTATGTATAGAACAAAATGAATAGATCATTCAATTTGCAATAAGATTGGTTCCATACAAATTTTCGATCCGACGAATAGTAACGAATATTCGAGTTTTCGAAATTCCCACCTCTAACTCCCCCCCCCCTCTCCCACTGGTCCAATTTAACCCATTAACGAACTTGATCTTTCAAAAATGAAAACTATTAAATATTAACGAATTATCACGAAAATGATTAAATATCAAGTTTGGTAACGATAAAAAAAAATTGCCACTGCTAGAGCGTTAACACACAAATGGAACAGAACGGACCTCATTTTCGTCATCTCCTGTAGTATAGATGGACATTTGAAAAAAATCTTCGAAAAACGAAGCAGGAGTAAGGACCTCATTAGCAGATTTTCCAAAATTTACAATTCCTGCTAATAACACTGGTAAGCACCCTTTTTGGATATTTTTATTGTTAGTGAGTATTTTTAGGACCCTGAACAAGAAAACAATATTGGATAATTACTAACAACTTTACTTATTGAAATTTACAGTTTTACTATTTCCAGTAAAAAATACAAGAGAATTACTACATATTTAAGTAAAATTTCTATTCTACACGTTCAAATGATCTTTTAAAAGATTTCCTTGAATGAACGACTTGAGTTTGATCTCGTAACAAGCTCCAACAAAGGAATTGCCTTAAGGGAAATCTGCTAAAAAACCATGCTGACATTATTTTAGCATAGAATAAAATATCCTACCATAGATCATTGAGAAGGGAATGGCCCCTCATTTCTGTGGAGATAGCCGTGTATTGGAAACTCATGAGGGTTATTAGAGAGTGGGATACTAATAGAGTTAGGAATGGGCTGGTATAGAGATGGCTGCATTGTCAGATGATGGTCCAGCGTGGCAAATGCTTGTAGTAGCAGACGGTAATGACATTGGCTGGAGAGTAAAAGTGACCGCCAGGCTCCGAGGTGAAGGGGAGGCACTTTTACCCGGGCTTGCACTCTTCCTGCTCGCTCCAGCCTCCCTTCCCCTTGCACCTATGCAGCTCGGCGATGCACCTTGCAACATTCCGGGACACTCCTCAGAGAGACTGCTCCCACCATCCCAGACACTCAGTACCCATGATTACGACCTCACCCTAAATCAGACTGGATGTTCAAAGTCATTTCCCTTATGCCTGAGAAACTTTCTTTAGAATTATTCAGTACTACGTCCGTCGCAAATAACTCGTTTGGATATGTTATTATTTATATAACTTGTTTACGGGATGAAGTTTTATTTAATAAGGTAGTGCGTTTTTTTCGCAACCAATAAGGATAAAGGGAATAATTAATACCATATTAGGTCTTTAAATCATAACGCTGAAAAGTTTTCAACAGGAAATAAGAAAGAAACTCTTGGGAGTGAGTAACCAGCATTTGAATGTTATGTTATTTTTTAAAGTTTATTTTTTGCTACTGATGCTAAAAAGGGGCGGATTATCTTCAGATTACTAGCCTTTTCTATCTAGAATGGAACTAATTATTTTATTTAATGAGTTCGACACAAGAAGTTGTGTTAACATACTACAATTATTCTTTCCAGTAAATGATTAGAGCCAACTAGGCACAGACATAAAATAACAAAAAGTCCGTAACACAAAGGCTGCATAAACTAATGAAATCCCTCGTGCTCTACACTCTACTATGTCTATCGCAATATATACTCTCTAGGACTTAAAATTGAGGCTAGACATGAAATGCTTAGTGGCTTATGTGCTCGAAATGAAATTTGCATTAGTAGGTATTCGAGAAAAAAAATGTATAGAATAACAATAGTAGGAAATTCAATATTTGTTTCCCCCATCTTCTTGGTCAAATGGCAGACGTTAATGAACTTGAATTTAAGTTTTACATGATACGCTTAAATGTGTAATTTGGCAACTATAAAAATAAAACTACGACCGCAGGAGCGTGTGTATATATATATATATATATATATATATATATATATATATATATATATATATAATATTTTCATATTCTACTCCTAGACAGGATGGACATACATTGAAAGACATGTTTCTCTTCAAGTCTTGCCCCGGTACGTCAACAGCTCTTTTCCCTCAAGTGAAATCTTCTGAAATAAAAATGAATGGTGTCTATTTGGAGGAATGATGACCGAGGATGACTGTTTGATAATTACTGAGATAAGAGCATAAACACTTTTTCCTTATTGAAAGAAACTTTCTTCTCCATTGGTCTTAGGCGATAATGTATGTCTTCTAGTGTATCTCTTATATAATAATGAAATATATTGTTGTTAAATCAAAAGGCTAAAAGGCTACACCTGGCAATTGATTTCGTGAACAGGTAAACCTCATTTTTACGGGGACGAATAGGGGAATAAGAGAGTCACAAGGTCATACAGTGGTTTCTCGTTGCCTTCTGCATCAGATAATCTAAAAATAAAGTGTGTATATATATATATATATATATATATATATATATATATTTAAGTGTACATATACATGATATATTATTTTGTTTATTCATACAAGACCAACAAAAGTTGTTTATTCGCTTAAAATACTTTATTTATTTCATACCCATCGTATTACTGGCAGTGTAGATGCATATCATGTGGTTTTTTTTCTCAAAAATCATGTGGTTTTTTTTTCTGAAAAAGTTTCTCAAATTTCTTACAATTTATAAATTTGAGTTATTTTGCACAGAGATTGGTAAAATTCATAATTTCCCTTTGAATATTTTCCTTTACCTTCTTCCTTTCTCTCACCCTTCCATTTACCACTACGCAAATGGTTCAAAGGTATGACACATTTATTATAATATTTTTCTTTCGTATATGTGTGTTTACTTTGCTCATTTTTTTTGTCAGTTGAGCTCACCAGAGCCTAATGCATTTTTATTTATCATTTATTACTCATTAGTTTTCATTTACCTACCAAAGGATTTTTTTTGCTGTAAGTGTTTCTCTGGTTTTTACGTATTTTTTTCATTATCATTTATTATTTCTCTCCCCCCCCCCAAGGTGGGTTTGTTTTTGTAACTTTATCAAACACATAATATATAACTTATTATTATTTTCCTACCTAAACTATACTTCGCAAATTTCTATGTGACTAATTTATCTATATTCATGGTTGTATTAAAGCAGGTCAATGATTAAAAAAGTTGACTGGCGATTGGTTATAATCTTTATTATGTGAAGGTCTAGACTATTGATTTTTATTCTGTTTATTATATTTAAAAAGTTAACTTTAAATTGTATAGTTTAAAAAAGGTATACTTCTTGTTTAAAAATTCGGGGAAATACACCCACATGAGTGTGTATAAACCAAATGTATAAGTTTTGTTTTTTGAGAATATAAATTATTTTGTCAATGGTGAAATGTTAATAGTTTCTTTATAATGGGACCGAGGATGGCCAGACTTGACCGATATTGTTTTAAATTTCTGCTTGTTTGTATGTTGACTATTAATACCCATTTAATTATTTGCAACTTTCCACCCTGTCCTTATTACTCATTTAAGGGAAATTTGCTAATTGTTTAAAACTATGCATTGGAAGTCATGATAACGAATACGTATGACATATTTCCTTAGCCATTCAATACACATTTCCAAAACAAAGGAAAGCAATTTTCATGGGAAAGTTACAATATCTTATGTCTACGGAGCAATGCAAATATTATGATTACCAAAAGCAAGACAATGTAAATATAAAGAAACGTACCCGATGAGTGATAATGGCTTAAGACCACGAGGAACAAACAAGTATTACTGACCCAAAGAGAATTGTCTTGTTAAGGTGAAACGACGTTGTCTAGTTCTTCTAGTGGTTACGGTGGAGTAGACGTAAATGGTTTAATAGACCAATAGTCTTCAGTCTGCAAGTTGATCAACCAGAAAAATATCCTTGTTTACCTGCGTTCGTCTCCTGACGTTTTTAAACCTTATCTACTGACCTATTAAACATTCCAAATTTATCCCTTCTCCAAGAGGTTTTTTTTTTATAATTATTTATTTTTAACAATAAGCTAAATATAATCTAGATTGAAAATACTTTCAAATCTTTATCTAAAATGAAAATAATAAGTGAGAGGTGATCAAATCCTTAAAAATGATAAATACTTTAGAAAACTTGAATTTAAATAATTTTACTAGAAAAAGTTTGTGAACATTTCTTGCAGCCCCTTCCCTCCTTCTTATGTACTGAACTAGTAGAAGGGGTAATGTAGAAAGGTGAAAACTGAAGACAAATATTTTGCGGGAAATTGTAAGGCGTATAGTTCTGTATAATCTATTAATTAATATCTTCGAAGCTGTTTTTTTATTTTCATTTTCAGAAAATATAAGAAAAGCCAAATATTACCCTTGTTCTCTGGCTCAGCAAAAATTCTACTCCTCTACCTCCATCCGTGAAATAGAATTACTATTATTAAATTGATAATTCATAAAAAGTTCATAGTAGTGATTACTCTAGGACAATTAGGAACAATTTGTCTGAAACAATTATAACATTTTTCAATGACAATTTCCAATGTAACACACAATTGACAGTGCCCCCTTCTTAACGTTACTCACTTCCCATAACCAAGTACTTTAAGTATGTTGTTTAGGGCTGCTTCAATCTGTACAATGATTCTGAAATATGTAATTTTTCACATGCATACACAAACAAAATCGCGCGCGCACCACACACATCTCCACATCTCGTCTGGCTGTTGTCTAGTTTATTACGGTTTATGTTTCATTGTACTAATCCTTATATTGCACGCTAACTCATCATGTGTAATATCCTGTATCAGTCTGTTGTGTATTACGCCATCAGAATTAGCTTTCTGCCTATCGAATTGCTGTATCCAGAACGAGATTAAAAAGCACTCTAGAGAATCTGATTCCATGCCTTAGAGGCCAATTGAATGAACTTCAAAGCTTCTGTGGCACAACTGTTAATTTAGGATGAAAGTACGTCCCGGTGTCATCTTCTTTAATCAGATGAGCTAGGCATTCCTAGAGAATGTCATGCCACTAAAAATACCTCGAAATGATTAGAGATGGGATGTCTTAAGTGAAAAGCTAGTATTCCCGCGTGTAACCTCTTTTACCTCATCGTAAAATTGACCCTCACAAAAGGACTTATAGGCAGAGAGGTGTAGTGCAAAATCCGTTCAAATTATTATAATATATATGACACTTATCGCCTGCAATGTTTATTAGATCGCTAATAATAATAAATTGGACAAGAAAGAGGTGGGGTTTAAAAAATGTTTAAGCCAATATCAAATCTCCGTTATTCTTTAGGCCATTCGAAAATCGTTACATAAGCAAACACGATAATGTAATGGGTATTGTGTGTTCGGACTTCCACCAACTAATGCTATTTTCACTTTAAGCTACTTTATCTCATCTTATATCCAGCTTAAGATAATCTTGTTAACATATAAGTATCACTTAGTAAGGGAGAAATAGCGATCAACATGAGAAAATGATGTAGTCTGTGTTGGTACACCCCCCCCCCAACCCCCTCTTGAATGGGAGACGTTTACTTAATATACGCAAGAACTGCTTGACGGACTTTTTATTTATTTGTTTTGAAAATAGCATCAGCTCCAGTTTGAAGGATATTTTTCTTCAATCCCAATAACTCATATCAGCTCATTAAGTAGTCCTAAGTATTTACAATAGTTCCGAAGGAATATGAAGAAACCAAGAAAAAACTCTTTTCTGAGTCACGTGAAGATTGGAGTTTCACTGGGTGGAGCTCGAATTCGACGCCACAAACACAAAATACATGTGTGCCAAATGGATCTTGATGTTGCTTCTGAACCCTGCGAGCAATTAATTAATCTCTATAGGAAAATACAACCTAAATAGCTGATTTATCTTTAGGGAAATCTACTAAAAATGTTATTGATGCACAAAAGGGGACTGATTATACGTATCAATAAATTGGACGTGCCAGTGAAAAGTGGTGAAGAATAAAACTGAGGAGGAAAATATTTTATGTTGAAAACGATAGTGTAGATCATGGTAGCCACTTTGTAGTTGATAATTGTATAAAACAATGTTTCTATTCTTTTATTTAAAAAAAAATACCAAATTTAAACTTTTCCTTTCAAAATTCTGACTTCTAAATACCACTATCGTCATTGACTGTTCTTCAAAATATTTTTAAGTTTTACACTGAATTGACTGGTTCTTTCAATGCCCAAGAAACGGGAAGAAATAACAGGAAATGAAACTAGAAATATAAGATTTTATGTGTAAAACTATAACACATAGTACACTAGTTCACTTATATGAACATAAATTTTACATGAAAATAAATTTTATTAATTTTATTGGAGTTAAAAAGATTACTCTGTCTGTCGGTATAATAAAGTTGATGTAAATTATTATTCTGCATAAGTTGTTTGACTCAATATTTTTGATCAAGTTAAATGGCAAACAAGAGCAAAATGTACACAACGAAAAATGATAGAATAGACGTAAGACAAAAATTAGGATATTGAGGGATCTCTTATGTACTGTGTAAAACAGTTCCATAATTAACATAAATAAATTAATAGTAGTGTCTTTTAGTTGATTCCATATTCATTATTGGATGCTGTTACAAATACCGGCTATTAACCAATAGGCAATTACCTAATTTTTGACCTTCGCAGTAATACTTCATAATCCATCAACCTCAGTAATTAATCATTAGCAGAGGAATTGAGGTTATCGGCTGTCGCATATAAACGGTCACTGACGCCCTTTGAATGATTCAACTTTGAAATAATTGTCACAGTAATTATGAATTAACCCGATAACAAGACAAATTAAATTATGAATGACTCCTACTCATTCTTATATCAAGTTGATCAATCCAATGAAACTTTTTACGTCATATCATAAATATAACCTGCCATACTAATGATATGGATTCAATTGACAAAGGTCTTCCCACCAATATATTATGTGACCGAACAATAGAGGAGCCTGCTCAGAACGACTCGTTTAGCAACAAAACAGAAAGACGCCCAGTACCCATTATACTTAGATAAAGGCTCTTTCTTCTGAAGAAGCCACTTCCGAATGTGCGCGGTTTCTTACATGAATCCGAGTTTCACCATTTTAGTGTCTTGGCACGGGAACTGTCAATTTTACATCGCCACCAATCCGGCGAGGATGTTAGGTAACCTCAAAAGACCGTGGTCAGGGGTCACAAGAAAGTCCGAGCTTTCTCCACGGATGGACGGAGCCACCTACGCCTTCACTCAACCTTGCGAGTTTTTAAAATATTAATACTATCTTAGGTACCGTCGCCTTCTACAAATACCCTTGTAATGGAACCATTTTTTCGACCGAAGTAGAGGATGTATTGTAATCGGGTGGTACATACTGTAATGAATTTAAACGGAATTATCCGTTTGGAACCTTTATCAACCCATTTCAACTAGTTTCAGAGTGACGCATGTACTATCTCGCAGAACACAAAACAGGCAGACCTAGAATGTTGAAATTTCATATTTAGGACTGTAGTAACATGTAACACTGCACCTCAGAGGACAGCAGAAATAAGAAATTGCAGATTTCTCCACACCTGTTAGGGATACAAAATATTTGTATAGGGCCCTTTTTATTAGTCATTAAAAGTTCAATAAATAAATAATTTTATTATGCAATAAATATATAATAATTTATGCATTAAATCAAATATATCACTCATAACTTTCAAATGAAATAATTTTAAAGTAAGTTGAAAAAAACCTCTGGATATTTAATTGAATACGAATATAAGGAAGTCATGTGGTGTCTTCAAACAGAATTTTTTAGTATTGTCACAGTTTTGGTACAACTCCTTCCAGTAATCACAAAGTTTTAGTAATTTTGTTATAGGGTGAAAATATCTGACCAGTATCGATTTGGATCAAAACCGATTCAATATGTTTTCGAATGCTTCTAACCAACTGGCTTTATCATCTAACCCCGTGATAAAGTATAACAACGTTCGAAGAACTGGCACCTGTTCCGTAATTTATCCTGATTTAAATAAGATACTTCTACTAATAAGTTAGTCAGTAGAGGTCCAAAAATGTCTAATTTTGTTTGTTTACTTTTCTTTTTTATTGGAGCAAAATTACTGCAAAACTCTTGCTTGTACACGGTCATGCGCCAAACATTTTTAACGAGATACATTAGTTTCAATTTATTGTGGTTTACATCTACTAATGCTCTCAGTAGCAGTGTACAGTTAAACTTTCAGTCAAAGTTTCGACTTAACTTTTCTAGACAGAATTCAGTCTAATAAAAGCCTCCTCTTCTCTACGTTGCTCTAATCATATCACATCAACCTAAACAGATTTATAATACCCCGCGGAAGCAATCAGAAAACCAGTGAATCGTTTCTAGTAAATACAGCTGGATATCATGCAGAGCAGGTGAGTGGTGTGCGCCGTGGTATTCGACGAGATCATACAACATACATTTTGAATTCTTACCATAGATAGGAGGTAAAGTAAAAGCTGGGAATGTTTTGCATATCGCTGCTTGAAAGCAGTGCTTCCTCGATTTTAAGTGTTGTGGTGTCCCAAAGAGGAGAGGTTATGGACCCTTACATAACTGCCACAATCTAACAGTGAAGGTTATATCACAGTCGTGTAAGTCGTGAGGACGTACCACTCTCCAGCACAGCGGCCCCGACCTCCAAACAGTAACATCTACTCATCTCGTTACGTAAAAATGAAATCTCGTTACACTTGTAATACATAAGTAGTTATCACGAAATATAGTTGATATTTAATAATTTCCAATTTATTTACACACACAACATATATTAATGAGTTTCTCTATAATAAAACCTGCTTTAAGGCTTTCTCTTTCTGTAGTACTACCTTCTTCTCACAAGCAACCAAATCAAGTCTTCTTCTTCGTTGCTGGCAAATGTTCAATTTATCATTTTATTTTGTTTAGAGCATATAATTTTATATACAAAACTTTTCTGTTACGTGCTGAATGATTGGAACCAGTGTACTTATTTTCTTACAATAATTAAAGTGGAGAAAATGAATATAGTGCCCAAAGACAAACATTTTCCTAATAAAATTAATTTTATTACATAAAGCATGACCTACAAAACTTGAGCCTTTTGAATTATCCAAACCTATAGTAGATATTGTTTTCCTAATAGCTGAGGGAAATATTACAGACCCAAACCTAGCCACTGGCCACATAGTTGCCTTTCAGAGTTAGTTGTGTAATATTAATTTATTTTAAAAATAATAATTATATTACAAATCTTATATATTTATTCAAGTGTACAAAGCAGACATAGTCAATATAGCGCCTCATGTGTATATAATTTCGTTTTTGATATTTTCAAACTGTTGCTTTAGGAGCGGAACGCTTTTTGTAAACACCTGGAAATCTTGACACTGCTATTTTCCCCTTAACAAAATAAATTCAAGTTTTAGAGATTTCTACGCCGCCGCAGCATTCCGAAAACAATCCCAAAAGCGATCATATCAAATTTGTGTTGGGTCACAAAATTGAAGATCTAACCGTATATGTAAATGGTTAATATAAAATTTAGGATAAATATATCTACAAAAATATTATATTATTATGCCAGTATCATTTAGTTAATAATGTGTAGCATAATAATAGCAATACGTAGTAGTGTTGCTCGTCTTGCTACATGAAATATTTCGTAAATGGTGATAGAGGATATATTTTAGGAAAATAACATATTTCTAGGCCACATACACACACGCGCGCGCACACACACACACACACACCTTATTAAATGACCCTCTTCAATTATTGTTTTTGGTATCATCTTCATTGTACTACTGAGGCTAATAGGGGCGGGTTATCTACGGTTTACCATCCCTTTTCTAACCAGGATGGAACTAACTCACTTATTTTATTAAGAGCAAAGATTCAACTCAGATGACTATCTTGAGCCGTCCTATCCATTTTGATACAGGGTGAAAGTTGAAAAGTCCGTCACGCAGGGGCTGCGTAAACTAAGCAGATTTCCCACGTGAAGTTTTACAATAGAGTCATTTCAGAATAGACAGCCAAACAGTTACAGGAACGGTACGAACTAGCTCTTGACGGAAACTCGCGACTAGACCCGAAGTTAGCCGATCTCATCTCTGAAGCTGAAAACATAAAAATGCAAATATCTCGGTTAATATTCAAGATACAGAATACATGTATATAACACTATTTATAGTAAATTTAATTTGCAAAAAGATTGTTTCTATTTATTTTTTCGATCCGACGTATAGTAACGAAGATATTTCGAATTTTCGAAAATCCTCCCGTCTAAACCCCCCTCCCACTGGTCTGATTTCAGCCATTAACGAACGTGATCTTTATTTTTACAAAAAACGTTTAAATATCGAGTTTGGTAACGATCAAGCGAAAATTGCGACCGCTAGAGCGTTAACAGACAAATATATATATCTAAATCTATCTATCTATCTATCTATCTATCTATCTATCTATCTATCTATCTATCTATCTATCTATATATATATATATATATAATTTTGAACGGACCTCATTTTCGTCATCTCCTGGGTTGGATCGATGGACATTTGAAGAAATTTTTAGAAACTCGCGTCATGAGTACGACCTCAATAGCTAATTTCCCCTAAGGGAAATCTGCTAAAATCCTGTATCAAAATGGAAGGAAATGAACTATTTTTGGGGAATTTTATGGAATACCGATAAAAAAAATAACCAATAATTACCAAAATGAACGTTTAAGTGGTTTTAATTAAGTTTAATAAGTAGAGAAATTTTGTTGCCACTTTAGTAAATTCGTTACTACAAAAATGCCGCCTTAATCCAATTTCTGGGGTATACATTGTTTTTTATATTAACCTGTAAATATGTTGGCTTTGTAGATACACGACCAAACTTATAATACGAATAAGGCTGATTATAAAAATATATAGTTCTTATGGTCGTAAATAATTTAAGTAAAATTAGGGTGAGACAATTTAATTTGGTCTAAAATAATTTCTTCCACAAAATAATAAGTCATATTAAAATGTATACTATTGTCAAGAATTAATTTGTATTTAGTTGTAATGAGAAACTCCAAAATCAATATCAGCCCCATGGATCGATGGAAAAGAAAGGTTTAGAAGTGCTAAATGAATTAAGTAATGTGATGAAAGCGGTGGTGCGTGAGATGGCTGGGTCAGAAGCAACGATGAAAACGACCTGTAGATCTGAAAATTTGACAAGAAAATTACCTAAAACCTCACCTTATAAATCGTGATTTTGTTGTTTGTTGCGCGAAATGACCAGTGATGTATTTATTATTATACCTGCTATAAATTAAATCATATAGTGTTTTTTTTAATAATAACTACAGGATAATCGTAAAATCGCTATTTTGAGCAATGCTATAATAAACAAGAACGTTATGACGATATAGGCTTATTTTCAAGAAAATGGGAAATAAAATCTTATTTCAGCTACCGTGACACAGAACAAAAGGATATATTTATGAAAACGAAAAATGTTGAAATCGATACAGTACCTGAAACAAATAGTGCTATGAAATTTTCAGGCGAAAATTAATGTACACGGAGTGGTTATAATTTATAAGTAAATACTTTATCTTGAATATGTAAATATCTATGGTCGTTCGAACTGCTAACTGCTGACAGTAAACTTCCGAATTGATAGTTTGGAACGAATGTTAAAGTTAGAACTTCCACGTTATAGGCCCATCACACTAAAAGAATAACTGTCCTGTCTCGATGTTGATTGAGGACCTTTATCGGCCCAATGCGTATGCGCATAACATTATCCTAAACAATCTAGTTCTCGCCACTAGTTATCAATGGCTTCAGAAAAAGGAACATTTTTGAGGTTTGATGAGCATCCATAAATTGATTAAGTATCTATCAAATGAGCATCTTAGGATTCGTGGGAGATCAAATATATTTATACATACATATATATATATATATATATATATATATATATATATATATATATATATATATATATATGTATATAAATATTTGTCTGTTAACACTAGTGGTCCCAATTTTTCTTTAATCGTCGCCAGACTCGGTATTTAATCGTTTTATGTAAAAAGAAAGATCAAGTTCGTTAACGGCTTAAATCGGACCAGTAGGAAGGGTTTTTAGAGGGAGAATGTCGAAAATTCAAAATACCTCCGTTACTATACGTCGGATCGTAAAATTGTATAGAACCAATCATATTGAAAATTAAATTTACTATAAATAGTATTATATGCATTTATTCTCTATCTTGAATAGTAACCGAAATATTTGAAGTTTTTGAAGTGTGTGCGGAGATGAGTTCGGCTAAAGTCAGTTCTATTCATTTCCGTCGAAAGCTACGATAGCGTATTGAAAAGTAAGGTCTCCTATTTTTTTTCATAGAAAATTTAATTTATTTACAACTTTGGTTACATCGTTGGAAGGGTTGAATATTTACCTATTTTTCTACATATTCGCCTTGACGATCAATAACTTTTTGCATTCTGTTTACCAGCTTTTTAATGCCGGTGCCGTACCACTCTCCCGCCGCGTCACGAAGCCAACTGACGACTGCTTTTCAAGACGGAGAAGTCAGCGGGAAAGGTTATGGCCACCGTTTTCTGGGACCGGAACGGGGTTCTGTTGGTTGATTTCATGCCAAAACGAACAACAATCAACTCAGAAAGCTACTGCGAGACTCTCAAGAAACTTCGGCGAGCCATTCAAAACAAAAGAAGGGGTAGGCTCACCAAAGGAGTGTGTTTGCTTCATGACAATGCGCGTCCACATGTGTCCCATCAAACGACCACCCTACTCAATGGATTCGGCTGGGATATCATCGACCACCCTCCTTACAGCCAGGACCTTGCCCCCAGCGACTACTACTTGTTTCCCGCTCTCAAGAAACACCTTGGGATGAGGAAATTCAAGTCAGATGAGGAAGTTCAAGAAGCAGCCGTCAGTTGGCCGTCAGTTGGTCGCAATTATTATTTAATCGTTACCAAACTCCATATTTAGTCGTTTTATGTAAAAAGAAAGATCAAGTTCGTTAACGGCTGAAATCGGACCAGTGGGAGGAGGGGGTTTAGAGGAGAGGTTTTTTGAAATTTCGGAATATCTCCGTTAACATACGTCGGATCAAAACATTGTATAGAATCAATCTTATTGAAAATTAAATTTACTATAAATATTGTTCTATACATTTATTCTCTATCTTCAATATTAACCGAGATATTTCCATTTTTATTAAATGTGGGCCGATAACGAACGTTTCAGGCCAAAAGTTAGTTCGGCCCTAACTGTTCGGCTCTCGTATAGAGATTTCTCTATTGTATAGCTTCACGTGGGAAATCTGCTTAGTTTACGCAGTCCCTGCGTGACGGACTTTTTTAATATTCTATTATAGTATTTTTAGCAGATTTCCCTTCAGGTAAATCAGCTGTTGAGGTTGTACTCATGATGGAATTTTCGAAGTTTTTCTTCAAATGTCCATCGATCCTACCTAGTAGATGACGAAAATGAGGTCCGTTCAAAACTGTATATATATATATATATATATATATATATATATATATATATATATATATATATTTGTCTGTTATATTTTTGTTTGATCGTTACCAAACTCGATATTTAGTCGTTATATGTAAAAAGAAAGATCAAGTTCTTTAACGGCTGAAATCGGACCAGAGGGAGGGGGGGGATTTAGAGGGGAGGATTTTAGAAAATTCGAAATATTTCTGTTACTATACGTCGGATCAAACAATTGTACAGAATCAATCTTATTGCAAATTAAATATACTGTAAATATTATTATATACATTTAATCTCTATCTTGAATATTGACCGAGATATTTGCATTTTTATTAAATCTGGGCGGCTAACAGACGACTGACTTTCCCGCCAAAAGCTAGTTCGGCCGTTTCCTTAACTGCACGGCTCTCGTGAAATTTCTCTATTGTAAAACTTCACGTGGGAAATCTGCTTAGTTTACGCAGCCCCTGCGTGTCGGACTTTCTTATATATTCATTTGTCCAGGTATCCAGTAAAATATAATTGTTTTCTTGTAGTCAGTTTGAAATATGTTAATATTTTCTTATATTCGTCTGGCGAGTGGAGGCGATCAATACGGAATCAATTGAACTGAGAGAAATTTTATTTTTATAAATTCTTGACATATATTAGAAAAATTCGCTGAGCGCATGAAGTATTTTGTTGATAATCTGTTTGAATAAACAAAATCAATAGGTGGTCTCCATCAAGGAAATCAAATATAAAGATCCTGGAAACTGAATAAGACGCAGTAGCTGAAACGGTTAACACGCTTGAATGATCACAGAAAGAACCATGTCAATGGCTTGGCAAGCTGCAGTTAGAGTGATATAATACAAAATTGGAGTAGTTATACGGTCAAGGTAAGTGAAACTATATCAATGTCAACAACAGAACTACAAGGCAGCCATTGTATTTCATTATCTACAAATAGTTTTTTGATCAAATCTTTCATTTCGTTTAGTTCTTTTAGGCATCACTTATAAATAACAAATAATTAAATACTATTTTCATTGTTCCAAAACATATAAACATCATCAATAATATGGAACCACAAGTCTATAGTTCTAGAAATGAACGAAATATTGAAAGGTACTGAGGAGCAACAACTCTAAACTGATAGAATGATAAGTTCGTACACTTAAAACTGAAAGGAATTGTTGTTTATGAATAGCACAGAATTATACTAATTCTAATTATCTGACAATATTAAAGGAATAAAAATATGTTAAAGTAGAACCACACATTAAAATGAAAGAAATCGTATAATTGGACAGGCCAACAAACAGTTCAACTGCATTTTTTTTCCACCTGTATTAAAAATGTATTAATTCATTTAATGTAGTATCTGTGTTTACCAATATTAACTTCAGTAGAATCAGTTTAATGCAATAGATAAACTAGTACTTAAACCTCTAAAATAATATATTTCTTGGAAATATTTGTTTTAATTGTATGAAACAGAACTCGCATAAGTGTAAAAATTGTAGTCCTTTCTCACCTTTAATTCAAATCTATAATAAACCCAATTACAAATGATAATGAGTCACTTTTGTCAATTGGAACCGCTAAAAAAATTTCAAAAGTAAAATGGAAAACAAATTCCAAGCAGAAATGAATTAGTAAAGACATTTATATGAACTGATGTACCAACTGTTAAACAATATAATTTTTCTTTAATACAAGTCATCAAATTAATGTATTACAAAACGGAACATGGCCGAAAAACAAACCAGGTCTTTTACTTACATACTCACATTTTAATTTATTTATTTAAGAGCTGAACACATACGTAATTATTTACGTACCTTAAATTTTCTAATACTATCTTATTTTTCTTTATTGCCAAATAATTATATTATGTAAAATTACAGAAATATATGTACTAACCAAAGGACACGTGCCACATTGAATACCTCCCACGTTAGACTCTGCATGGAAAACAGGAGCACGCAGGAATTAGCAGATTTCCCTTAAGGGAAATCAGCTATTGAGGTCGTACTCATGACGCGATTTTCGAAAAATTTCTTAAAATGTCCATCGATCCTACTCAGGAAATGACGAAAATGAGGTCCGTTCAAAATTATATATATATATCTGTTAACGCTCTAGCGGTCGAAATTTTTGTTTGTTCGTTACCAAACTCGATATTTAAACGTTTTATGGAAAAAGACAGATCAACTTCGTTAATGGTTGAAATCAGACCAGTGGGAGGGGGGATTTTCGAAAATTCTAAATATCTCCGTTACCATACGTCAGATCAAAAAATTGTATAGAACCAATCTTATTGCAAATTAAATATGTCTGTATCTTGAATATTAACCAGGAGTCGGCTATGTTCGGGACTTTCCGCCGAGAGCTAGGGTGGCCGTTTCCGTTAACTGTTGGTCCCTCGTGAATAGGTTTAGAGATTCCTTACTACTACAGTTGTTATTAGGCAGATTACAAAAGATAGTAAAACTTCACGTGGGAAATCTGCTTAGTTTACGCAGCCCCTGCGTGACGGACTTTTTTTATCATTAGGTAATTTACCTTCAAGAAATACCATTTATTCTGGATCATTGGCGCGGCAGTATCCTAGTAGGATTAGGATGAATCTTCTCTTTGCAGCCTCTAAATTTCAAAAATACTATATTTTCTAATTCGTTCTATTATACGTGTGTGTGTGTTTTATGTGTCCGCTAATCATGAAACTTAGAAAACATATTTTTTTTTAGGTATCGGTCAACTAAGGTGTTATTTAAAAAAAAAAAAAATGATCTTATGAAGGTGAATTACTATTTTTCGAAGTTCAATACACTTACCCACCACCATTCATCCAAGAGTATCCTGTATTATTTCATCAAATGCAACTAAGTCCTTATAGATAGTATTGTAAACTATTACATAAATTAAAACTAAAAAAAATAAATAACACTAAAAACAGGTTCCAAAAAAAGGGGCAGAGAAACTGTCTATGGCGCGTCCTGTAAATTGTCCTTAAAGGTCTGATCTAACTAGAAAAATTGGTAAATATTTTTCAAAGGTTCGCTAAGTAATAAACACCTTATTATACTGTTCGACCCTTCCTGCTAATCCAACTTTGACAATTACTAACAATCTAAGCCTTCAATTTCACTTTAATGTAGAATTTAATGATTAAAGATGGAATTTAGGAAAAATAAAAAATAAATAAAGTCCGTTACGCAGGGGCTGCGTAAACTTAGCAGATTTCCCACGTGATGGTTTACAATAGATAAATATACATACGGGTAACACTACCGTGAATGCTCAGTAAATTTACAATACAAGTTAATAATCTCTACAATGGAAAGCGGCTGAATTGTAAACAAACCATCCAGCCTCATAGCGCTGCATAGATAGGCTGGAAAGACAAACAATTAATGAAATATATCTGAATGAAACTATTAATTTTATTGAAAACACGTTACTAAAGCTAGTGGTGTAATTTGTAATGAATCAAAATCAGTTTCATCTCAATCACTCAAATTTTAGTAATCCAAAAACAAAAGAGGGGAAGGGGTCAACAGAACGTATTTGCATATATCTCACAAAGTAAAAGTTCAATGATAACCATATTTGGTATTTAGGTTTCGAATAATATGGTTTATTATATAACAGAGTATTGTTCATGTAACACTAGTAGAAGTGGGGGTTTACTGAAGGCTGAAAACTGAAAAATGCCAATATCTCGGTTAATATTCAAGATAGAGAATAAATGTATATAACAATATTTATAGTACATTTAATTTGCAATAAGATGTATCTTATACACTTTTTAGATCCGACTTATAGTAACGGAGATATTTCGAATTTTCAAAATTCTCCCCCTCTAAACTCCCCCTCCCCCTGGTCCGATTTCAGCCGTTAACAAACTTGATATTTCTTTTTACATAAAACGACTAAATATCGAGTTTGGAAACGATCAAACAAGAATTGCGACCGCTAGAGCGGCAACAGACAAATATATATATATATATATATATATATATATATATATATATATATATATATACAGTTTTTAACGGACATCATTCTTGCCATCTACTAGGTAGGATCGATGGACATTTGAAGAAAAATTTCGAAAACTCCGTCATGAGTACGACCTCAATAGCTGATTTCCCTTAAGGGAAATCTGCTAAAATGTAGTAGAGTGTCAACATACAAATATTTATAATGAAAAATGTGCTTTCCGATGGGCCTTATTTTTATTGTCTACTAAGTTGGATCAGTGGATATCTGATTAAATTTCGTAATAAATTGATCAAAACGACAACCTTTCTTTAAGGATAACCAGTTATCCAAGAAAATATCTCCCTACAATATTATTCCTCCCTCTTTCAATATATTTCTTTACCAACATAACTGGAGATTAATTGTGAATTAGACAATGTGAGATTTATGAATGTTCTGAAACACCTTGAGTGATATGAAACGTAATAGGGAATGAATTAAAAGAAATCAAGGTGGACATTTTCATTGGGATAAGAGAGTATCATATGGTCTAATAGGAATGCAGATTGGACGTATTACAACATCTTGTCACAGGCAATGGACCGTAAGTAATTCTTCCTCCTTTTTCTCCAACCTCAAAATATATATATTCCTGGATTATAGGGATTAATAAAGGACAATATTCAGTTGTTTTAAGATTAGGTTCGCTTTCTTCGAGCTTTCACGATGAGTATTTTCAAAGCTTAAAACTGAATTAATTTTCCTTGGTCAGTATAAAAATAAATCTTGAAACCAAATATACATTATTAATAGCGTCAAACAATGTTGATAACTATGTAAACATGGTTAACGTAAAATTAAATAAGTAATTAAATTAACATCCAAAATAATCGGGAGGCGTTTTCGGGCCACTAAATAAATTATCTATGTTATGCTAAGGCAGGAATCGAACCCACGACATTCATGAATCAGGGAGGTTTCTGTTCTTAGTCGCATTCGCAACAAATTGAATATTAATCCAATTTAGCGAAATATTTCATGCCCATTGGCTGTATTCCCTTCAACAAGATTTCACTCCGGAAGATGTCTGATACCAGATGATCTCAGCTCAATGCGCATGATAACAGTCTGTCTAGTGTTAAAGCTGTTCCGCCTGGAAGAACATCAACAGTTAACCTAAGTACATCCACTCAAGGCCACAAATGGCTGGGATAAGGAGCAAGGAAGAAGCTCTTTGCCGAGTAATGTGTTATATATAAAAACATGGATGACGTAATATTACTTTATATTTGGTCCTAAATAGAAATATACCAGTACCTCTGTGAATTGTGGACCTCCAAAATGTACGTTAAATGCTAAACAAACTATACCTGAATATTAATAAATATGGATTTCCACAATGAAAACCCCATCACGCAGGTGCTGAGTAAACTAACCAGATTTTCCACATTCTAGGATGACACACAGATTCTATTCCCAACTCCTAAGTATGATAATTATAGCAAAGACATTTCTTGAAATTTAGACCTTTTTTCTAGAATTTTTTCCACATGGAATATTTAGAGATATAATAGCATAAAATAAAAATTGCATAAGAAATAGAGGGGGTTTACAGAAGGCAGAAAACACAAAAAAAAAACTATAAATAAACAAACCTATATTCAAGCTGACTAAGAGATGCTTAATGTGAAAATTGCACGACTAAGAGTGGGAGTTTGCTGTGACACACAGAAAACACAAAATCACAAACCACCTATTAATACCTAGGTTTGAAAAACTGTAGAAATTAAAATTGTAGAACATTAATTTGTCATTGTTAGAGATTGTACATTTTAGCCCTTCTCAAAATACACATTCATTCTAGTATAATTTCTACCAGTAGCCAACTTGCTGTTTAGTTTCACTTCTAATGTTTAAATATCGACGTCCTTGGTAGCAATCGTGTTATCTTTATATATATAATTCTACTGTACGTGTGAATATCACTGAACGCCTCTTAAACGGTTGGACCGGTTTGAATGATTTTTTTTGTATGCGTTTGGGTGACGCCCTGAATGGTCTAGATTCACAAATCAGCCCGACAAATGGAGCAGGAGTGGGGGTTGTAATGGAGGCCTACAATTAAAAATAGCGATATTTCGTTTCCTATAGGTTTTTCAGCAAATATGCTCAGCGTAAAAGTTGGTTACTTTGTTATTTAGAGTAACTTTTGTTATATTCACTTTTGTCGTATAACAAAGTATAAACGAGATATAGACTAAAAAATTAAAGTGGGAGCCAACAATTTTATTAAATAAATTAGCATTAATTCTTCCATGATTATAAGCTATATTAAAATTTTTAGGTTTAAACGGGAGTGGGGGTCATAAGGGAGGCCTGAATAAAAAATTCGCGATACATCATTTTCTATTTGTTTGTACTCAAACATGTCTATAACAAAAGTTGTTTTTTGTTGATTGTAACCTAATCGCTTGAAATATCATGTTGTCCTCCATGATATAGATAATATTGTATATAATACTTGACAGACGGATTTTTGTGAGAATCCGTCATCAAATAAAACATGCACTACTGGGCTGATACCAATTCTCCAGAATTGCACCAATGGCCTTTGTATTCACCAGAGTAATGTGCTATTTCAGCGGGTGGAATTATTGTTCCGTGGTTTGCTCAGTGTATGGAGAATAGGGGACGTCACCTGATTGATTAGGTCTTCAAAATTTTATCGAATTGTCTATATTTATACAAAATTTCTAAAACTATATATATATAAATTGGAACGGACCTCATGTTCATCATCTACTAGATAGGAACAATGGATCATTTTTTAAAAATCGCGTATTGAATAAAACCTTAAGGGAAATCTGCTAAGATGATAATAGTATATGGAGATAGGAATGGTATAACACGATCGTCATCTAGGCGCTATGCTCCTTTGACGTTCTCAAAGGCGGAACAAGACTTCTCATATAGTCTTGAACAGTTGTATTGAGACTTGTCAGGAATGACATGGCAGGTACCTTTTTATTACCTAGAAAGTACAGGAAATTACAAAATGATGTTGAAATCCAAATGATAATTAGAAATTAGTCTAATATTCATATTTCTATACAACTGAGACAAAAAATAGCGTTTCATCGCTGGACACTTAGAAATCACACAGAAAAAAAAAAAACTTGTGAAGAAGGGTCATTCAGTTGGTGATAGGGATATCAGTAAGCAAAATTTTCTAAATTGCCCACTCTCATCACGAGATTTCAAAACTATTCCAGTTTAAATAGTATTGCATCTAGTAATAGACCTATCCTTGGCATTTAATAGAAATTCAGAAGTAGCAGTAGTCTAGAAACTATAAAGAGACATGACTTACAATGAAGTAAATCTGTAGTTTCTGTACTTTCAAACCATTGGCGAATTTGATATTTAGGCGTTTTGGATAATATAGCTCGGTTTATATTTCAATTAAAATCAGAAGTGGGGGGACGATCAGAGGAGGAGGAACATACTCCAACTGATCTAGTAATCTAAGAACTTTTTGTTATATGATTTTCACAGTTAATATATCACAACAGTTTTTACGTCCACACTAAATAGCAATTGTTGGTTACATTGGGCAGTTACTAATGGTGATACACAGAGTTAGAGATATGACAGATAGTCCACAGATATTCTATGTCATTTCAGAACACGATTTAGAATTGCACCCAGCCTCCGAAATCCGTGCTATTATTTTGACTCTTGAAAATATGATGTCCGCGTATATAGTGAAAATGTAGTATATATAAATAACTGTACGAAATATAAGTGAAAAAATATTTTGAATAGGAAATTTAAATGACTAAAGAGCAATACACATTTAAACCTAATAAATTAAGAGTTTATAATGATAATTATATCTATTTCCTTTATAAGATTTTATATATATATATATATATATATATATAGCACTATCAAGGATTTTCGTCAGTGGTGATAGAGGTCTCAATCTAGGCTAATAATTCAAGAATATTTATTATCTCTTCATCTTTACTAAAAAATTAGCTAGGTAGAGAATACTTCTCATGCAATTATATTTATCTCTCTTCAGACTTTATAATTCTGATAAACCTATAAAATCTGAAAATAAAAAGTTAATTCGCATAATATATCTTATATATATGAACACACAGACTTGGTAATTAACTTTTTACCAATTATCAAAAGAAAGAATAAGTAGAGTGAAATTTTCTCCTGTGCGGACCTCTGTAATCACTATTACGCTTCTGATAATGAGGGGTATATGGATAACTGAACCGCTGGAGTAAGATGTAGATACCTATTACAATGAAGTAGTCCCTCAAATTAGTTCTGCTGCAGGATTGCAATATGTAATCAACATACTTGCATAATGCATCCACCACCTCAAACCCTCCTTGTGACAGTTGCTTTTTTGTATTGAACGAGTGTTTCTAATTCAATATGCTCATTATTTTTCGAAGTTCAATTAGGTAAGAAAAATACAAATAGAGAGAAAGATCGAGAAAGAGAAAGGGAGAGTAACTACGTTTAAAGTTTAAAAAATTAATTTGTGATTTCTGTAATATTAAATATCTATGGAAAAGACTGAAAATACTTTTTTCTTCATTTATTTTTGAGCAGAGGCTTACAGCAGACTGCAATGAAATGCGATTCCAGATCACTGGCATCGGTAACAACTAGAATTCTCAATATTAAATGTATGTCTGCGGATACAATTAATACTTGTGACCACAAACAGAGCCCACTAGCGGAGTAGCCACACCCTAGTGGGTAAATTACTATGAAAACCAGTCTCTATAATGAAGAACTTTGACACTCCTAGATCCCGGGAAGAAGTAAGCTGGGCGTTGGAGACCTGACCACTGACCGGGCGGAATTAAGAGGATTCCCAGTCTACTATATCACATCAGGCCTTTCATAGTTAAAAATATGATGGCGAACCCCCTTGGTTGCGGCTTTAAGGTTTATAATGCTACCCGAATAAAAAAAACAAATCATTCATCAGCCAAAGGAAAAAAAAAATTCAATGAGAACAATATGTGGTACTACAGCTTCAACTAAAGACTTTCATGATAAACGCATATACCTCATTTTCGTCATCTCCTAGAAAGGATCGCTGGGCATTTGAGGAACTTTTTCGAAAATTGCTTAATGAGGACGACTTCAGTAGCTGATTTACCTTAAGGGAATTGTGATCAAAAAATTAATAATATTCATAAGATTTTAGAAGAAACTTTATCTTTCTCTCCATATGATAGAGCTTTTTTTTTAATTAGAAAGTCAGGAAGCCTGTCTAAAGTAAAAAAAAAATACCCCTGAACCATTTGGTGTCATTCGTCCGATTAAAACGGTTATACAACTAGTCTTAATAAGATAAGGAAAGAAAATAAATGTCTCGAGAAAAAGGAAACTTGTTGACTATTATCCCCAATTATAGCGCTTATTTTTGATGTTGACCAAAGACATAGTGTAATTAAGAGTTTTAATAACATGTAGACGATTATTTTTCGGTACTGAGGACGTAAGACACATTACATCCTAACCAGCTAATATAAAAACTGCAATCCCAGTATTAGATATATTATGTTTTTTTTACTTCCCAAGTATGTGTCGAAAAATCCGTTAAGAGCCGAATCGGACTTTTAGGAGGTTTAAAGAAGGTTTAAACATATAATCAAAAATCTCTTCGTTACTGACAAACGTATTGAAAAATGTTGTATAACCATTCTCTGTTCTGATCTACGCTTTTTTCTCTGACCTATAATAACGGAATTATTTTTAATTTTCAGTAATCCCGCACTCTATTGTATGCCGTAAGCTATTATATTAATTTATGCTCAGCTAAATTAACGTAATTTAAAGAAAGAAATAGAGAACAGAATAGAACGAAATGGCATTCCAGCTCGTTGGAAATCTAACTGGAAAATCTAAAAGGTTAAGTGCACATTCATTCTGACGTTATTCTCAGTGTGAAGTTAATTAGGAAAAAATTGATCTCTGTTCTCTGTACCTCTTGGATACATCCGATCCCCTTTGTTTGCGGGTATGGCAAATTTTGTTTTTCCCTTAAAAATTAATTTCTTTATGCCTGCTGTAATAAGTAGTGTGAATGTTAAGCTGTACATTGGATATTTAGTGATAAAGTTCGTTTAACCTTAGGGAAAACAGAAAATAAACTTATAAATGACTCTGTCAATATTTTTGAGTTAGCAAAAAATATGTAGGCGACAATTGTAGCACAATATTTTGTTATATAATTGTATTAATGAAATTTTAAAATTCTTCACATAATAACGGAGATAAACATGATTTCATATTTCTTCCTTCCCTAAAAGTTAACTCCTCCCTTGACCGATTTGGGCCAATCACAAAGTTAATCTTCAATTATACATAGTTATAAGGTTAAGTTTCGAATATGGTATAGACCAAATAAAAGCTCAAGCCTGTTGGATGCCGATTTATTCATTGATGACTTCATATCGCACAATTACAATGTACTTTACAAGTTGGATTTGATCTCATAAGTTGGCTCAAAAAGTCGTATAAATAACATTGAAAAACAAGGTGATTAGAGTAAATATTAATGTATACTACTTTTTAATTACTATTTTATGCGGAAGCTCCGCACTTTACATGTTATAACATTATGATAAATCAGAGGAAGTCTGTTCAAGAAGCATGTTAAACATGATAAGTTCACTTATCTCCCAAAAGAATTGCATTAATTTAACCTATCATCTACTTCTGCTTTCTAAAAGAACAATGTATACTGTAATATTAACACAAAAGAAATTAGCATATTGTGTAATTTAAATATGAATGAGGACATTTATCATATAATGCTTCATTGCTCTATTTACTCCCCTTTCAGAGAACAGTATTTACCATTCATCAAACAGCCAGCTGATAATTCACAGCATCATAATATTCTAAATAGTGCAACTAGAGAATTATATTAGCATTTTTTCAATATTTAAGTAATATTTTCAAACTTCGTGAATCTTATCTGAGTTAACATTATCAAATTTCTCTTCTTCTCTTAATTGTTTTTTTTTTGTTTATTTATTACTATTATACCTATGTATTAGTAAGAACAGGAACCAAGATAATGATAAGTTTAATGAAACTATTATGTTAAAAATATAATGTTTTAATATTAGGTAAGATAATAAAATATAATGCCACTTATTAGTTTAGATTTTTCTATAAATATTAATATAAATTCTAGTTTGTAAAAATATGTATATATATATATATATATATATATATATATATATATATATATATATATATATATACAAGCTATTAACATAGAAAAACTGACCTCATTATATAAGGCCTACTCCTTGCTATAAGGAAAGTCCTTGTAAGCAATAAATAAAATAAAAATAAAAAACCAAAGAACATAGTTTTGTTTTATAGAATATATTGCTACTTATAAACTTTCTCAGTTACAGCCAATATAAGGTTGTCGATCTTTCAATGAACTAATTGAGGCATATATGTTTCTTCCTAAGAGTATAAAAGAATAAAATAATGAATAACTACATGCATTCCTCCCAGTTACTGTATATTACATGCAAAAGGATCGTAGAAAATATGTCTATAGGAATCTGAAGATGGAGAAAGGTATCCTGCAATTCAGGAGAATAAAAGTTTTCTAGTACCTGAGAGGTGGCTAGATGATTTGGAGAAAGTCTTGTGAAGGTTGGATCTCCATCGGAGGTAAGGAGGCGAAGTGTAGGACGGAGATAACTAACGAAATTTAACAACTGCAATTATAGTTAATAATATTTCTAACACTTCAGTGCAAACAATGGACAATTTTCAGTGAATGGGTTTAGGATATCTCTGGTAAATGAAAAAAAAAATGGTTCAATCCAAATTAATATTGCTGTGTATCTATATACAGTAGCTCACAGTGAAAATGATACACCATATAAATTTCACAAAATGTTCATTTATTATGTACAATTATATATTTTTTTAAAAAAGGTTCTCCCTAAAATATTACACATTTTATCTAGAAAAAAATAAATATCTCTCTTGAACAATAATTAATAATATAATAATAATTAATAATAATGCCTGAGCATAAAAATAACAAAAATGAAATTCCAGACCTCACAGTGAAAATGATACACTTTAATATCTTGTTGGAAGTCCTTTGTTGTTGATTACTTCTCTTAAGCGGTTTGGGATAGATTCCAGGAGTTTTTGGGTAAAATCTGGGGTAATTTTCTCCCATTCTTCCAAGAGTTCCTTTTTTAGATTTTCTTTGTTTGTAATATTATGTTTTCGAATTTCTGTCTCCAATTTTGCCCACAAATGTTCAATGACATTTATATCTGGTGACTGCGCTGTCTTTATAAGTTTGGGACAGTTAAATGTAAGCCATTCTTTCACTATCAACGAAGAATACTTGGGGTCATTATCTTGGTAAAAAGTAAAAACACCTTTTAATCCAAGTTTTTCAGCACTTACCTTCATATTTTGCCTTAATATGTCCACATGTATATCCATTATACCTTCTATAAAATGCAGACTTCTCAGTCCAGAGGCTGCCATATAATAAACTTTTTCCAAAAGTCAAAATCTTTGGAAATGTGCTCATTTCCAAATTATAGCCGTTATTTTGATTTTTTAAAATAATGAATGGCTTTTTCCTAGCAACTCTACCATGAAAATTTTGTTTCCTTAGGACGCGACGCACAGTTTCCGCACTAACAATCTTCTTTAAAATTTTCCACTTCACTTGCAATTTTTGGTGCATTCATTCTTGGGTGTTTTTTTTTACGTACCTCAGAATTCACCTTTCGTCAGCATCGGAAAGTATCTTTTTGGGGCTTTTCCTCTTCTTATTAATAAGCCTATTTTTCCTTTTATATCTTTCTACAATCTGTTGTACTCTTGCATGACTTTTCTGAAAAAGTTCGCCAATTTCTCGATACGATTTTCCTCTGTTGAACTGTTGTATAATTAGTTCTCTTTCTTTTACCGTTGTGTGGCGTCCCATTATAATAAAACAAAAACAATCACGAAATAATATAATAAAATTGTCTTAGAGACTGATAGCACAGAAGACACTGAAAGCCTGGATATTTATACAAGCAGAAGCGTACTATACAATGTTACTTTACAATTAAATTCCCGAAAGCGCTAAGCGTTTTTAAGAAATAAATTGTGAAGAGCCACGGAAAAGTGTTTCTGATTAACCTGATTCATCGCCCTAAACCACCAGCTAAAAATAAATATGCATACTATACAAGTTCATGATGGTAAGCACACGTTATGCTCAGGAATGTGTAACATATTAAAGGAGCAATATTAATAAATATAAGAAATAATTGGGTACACATCCACTGTACTTTCACTCCCTTCAGGTTAGCTGTGTTTTCTGAAAGTAGCACACTGGATGTCAAAAACTGAACAAATGCTTATATATATATATATATATATATATATATATATATCAATAGAGGGATATAACTTTACTAGAAACGGTGCACCCTACAAATAATTATATTCAAACGGAATAGTGATTAATCATTACCAAGTAAAGTCTGACGTATATAATTATTTATTAACGTCCACGTTTTGCTACTGTGGCTAATTGGGACGGGTTATCTAAAGGTTACCATCCTTTTCTAGCCAGGGTGGCACTAAGAATTTTATTTAATGAGTTCGTCACTAAATAAATTCCTATTGCCCAGGCAGGAATTGAACTCGCCACTCTAAGTTTACCATGTGAGATTAAAGGCAACGCTTTAACTCACGTGGCTAACCTGAGCCCCTGCCAAATATTTAATTTATTTTTGTTTTAGCAGGATGCACCAATTGAAAAACAAATTACCAATTCACACGGGAGTGGTTTTAATTAAAATTCAAAGAGTCATGATGTCTTCAGTTCATAAGTATATATCACATTGTTTAAACATAAATTAATATTTGTTTTCATTTTATTCATTTTTAAAAGTAGTATAGAATAAAATATAAAAGATTAATGTAATAAATTAGCTATAATAAATATAGTTGCTTTAAATTATGTTTACTAGTTTTATTTTTAGAATGAAATAGCAGGTTAGATGTCTCATCGAGAATTTTAGCGGCTTTTGGTTTTGATGACTTAAGTTTAAATTTTGAGCAACATCGCCACAGCTGCGAAACTCCAATAAATAACATGTGAGCAATCTGATTAGTTTACGTAGTCCCCGCATGACTAACTATTATAACTGTTATGTTCTATCAGTCGTCCGGCAGTCGTGGTCCAGGCAACGCAGCTTTAATCAGCAGGCACTGAGGATGGAGCGTTGACTCCGAAAGTGCACTCTGCATAATATTAAAAACCAGTAGAGGACTTGGCCTTCTTATTGATCCTTATACATTTGTTCCTCTACCATCCAGCATATTCCAGAGATATGACTATTATGTATTGCAGCAGAATTTAATTCCATTTTTTATGGAAAACGGTATTTAGTTGAACTCATAAGGGAGCATAAATTTGTCAATTATCGTTCAATATATATACCATGCTTCAACAAGACGACTTGTTGATGACTATTACATGACGTGAGGGCCATTCCACATCAATTCAACAACACATGACACCCACTATTTCAGATTTTGATGAATCTTATTTTGGGTGTTATATTCATTTATACTAAATTGTTTTGATCTATCTTTATCGGTTTGGGTTTTAGGGGCTTTTAAAAGTTTTTTTTTCTTTTTCTACAATTGTTATTCTATATATTTTGCTCTAACTGGAATATTATCGAAGTAATTTTCATTTTTTTTTTTAATGTTCAGGCTTGAGTAACACCCACACTTACTCATTGGGTTTTCACTTTAAGCTAGTGCTTCAAGTTAATACATGATAGGCTCCTGACTTAGAGAATGTTAAATGAGGTCATCGAATGTATGTACACATTGGAAAGCCAGCATAGTTAGCACAGGCGCAGTGTGACGGACCTTGATAGGAGAGTGAAAAGGAACTTAATATCCATGACTATAGATCCCGTAGCTCTGTAAGTAGTAACATCGCTTAATGATCATGTATATACACCTCTTCTGTAGCTCGCATGAGCACATAGCACCCAGTTTATAACCCTTTAGTACATGTATGGCATTGGAAAGGTAATGCAATCTGGAGGCTTGACTGAAAGTATAACTGTGGAATGCAAGGCATGCGATGCTATTAAAGAAGACTACTATAGGCTCCTTCCCCGAGAGCTGGAAAGTGCATTCGGGAGTCTAGTCATGGCTCGGCTTCTGTCGCAGTAATAGGCTCGGGTGAAATGGACCGGAAGGAGGTCTGGCCGACTCCCAGCAGATGAATAGATAAGGCAGACCATGTGATGTCCTTCACAAAGTGAAATAATAGTGAACGCTTTGTATTCAGGCTAAGGTAGTTGCGAAACTTGTTTAAACAATATGACCATCATGAGAAAGTCCCTCAACTATCAGAGAACGCCACGGTAAGAAGCAGCAGAATGAACATAACTGTACACGAATATAGTACCAATTGCATTCTAAATTTACCTCTTCTATAAAAACAGTTATAAGTATGACGTGAGCTCAATCCCAATTATATTAGCACCTCAGGGAAATCGTAATCACACATCACAAGCTTTAATCAACGTGGATTCGATTAATATTGACAATCGGTTGTATAGGGTAATATATAAATAAAAGAACGATTCTAATTGAGGACTTTGGCTCAGAAAATTGGAGGACGCCTTAAATTCTGAAACGTCTATTATAGCAAAAAGTTCGTTTTCAAAATGAAATACGCATCATCAGTTTAGACGACTTAATGAAACAGCAGGAAGAACAGTGCAATATAATGCGTAAGTGAAATGCCAGTGGCGCGAGTATTCTTGGAAGTTAAATGGTAATTACTCAATAAATTGAAGAAAAATTATTACATCTTGATTTTGAATAAAGGCTCAATGCTTTACAGAATATATACGATTATAAGTATCTTTTTCTTAACGTTGAATAATTAACTCATCAACATTTTCAGACGACTGTTAAAGCTAAGCAGTACTCATTATAAATATGTATTAAATTAAATTATAAATAAAGAATTAAAAAATATTTTGGAATACTTTATATGCTCAGGAATGTGTAACATATTAAAGGACCAATATTAATAAATATAAAAAATAATTGGGTACACACCCACTGCACTTTCACTCCCTTCAGGTTAGCTGCGTTTAAATTAATTGTTTCTGGAAATTAAACAATTGTAATGGTTTAAGAATACTAATTTCTGAAAGTAGCACAGTGTGGGTCAAGAACTGAACAAATGCTTATATATTATATCAATAGAGGGATATAACTTTTCTGAAAACGATGCATACTACAAATAATTATATTCAGACGGAATAGTGATTAATCATTACCAAGTAAAGACTGACGTATATAATTATTTATTAACGTCCACGTTTTGCTACTGTGGCTAATTGGGACGGGTTATCTACAGGTTACTACCCTTTTCTAGTCAGGGTGGGACTAAGGATTTTAATTAATGAGTTCGTCACTAAATAAATTCCTATCGAACTCGCTACTCTAGGTTTACCATATGAGATTAAGGTCGACACTTTAACTCGCATGGCTAACCTGAGATAAGTAGTTTAGTTTGATAGATATGTATGTTTACTATTTATAAATCAAACTAAACTACTTATAAATTAAATTAAAACTTATCTTTATGTTATTTGTATAAGTTTTAATTTAAGTTTTAAGTAGTTTAATATGATTAATAAATAGTAAACATACATGTCTATTGTCTCTAAGAGAGGACCATTGGTTCTATGACAGTAAAAACATCTATCTATCTATCTTCTAATCCCATTTTAACTTTAATTGACTCAGTCCTTAATAGAACAACTCAGGTTCAACTAACATTTTAACTCCCGTTTGCATAGTCTTCCTACTATGAGATAAATAGACAATAGATTGTTAGATGAAATCATCAGTGAGTCGTTCTAACATGTGAGAATAGTTCAGTAAAGTATGTACTTCTGAAAATTACACCTTAGTATACCTAAGACACAAAACCCTAACTGCAACTAAGACATGCCCAATAATTCCAACTTATCAACACCCACTAAAGGATTCCTTCAGTTATACTGAACTAAATTTCGTACTATCGACTGAACGAATGACTTCTCCGGGACCTCACCTTATCACATGTGAGATGATAAAAACTCCGTCACGCAGGGGCTGCGTAAACTAAGCAGATTTCCCACGTGAAGTTTTACAATGAAGAAATCTGCACACTGGTTACACAACACCACCGTGAGTAAATACAAACGGTTATGACAAATCTTTCAGTTAATTTTAATAAATTCCCAACTGAAACGGCTTCTGAATTGTAAGAATAATTTATATTTTAATAACTCAAATTTTAGTAGTCCAAGAACTAAAGAAGGGGGGGGGCGGATGAACAGAACGTATTTGCATAAATCTCACAAAGAACGAAGGTAAGGTAAGATTAGAAACGACAGGAAGGTTAGAAGAAACTTCTCCGAACAGTTAACGGAAACGGCCGAACTAATCCGAACATACCCCTCCACCACATGTCCCATAAACTTCATAAAAATGCAAATATCTAGTTTAATATTCAAGATAGAGAATAAATGTATATAACAATATTTATAGTACAATTAATTTACAATAAGATTGGTTCTATACAAATTTTCGATCCGATGCATAATAACGATGATATTTTGAATTTTCGAAAATCCCCCTCTAAACCCCCCCTCCTTCTTGTCCAATTTCAGCCGTTAACGAACCTGATCTTTCTTTTTACATAAAACGGTTAAATATCGAGTTTCGTAACGATCAAACAAAAATTGCGACCGCTAGAGCGTTAACAGACAAATCCTCAGGACCTCATTTTCGTCATCTCCTGAGTAGGATCGATGGAAATTTGAAGAAATTTTTCGAAAATCGCGTCATGAGAACGACCTGAATAGCTGATTTCCCTTAAGGGAAATCTGCTAAAAATCTCCGGAACAATGCTTATCATTTCTTCCTCACTGAATGAATTTTACACCTGAGGAAAGTGCTCTCAGACCTGGAATGAAGCTATAGTTATACCAGTTCTAAACCTGGGAAAAGCAAAAACTAGCCACAAGCTATCATCATTTTTGTTTTGTGTTCCATTTCATTGTTTCTTTTGTTTTTTGTGTAATTTTGTTAGTTTTTTCTGTTATTCTTTTTTCTTGTTTTTTTAATTTATGTAGCTTATATTTTGAACAACATCTCCACAACTGCGAAGCTCCAATAAATAACATGTGAGAAATCTGATTAGTTTACGCAGTCCCCGCATGACTAACTATTATGTATTGCAGCAGAATTTAATTTAATCTTTTATGGAAAACGGTATTTAGTTAAACTCATAAGGGAGCATAAATTTGTCAATTATCGTTCTCTCTCTCTCTCTCTCTCTCTCTCTCTCTCTCTCTCTCTCTCTGTATATATATATATATATATATATATATACACACATACATACCACGCTTCACATGTTGATGGCTACAATATGACGTGAATGAAGTTAATATTTAATGGTAAATTTATTCCAATCTTTATATTTTATTAAATCCCGGCATTGACTATTTATTTAATCTCGGCTAACAACTATTGTTGGCATAAATTTGTCAATATTCATCTGGAATATGGACAAAATAATGACACCTTAGGGCATCTTTGCTTGAGATATAAAATGAAGGGATTATAGTGCATAACGTCGCAATGTGACACTAATTCAATCTTAGTTGAAGGAGCAATGCACGAAGGTCAATGGATGAATCTCCACTGGTTTATTCATCTTCACATGTTTCGCGTCTTCTTGACCCTTCTTCAGCAGCTGGTAAAGTAAAATCATTATATAGTTGAGTATTATTCCTGACGCCGAGGTGGTGAGGTCGAATAATTATATAGTTGTGTACTACTCCCGAAGAACACAGGATACACATAAAAGGCAGGAAACACGCAGAGAAAAATAAATCAGTGGAGATAGTTCGTTTTACATCCATTGACCTTCGGCTATTTCTCCTTCAATTTAGTGCATGAGTAATCTCAGCCTCTCCAAGGGAAACTATTACTAACAATACCCATTAATCACGGATAACAGCTAGTTTTAAAACCTCTCAATAAAAAAAAATAATAACTACTCACAGGCCAACAAAATTTTAAATCAAGCATATCCAGTTGTAAGAAAGTCGGTATTGACCGAGAGCAAGAATTATGAAAGAAGTGAAGGGGCTGTTTTTTTGGGTGGGGGATCTTCTTTTCCTGAAGTAAGGAAGAAAATATGTTCAGGAGTATGTTTTTTGAGGGACATCACTAAATAACCGGAGATTCAAGCTGGTTACGAAGAAACCGCTCTCTGTTCCAAATATCCATAAATCCAGAAAGGGACAGAATGTCGAAGAGAAACTTCAAGCATACATACAACATAAAAAGTGGTCTTGTCAGCAGGATCCCTTCTAAGGCTTAACTTGATTTATAACAAGTTAAGGTTTATCTTACAATACAATACAAAAATTGAATTTGGATAAAATAACGCCAGACAAAGAAATACTATGAACAATGAGCATAGGCATTTGTTTGTTTGTTTTGTTGTTACTATAGCCTATGGCAAATTTATACCATACTTAAATACAGAACCTATTCCTCAGTAATCATTTTTATTCCTCTTTTACCAGGCATACCAAAAGGGCAATCAGCTATTCAGGTTGACCTCATGATGCTATTTTCGAAATATTTCTTCAAATGGCCATCGACCTTTCGTAGATGGAGAAAATGCGGTCCATTACAAATTATATATATTGTACATACTTGGTTGTTACCAATATAAGCGTTTCAGGTGAAAATGTAGGTTTGAGGTTTTAATTTTTTTTTAAGCTGAGATAACATGCACCGGCCAACAGACAATACTTTAGCCGACCGATTGGAAAAACGGTCTGCTCATAGAACATTTCTATGAATAACACTTTAATTTTATAGATGAATTAAAAATTCATCATTCAAAAAAAGGTAGTTGACTTATGTGAAAAATATGTGAATATGAAAAATTCTATTTTGCAATTAAAATTATACCACTTTTATTGCAAAGTTCTGAGTCCCTAAAGAGTGGAGGTACATCAAATAAATAGGTGTACTCTGAAAATTAAAGAAGAATATTTGTTATTAACGATGGCAGCAACATCGAAGTAACAAATCATATGACTAAGTCAAAAAAGTCCGTCACGCAGGGGCTGCGTAAACTAAGCAGATTTCCGTCGTGAAGTTTAGTAATAAATAGATAGATAGATAAATATGCATACTCCTAACACAACAACAACACCGTGAATAAATACAAACGGAAATAAATGTTTCATCCGATTTCAATAACCTGCCGACAGGAAGCGTTAGGTTAGAAAAGTAAACAAACGGGTCGGCCTGCCTCAGACCGGAAAGAAAAACAATTACTGAAATATATCTGAATATAACACATTCATTTTATTGAGAACTATTTACTATATCTACTAGTGTAATTTATAATGAGTCAGAATAATTGTTATCTCAATCAATAAAATTTTAGTAGTTCATAACTTTAAGAGTTTGGGGGGGTTCATCAGGGCATATTTGCATGTATCTCGTATAATAAAGGTCTCTTGAATACAATTTTTAGTATTTAAACTTCCAATAATGTGATTTATTATGTAGCAGAGTATTGTTTACGTAACATGACTGGAAGTGGCGGTTTGCTGAAAACTAAAAAATGCAAATATCTCGGTTAATATTCAAGATAGAGAAAAAACGTATATAACAATATTTATAGTAAATTTAATTTTCAATAAGATTGGTTATATAAAATTTTTCGATCCGATGCATAATAACGGAGATATCTCGAATTTTCGAAAATCCCCCCTCTAAACCCCCCCTCCCTCTGGTCCGATTTCAGCCATTAACGAACTTGATCTGTCTTTTTACATAAAACGGTTAAATATCGAGTTTCGTAACGATGAAACAAAAATTGCGACCGCTAGAGCGTTAACAGACAAATATATATATATATAGATATATATATAGATATATATATATATATATATAGATATATATATATAATTTTGAACGGACCTCATTTTCGTCATCTCCTGGGTAGGATCGATGGACATTTGAAGAAATTTTTCGAAAATCGCGTCATGAGTACGACCTCAATAGCTGATTTCCCTTAAGGGAAATCTGCTAATAACACGGAGGAGAAGCTAGAATTGATAAACATCATTCGCAGGCACAATATCCCACAAACGCGATAGTTATATCCTTTCATAATAGAACTGAGTTTCTTCTTCACTATAGTCAAAAATTCTGAAGAAATGTTTGTAATTTAACATATTGGTTAATGTTATAACTCGATCTCACTAACTTTGAATAGATCGGTGGAATGTCAATAGTGAAGAAGGCAACCGATTTATTCAGAAGTAAAGGTTAAAGGTTATTTTTTTTTAAAATTTTTTCTTTTATTTTTTTAGGAAACGCAGCACGTTTGTAACTTCGTTTTCGTAACCTTAGAGAGTTGCTTCTCTGGTTGTAGGTAACGCTTTTTGGGTCATTTTCATACTTTTAGCATTCCATTAGAAAGTGATCGACGGTGAGTTACTTCTGGCAGACAAGTGATGTCTCCAGCTTCTGAGTTGGATAATATAGATTCTCAAGGAGATCGGACTTTAGTAACAGCTGTGTGACTTCTTCCCCTCAAAAAAGCGTAATAACTTTTATTTTTCCAAGTTCTAGATGGATTTGGGTGTATCTATCTCCCAAGTACGAGTAGTTATAAAAGCCAGTAGTAGTTCATTAAGGGAAATACTTTGGTCTGATGGAACACAGAAGAAACAGTTTCAAGTGAATCAGATAAAGATAATAGAAAAAAAGTATTACTTTTATTAATTGATTGGTCGTGTCACAATTTTTTAGAGCGTTTAGAGGTCTCAAAGAGTATGTCACGGTTTGGAACTTTCTACGATTATACTCCCTTTCAGACTTTAAGGCTTGTAAACTAGGAAAACATCACCTGAGGATTTAATTAAAGTTAAAGTTGATTTCTTGGCAAATCTTCACTATTGAAGTTTTCATCCACTCAATTCTAGTTAGTTTATAAATGAAGTAAGAATCTTGACGCGAAATAATAAAGTAGTTGTAGTAGTTGGTCTGTTATAAATTCATGGAAGATGTCTTGAGAATGGTTTAGGTTTACTCTTATCTCCTCTAGAGATAAGCAAAATATATTTTTCCCAAAGGACCAAAACTGCATTATGCATCAGGAATCATTAAGCAACATTTTACCTAGAATTGAACCGAGAAATGAATAAACGGATTTACCAGAACAGATTTCATGGGTTCATATGTAGATCAATAGTGATAGTGCACTACCTTCGGGCAGAATGGAAGAAAATTATCTTTTGCTTTATTTTTAGAGCAGATTAGAGTAAACGTGAAACATTCTCAAGACACTTTCCAAGAATTTGTAGACGAGAACTGTTTACTATTCGGCATCAAGAGTCTTGCCTCATTCATTGCCTAACCTGAATTGAATGACCGAAAAGTGCAATAGTGATGATGCGGATTTACCATGACATCAACATTGAGAAACAGATACACCCCATCAGTAAGCACGTTCACTCGCAGCTCTTGTAGAATAAAGTTCGGTTTTATTACCCAGGTCCTCTTTACAACTGGAATACCAATCTAGTGAAACCCTGTTGAATTACATAACACAATCTCAAGATTAGGAGGGATTGTTTTCCAGGAACGGACGCCACTCACTTCTGCCTTGCGGTTTCTCTAGCTCCGGAAGGAAGTCAAGTAGACTCTTCATTCCAGTCCCACGCATGATAAGATGATTGTATTGAGCCTATTTAGAACAAAAATTAAAAATTTATGGGAGTATTTTTAAATGATAAAAAGCTATTGTCAAAATAGAAGTACGGAAGCAGTTTCTATAATTACTCTTCTACTATGAAATAAAATTATTTTATGAAGGAATGTGTTCATTCTACATTAATATAACTTATTCCTTGGCCGTATTACAACATTTAAAGTCAAATTTTTAATAGCCATATTTACTTATTGCGTTTCAAATCTCAAAATTGCACAGAACGTCAATAAAGGTAATTAACGTATAAATATAAACAAGAAAACTGGATGTATTAATCCAAAATATTGAAAATGTTTTAATTAACATTACCCATGAAGTGAGAAGACCAAGATAGAATAAGAAGAGGAGGAGAAAACAAGTAAATAATAAATGTTAAACAGAATATCAGAATCAATGCTCAATCAAGATTACAAGTTAAGGTCGTCGCCTTTCTCTACAAATCAATCTCAATAAAACATAGCTACTTACTGCATGCATTGCTTTAATAATACTCAGTCAATCAGGGGCTACGAAAAGTAAGCAAATTAAGTGTAAAATATTTTACTCTTCTGATGTTATCTTACCACATATTCTTTATTCTGAAGTAAATATTCGATTAGTATTTGAGTAACGAAAAAACGCATATTACAACAATTGTAGAGCATCCTTAGTTTGACAAAATTTTTTCTAAAACATTTTTCGATCTGGCTTATAACAGAGATATTTCGTTAGTGCGTCCCAATCCCCAACCAACTAATATTATTTTAGAGTAGTATGAAACAGTTAAATATCGAGTACGAAAAAATCAAATAAACATTTTCCAGTTTAGGACATCAAGCCTTAATTGATGACGGCACCACACAACGTATTTTCACGAATCACACAAAGTTCAATGAAAACAATAGTTGGTATTTACCCTCCAAAAAAAAAAAACAAAAAACAGTCTTTCATGATATAACATCTTATTTAATATGACAGGAATATGTAAGAGTGGGGGTTCACTGAGAGCTGAAAACTAACTACAAATATTAAAAATAAAGAAACATTTTACATTAAATAACAACATTTTTAGAAGATTACATTTGTAATATGATTGATTCTATACACTTTTTCAACCCGACCTATAATAAGGGAGATATTTCGAATTTTCTTTCAATTGAGCGGTAACAGGCAGGTGTTCAGACCTCATTTTTGTCCTGTCCAACACATTTGAAGAAATATTTCGAAAATCGCCGATCATCATGAGAAATACATTATAGTTGTCGTGTGCGGCATATCTCCAGCAGTTTCTTTAGTGTGGTGGCCTACGATATTTCGCCGGTCTGAAGATCGAAGAAGCCGGTTGGAAGACCGGCGAAATGTCGTGGGCCACCACACTAAAGACACTGCTGGAGATATGCCACAAACGACAACTATAATAAGTTCCCAGCGACGGAGTTTAAAACAACGGGTAAGTACGTCCTCAATAGGTGATTGCCTCAAGGGAAATCTTAAAAAGGTAGGATTACCACCTATAATGCTACACTAAAAACTGTGTCTATTTTTTCAAAATATATTTATAAACCTCGAAATATACTCTTCCTTTTTCTGTAACATAGGCAAAATATATATACTTTTATATTATCAATGAGGAAATAAATTTCTACACTCTGAAGAAATAAAAACCACGGCCATATGTAAATCAGCCGGGTAAATGAATGGGAGCCAATACACGAGACCTATTTCATCCAGCTTTCGAATCACGACATGTTTCTAAACGCAGTTACGAGTGTAGAAACTTCAATACTGCCCATATAATGACATGTGATGCAGAAGGGATCTTAACGAATTTCTTTACCAGGCCTGGTTCTCTGCCTGAAAATTTAAATCCTGGTACTCGAAAAAACATGAAAGCAAGATAAATTCCATTAAACGCAAACATTAAGAACTATTTAATATAAGTAAAAGGTTATTTATCGTCTCATGATGTGCATAAGAATTATACATCTTTAAAATATTCAATAACTTATTATAAATGTCTAAAAAGAGCCACATTAATACAGTTCAAGCAATACCTTAGAAATGTGATTCACCTGACCCTAGTAGACATTTATATTAATCTTAATGGTAAATTCAGAAACAGATAGGGTGAGGCAGGGTCGTTTTATGGACAACGCTCAAGGGAACTGACTAAAGGTGTCAGGTAAAACACATACTAACAGACAGCACAGAAGTAAAAGCGTACCCAAGGTCCACAAATTTATGCGAACTACTAGTCGACAGTAGCCAATTTATAGATGATGTTTTTAAGTATTTAAGAAATAATGGATTATTTGATGAAATATAAAATCTATTATTTACCATTATGAAAGTTATATATAGCAAGCGCTGTACGTGGAATATAAGTTTTGCCTCCTTCCAGTTTAACTATCTATATATATATTTTTTTTTTTTTTTTTTTTTTTTTTTTTAGTTTTTTTTTTGTTTTTTTGTTTTTCCCCCCTCATGATGTAAATATACTAACAATTTATATTTAGTTTTGTCCATTCTATTTATTTTGTACATTTGTAAAATTTAGCTGTGTAAAAATTTAAATATTTATTTAATTTTCTAAAATTATACTATAACCTGTTAAAAGAATCGCCATTGTAGCGGCATGGTTCTATTTATTTTGTACATTTGTAAAATTTAGCTTTGTACACATTTTAATATTTATTTAATTTTGTAAAATTATATTCTGACATGTTAAATGATGAATCGCCACTGTAGCGGCATCTCAAATAAATAATAATAATAAAGGTGTCAGGTTGCAATGAGGGAAATACGACATACACATGCTTTTAGATGTGCCGTTAATGGACATCAATCTGGACCTTATTCGTACTTCAGTCTCATTCAGCATTGGAAGGCAGTTGGAGAGCTACTTGAATAAAGAAGTAGCTTTATTGTACCTTTATGTTTATAATCCGTCACAATGAGATAGCAGATAATATTTGAAGCAAGTCACGTAGCAATTTATTATATACAAGAGAGTGGCAAATAATATAAATTAAAAATCATTTTATACCCACATTTAATAAAAAATAGTCTGTAGACGATAAGAAAATTTGAAAATTTTTCGTCCCTTCGTTGTAGTTTAAAACAACCTCAAATATGGTTAGATTCCAATTTATAAACTATGAAATACAATCTATTTCGAATTAATGAGTCCAATATTAAATAAATTGAAAACGCATAGATAGAACGCATTAAGAATACGGAATGTTCTATAAGAATGCGAGCATAGTATCATACATAAACAATTATAAATCACGTTGAATGGGAGTGGAAATTATAGCATAAAATTATGAAGCATGACTTAACAAATAACTGTCGTTGCTAATCGATGAGTTGGTAGGCATTATGCAATGGACGAAAAGAGCCAAGTAACGTTAGTAAAGAGCAGATCGGCATTTCCCCTAGTTTTAAAGTATGACAAGCACTTTACGCGGGTTGTCGTGTCTCGGTCATGTATTATTTTGGAAATGGTTTCCAAAGAGGTAAGGCAAGGAACAACGAAGTGAAACATCTAGAGCTCTTTATCTTTGGTGCAGAAACAGCAGGTGCATGGAAGCAAAGGGTTCATTTCATCATCATCAAAAGCCCCAATGATAAAGCTTTCAAAGAAAAGCTTGCTAATGGATTTGAATATCGCTGGCCACTAAGTTACCTGTTGGCGTGATGAAATAAATAGATTTTGACAAATAAATAAATTAAAAAGTATTTAATCCTATTAACAGTAAAAACAAAATAGGATAAGTAAATATTATTTTGCTTCACTTTCATATACATTGTAAAAAATATTATGTATGTACATTCCAATTAATTTCGTCATGTAAACGTACCAGACAACAGAAACAAATAATGCTATCGAAATAATGTATTACAACTCTGAATTTGGGCTGGCTGGTGGAGGTCCACATCAACGGAAGGATAATAAGGTCAAAACACCTCCACTCTTAATACTTCATTTATTAACTGCAGAGTACTTTCGGGGCGAACCGTCTCATCTTCAGTGCTCTAGAGCTGGTCCCTATCGAGCCGACATTTCCGATCTCGCCGGAGATAAATTAAGCAGGCACGTGGGTCCTTCCTACTTAATAAGTTGTTTAAATGTTCATAGTTAAGGAGATATTGCAATATATTATAGTATATGCCAATGAGTCCGTCACCCAGGGGCTGTGGAAACAAGGAGATTTCCCACGTGGCGGTATGACACACAACTGATCACTTCTCCACATATATGCTCTATATTTAAGTAAAAAATAGATAAGTCGAAGTGGGGGTTTATGGCAGTTGAAAACAAGAAAGTGTTAGTAACTCTCTTAATATTTATGATACTGCAAAATGAATAGAACACAAGTTGAAGAGCATTTATTTTTTTCAGCCTTCACATCATCATAAAAATCATAGTATATTTATTTAGAAACAGTGAATATAATGTGAGATGAGATCAGCTGTGTGCCATACTTGTACGTGGGAAATCGCTTAGTCTACGCATCCCTTCCGAGACGGACTTTTACGGAGTAAAGCTGAGAGAATTGGGTTCAGATGTAGTTTTTAGCAACGGGGCCAGTCATGATGGACTTTTATTGATTCTGATCATTTTCTCCACCGTCCAGCTTGCATTTCTGGAGAGGACCTCATTTCTCATCGAATAGGTAGGAACGATGGGCATTTGAAGAAACTTATGCCTTAATTGTGCCATGAGAACTAGACCAGATTTCAATTTCATTGCTTATTAATAAACACCAGTAACTGGAACAACTCTAAACTACATTTCATCTGTATCGCATGTGGGAAACGTAACCGATGACCTATTAAATATAAAATGTTAAAAATTCACATACCCATTTTACCGTGTCTACAGGCAATTAACATAGCTTTAATTAGCTTCAAAATAACTAAATTGTATCCTAATCTTTCAGATTTTTTTAAAAAGAAAGTGCAACATTAATTACAAGACAAGAACAATAAGTATTAATAATGAAAGCACTTTCCTCCAGGAGTCGTTGAGAACACATTAGTCCGAAAGAAAGTAAAAAGGAAACTGTGTGAAGAATATTCTTGAAAAACCTCTAACGTTCAATTCTAACTGAAAAAAAAAAAAACTTAAGAAAACATTATAAGGAAATAATTACTTGGAAACAAAAAATCCATAAACCCAAGCATTACGAGAAGAACAAGTGATTGAAATTAGAACATTTCTATAACAGAGTTTATACAGTAGTGTAACAAGAATTGCGATGTAGATCCTGTGTTTAAAAACAGACAACGAAAGGTTTTAAAAGATTACGAAGTATTATTAAATAATCTGTCACGCAAGGAGGGTTAAACTAAGCAGATGTCACAGTTGCTAGGCTCATGAGAAACACAAGTATAGTATATTTCGTACCAAGGGCCGAAAGTGGGCATTTCCCGGCCCGAGATATTTTTTGACCGAGGTCATGAAAAGTTCGAGGGCCGGCAAAAGCACTTTGGGCCGAGGCACGAACGCTATTTTTCACCATACTACAATAAATATTAATACGATATAACATTAATCAAAAACAAGATTTTCTTTTGGTTAAGTGTACCTCTTTGTTAGAAGGTTATCTTGTGGTTATGGGGACATGATGAATGTTTAATGTATGGATTGTTTTACGTTATGTTATTATGTAAGTTAATAAAGAGAGATGAACATATGTGTGTTTCATTTAATACAACTGATATATTTCAAAATGCTAAAAAAAGTTAGTTCGTTCATTTTTGATTTATAGAAATGTTAAAAGTAAAATTTTGGTTGTTTGAAAACATAATACCCTTTGAAGATTCTATTACTTGTTTTCTGTTTGACACATTCACACTTTTACTCGTAGTTGGATTGTTTCTGATTAAAATATCCTCTTGACAATCTTAAATAAATCATCAATTGTAAAGAGAGACTGATTTTCATATTCAATAGTTCCAAAATCGATATTTGATGTCGAAGTCGATGACTCATTCACTTTACTAAACAGTCTGTTAGAAACTTCCAATTTCTTTGTCACAGAGTCTTCAATGTAACCTTCGGCAGCTGTTGAAGACTTCCATCCACCATGGCGTTTCAATGTCAACAAGTCACCACCTCCCTCAACTAACATGGTCGCTGATGACCTTCTAAGTGCATGACCTGTATAACTTTTAGGGTTCTCTAGACCCAAAAACTGGGCTACTTTCATTGGTGCTGCAGCAATTAAGTTTTTACCTACGTGTTGAGCAACACATTTCCCTGTTTTGTAGGCAACAAAAAACCTCTCAGATGTGAGATTTTGAGGACGCATGTTCAAGTACTTACGTTCTAAACAGCATGGTTTAAATGTGCACCCTTCATCAGTGATTGTAAAACTTCTTCTTGAGTGTGTTTTACCATCGTTAAGGAAAACAGTAAAAAAGTGTCCATTATCTTTAACATCACTTACTTTCAAATTTGTTAGATCGTCTCTTCGGCATGCACCAAACACTCCGAAAACTAAAATTACTTTGTTTAGCAACCATTCATTATCAGAAGCATTTAACATAAATTGGGTTACTTCAGTGGCATTTGATTTTTTTGGCTGATAACCAACCAATTGTCGTTTCAAAAAAACAATACTTTTTGGAAATTGGGTGAATTGAATATTTTCTTTTACTTTTAAACAACTTTTTATCATGGAGTACTTACTCCATAAAGTACTGTGTTTGTTTTGCTTTGATAGGACCGAGAGATATACGAGTAAAACTTCATCATTCAAATCTCCAGGTTTTACATTTTCCATTTTTAACCAGTTCAAAAACTTTGTATACTCTTCGTCATACCTATCTTTTGATTTTGCTGGTAACAAATCTGCCATGATTTCTTTTGCTCTTCTATTTATAGATTCTGATATATTATTAGCCATAATTACTAAATAACTAAACAATAATACGAGCAAAACAAACTAATATAATGTATATAATGAAATGAATGAATTAAAATAATAAACAGCTGATTTTGCGGCCCTAGGGCGAAATATTCATTCTCGGCCCTAGGGCGGCGAAGTGTAGCTTTCGGACCGCAAATTAGATGTGTAAAACAGGTGATTACATCGTAGTATGCCGAAAAAGTTTTATTCTTTGCCCGTCGATATATGCCCTATATATCGCTCTCTCCTCTTTCTCTAAATATATATATATATATATATATATATATATATATATATATAATGTTTATTACTTATTAGGGCTCTTGTGGATTGCAAAATTAAACACACATACTTTAGCGTTTTTAGCACTGCTCAATTTATTTGACGATACACTAAACAATTTTTACACTTGGTAAATTATTCTTCACTACTAATCACAATGCACTGATAACTTCACTTCTTATTGCACAGTATAATAACTCACGATCATGCAAATCACTTAAGTTCACAAAAACTCGGCACTGCACAGATCTTCACAAAACACGGCTCAGCACTGAAAAAATATTTTTATTCTTATCTCACTAAAAAGCACTGTTATTATCAAGTAAGAAAACTGACAACTAACTGTCGGCCGAGCTGAGCCGCTTTATGGACGCGCGGCAAGAGCAGAGAAAAGGGTCAGATTAGCCTACGTCCCCGACTGGCAGTCGCCTTGAACATTTTTGGCGCCATCGCTTTTGCAGGGGTGCATTCATTCACTTCGTACTTCTTAAAAGTGATCAACTCTGCGTAACTTTTCAAGTAAGCATTTTTCGAACCATATATATATATATATATATATATATATATATATGTGTGTGTGTGTGTGTGTGTGTGTGTGTGCGCGTGCTTGTATTTGTCTATTACCGCTCTAGCAGTCACAATTTGTGTTTTATCGTTACGGAGCTTGTTACATAAGCATTATATGTAAAACTACAGATGGAAAGAGGAAAGAGGGGGTTTAGAGGGGAAAATTTTAAAGCACCCGCAAGTGGGAAATCTGCTTAGTTTATGCTGCTCCTGATCGCTGAACTTTTTTTTTTTGCAATTTTATTCTTCCAATGCCTCCTATCATTCAAAACAATGTAACCTTTTTTTTTTCTTGTATGGAAGTAAAATTCAAGATCATGAAATAGTGTACCCTGAGAATGGAAATATATTTACCGAAACAACACCAACACTGCAAGATTACTTTCTAACGACCGGTGACCGACCTCTACATCAAAGTATACATTTAATGTCATCGTATTTGTGGTCATCTCAAAATCGACAGTGTTTTTGTTTACATACAGTCTCTTTAAGTATGTAAATTTCATCTAAGGAAAATAATAAGGAAAAAAGAACTAATAAGGAAAATATATGAATGAAAATGTTGCTTGGCTTTATAGAATAGCAACACCTAGACCAGGAGAGAGAAATTACCTATGAAATATGATAGGTTGGGCAAAGTATTACGTAAAATAACACGATAGGGGGACTAACCATATCGATATCATAGCTAGGCGGGAGCAGGTAGCGGTAAAGAGCTAGTAGATGACAGCTAGAAAGCACTAGAGAAAGCAGTGGCTGAGGTTCAAGACTACGCCGACCTTCTCATGACGTAAGGTGATGGCCTTCACTGCGTCCGATGCACCAACCTTATGACCTAACACGCAACAAGCAGCTTTCAAGCCCATTTCTCCTGGGCTTGCAATGGGCAATTGGAAAACCGCTTACGATTTATTAAATAGCTCAGTAAATGATATGAGAGAATCCCAGAAGAAACTGTGTTAAAATCCAGCCAAGACAATTTTTAATTAATAAAACTCATATTTATTTTTTTAGCTGGTGGTAAGTGTGATGAATCAGGTTAATCAGAAACACGTTTTTGTGGTTCCTCACAATTTATTTCTTTAAAACGCTTAGCGCTTTCGGGAATTGAATTCCCATCGTCAGGGCACTGATTAGTGCATCGCAGGGCTCAGCCCAGTAGCATCTCTATAGGCACGCCCTACGCTCTGAGGATGGGAATTTAATTCCCGAAAGCACTAAGCGATTTAAAGAAATAAATTGTGAGGAACAACAAAAACGTGTTTCTGATTAACCTAATTAATAAAACCCGTGGTACATTTATCTGATTCACACTGGCGTGTAATAAGGTGCTCGTTTTTACCAAATTTTCCCCAAAAGGAATATGCTATAACCATAAATTGCATGATACAACGTAAGCCCTGGACGAAGTAATTTGCTTAAATGTTGGCGTACATAAACGAATATAAACACACGTCTGTATATGTATGTTTAAATGTATATGTATGCCCTTATATATATGTGCATGTGTGACTTTTAGATGCTAGATATCCAGAAAACGATCAACAGTGATATTTATTGATAATTAGCTTGTCTATTAATATTTGAGTAACAACATTCCGTACAACAAAAATAAGGGAATACATTTTATAATCTGCTTGTAAAATTTAAGTAGGTAGAACATATTAAGAATAACATAGCTATTTACCACTTTCCATCCTAACCTTCTACACAACCTCTCAAGCATGGACATAACGCAATTTGCCATCCATGTGTTCAACATAAAAAGTATCAATGTCGAGTGTATTGCAACACGATGTGAAAACTGCAACCGCTAGAGCATTAACATATATGTATATTTATATGAATATGACTGTGTGTTTTTACGCTTATATATAGTATGTTTATGTATACATAGTGATGTCAGTATTGTTAATGCACGAGCAATGGAAACTAATGTACGTAATAGCTGAGTTCTTCTTTACACCACTTCCACTACTCTTCCTCTCTTTCTAAATCGCTTTTTTTAATTATTTACTATATATATATATATAAAATAAATATAATAACATACCAATATTGAGGAGGGTTTATAATCATTACAAGAGATTCACGCATTAAAAGTTTAAATATTCATGAAAAATTAACATTTATTCTCATAATGAACTAATGTTTAATAAGTTTCATAATTTTACTTTATGAAATAATTGACAACAATGGTTTATGATAGTCTTTAAAAGTTGTAAAAAAAACGATAAAAGTTAATGTCAAAAATAACCCCCATAAAAATAAAAAAACATTCTCTATAAGTGGCTATTATAGAAGATTATAGCAAGATCTGAAAGATTTTCTCCTTAAAATATTCACACACTCGGATCTGGACCCTGTTATAAACCTTGTTTCACTTTTGTAAATCCTTCAGTAGCTTCTGAATTCTAACAAAACTGATCCGTTTACAAAATAAAATAATTTGGTAATTGTAACACAAAAACTGTGGATACAACAATAGTAAATCCACCTTGACTATTTAAAAGCCTTTTATTTTTGGGATCCAGGAACTCTAGAGAAACAGAAAAATGTTTTATCAATAGTCCCTTTCTGCTCTGAGTAAAGTTGATGAAAAAAAAATATCCCAATATACTGTTTTACATCGGAAATATCGTTAATGTTTAATGTTAATTGTTCGACAAGGTAGCATCATAGTTATTGTATAAATTCTTCCATTTATCTGACCAGAAAATCTTTAGAAGATTCAACATTTTTTAGACCCCATGCATTCAGCTTTAGCAACCAATGTGTAAATAAACGAGATTCAACAAGTAACTGGACTCTGCCATCTATGACTAAACAGGAGAAGGTCACTAAGTTAAAGCTTACTGGATTTCACTTTTGAAAAAGGAATACATATAGTCAAACATAGTAAAACTACTCAGTCGTAAATAAAAGAGAAATTGTTTCCTAGTTGAAACACCTATTAAATCATTTAACAGGAAGACAACCTCACCTTTATCCAGAACTATTTATAATTTAGCATTGGCATGCCTAGAAAGTGAACGAATACATTAATTAGTGTGTTTTACCTCAGAGGAATACAAAAGGTGAAGTCAATGTAGTTCATTAATTATGTGTTGTTTTCAGTTGTAAGACTATGAATTACTAATTTATTAAACCGTAAGTATCGAAATTGTCCACCATTCTTGCACTATCAAGCTAAATACAATATAATGTGTTTCCGGGGCTCAGGTCAGCCATGCGAGTTAAAGCGTTGATCTTTATCTCACATGGTAAACCTAGAGTGGCGAGTTCGATTCTTGCCTGGGCAAAGGAAATTATTTAGTGACGAAATTCATTAAATAACGTCCTAAAATCCCACCCTGGCTAGAAAAGGGTGGTAACCTGTAGATAACCCGTCCCGATTAGCCTAAGTTGCAAAAAGTGGACGTTAATAAATAATAATAATGTGTTTCCATTATTATTTCTGATGGAGACTTTAAAAACGTGATCTTTGTTTTCTGTAAGTGCACATTATTAATTACTATGATAAACAATTTCTTCAGATTTATAATGAATTCTTCTTAATTACATACTTTTCTGGCATTTGACTTACAAATATTGTCATTACGAACTGCAATGTTAATTATATAAATCGTCCTCTATTCTCAGATATCGGAATTGTTCTGATATTCCATACTCTATGTGTACCATAGCTTCATCCTAATATATTGTTAATTATTTGTCACTTTGAGTACTCAAATAAGATTCTAGGCGCAGCCCTAAGATACTGTTTGCATAAGAGGCAATGGCTGGCATCTTTCTTTATCGAAAAATTAATAAAAGTCTCTAACCCTGGGCTGCGTAAACTAAGCAGAATTCCCACGCGCAGGGACGGTACACTACTGATCTCATCTCACCATTTATTCTCTATTTCTAAAGATGTTTTTGAATTTTGTAACCCCCACCCTCTAATTTCTCCTTATTACTGGTCCGATTTGAGCCATTAACAAATTTTGAACCTTGGATTTGATTAAATCTTAAATATGGTATAGATCAAATAAATATGTTCAAGACAAGAAAGGAAAATCTTAATTGATGTCTGCATCACACAACGTATTCTCATGTATCCCACATAATATAGGTCTCTAAAAATAATGGAAATTAAGCTTCCAATAAAGACAGAGAAAAATAATATATAACAACATTTATCCAGAAGTAAATTTCCATAAAGGTGGGTTTTATGCAATTTTTCGGTCTGACTCATAATAAACAAGATATTTTGAATTTTCGAAACTCCCTCTTCCAACTGGTCCGATTTCAGCCGTTAAGAAAGTTGATCTTTAGTTTTTCATAAAACGTTTAAATATAGAATTTAGCACCGATCAAACAAAAATTGCGACCGTTTGAGCGTTAACAGACAAATATAAATGAACAAACTTCATTTTCGTCATCAGGGGATGTACACAGTATGTAGGATCGATGGACTTTTAAAGAAATATTTAGAAAATGAGGACAATATCAATAGCAGATTTCCCTTAAGGGTAATAAAATGGCCTAGGGTACTTAAGCGTTCCTATAATCAACAGAAAACCCTCAAGTAAATGTAATTCACACGATGATACAACAAAAGGAAATTTCGTACGCACCATGTGACTGAGCTTTCACTTAATGATCCCGATCTGCATACATATTCAATCATGTGTTTACAAACAGTAAGGAGATGACGATAAAGTATCTTTAATTATAGAGCAATTAAATATAGATTATCTCCACATTCTATTTTAGTAATTTTCCTTTGAGAGAAATCAGCAAATGAGATTCTACTGAAATTGCAATTTTTGATAAATTGTTTAAATGCTTATAGATAAGAAGTCATTAAAATAATAATCGGTAGTAATAATAATAGCTAAATAGTCCGTCACTCAGGAGCTGTGCAAACAAGTAGGTTCCCCACGTGCTGGTATGACACACTATATAACTCTTCTCCGCATATATTTTCTGCTTTTAAGTAAAAAGCCCGTCAAGCAGGAGCTACGTAAACTAAGCTGATATCCCACGTGCTGGTATAGCACACTTGTGATCTCATCTCACCACATATTCTCTATTTATACGTAATCAACTAATAAGTAGAAGGGGGGCGGGTTACTGACGGCGAAAAACAAGAAAGTACGAATAACTTAATACTTGAGATACGAAAAAATGCAAAGGTAAGATCAATGAACATTTGAGGAAATTTTTCGAAAATCACATAATGAGTACAATTTCAAATCCGATAAGTACAAGTGGGAGTTTACACAAGGAAAACCCAGAAAGTACGAATAACTCAATTAAAATTTATACTAGGAAAAAATGTGTACAACAATAATTGTAGGGCATCGATAGCTTTACAAGATTGGTTCTATAACACTTTTCGGTACGCCTCATAATAATAGAGAAATTATGAATTCATGATCTCCCCGCCTTTTCTAGGTCTGAAATAAGCCATTAACGATAAAGAACTTCCGTGTTGAAATACTGCATGGTTTACGGGTAGATAATATAAACGTTTTCTAGTCAAAAGCGTAAAAATCTTAATTGATGACAACATAAAACGCATTTGCATGTATCTCATTTAGTTAATGTCTCTTGATACCAATGTTTGGTGTTTAGGCTTAATAGGTGGTTCATGATTAAAAAAAAAAATGTCTACAGCAATTATAAGACAGGCAAAAAGATGGATTTTGGAGAATGATTCCATCCGACTTATAATAACAGAGATATTTCAAATCCCTCCCTAAATCCCCCCTCCCCTCCTCCCACTGGTCCGATTTCAGCCATTCATGAGATTTAGTTTTGCATGAGACGCTAATATATTGAGTTTCGTAAAAATTGCATAAACAGATAAGTATATATAAAACAAACAAAACAATATATATATAAACACTCTTTTTAAACGGATCTTCGTCATTTCCTGGGTAACATCGATAGCAGTATCAGGAAATTTTTTTGAAAATTGCGCCATGAGTTCAACCTCAATAGGAAATGATTTTCTTTCAACTAATTTGCTACCTGAAAGCTAAGGCTTTAACTTCTCACATACACTTTTATCGCATACTAAATGCAAAGATGATACTTTCCTATCAACTACAGCTCCTACAAATGGCATTTAAGTAATTTAAAACACATAGAAAGTATATATTCATTTAACCTTTAATGAATGGTTACACAATATTTAATGGTTACTTTTTTATTGATGGTGTGTTATCCTGAGAAATCTAAATTTGTTTAAAATTCATAAATCATTTAAATACAATTTTCAAGGGACTGAAAGTGGGAGTGAGGTGTACCCGCTTATGTATGCTATTTATTAACATTCCTGCATTAATATGTTACACATAACAGAGGATGTTTCTCCTTCAGGCATACAATAAAATATTTTTGATAATGGTTATTAAATACATAAAATAGAAATAGATGGTAATTCAAATAAAGGATTAGAACCGCCAATATAAATAATACTGTTGTCATACCTTTCGGTGGAGACCGTCGTCACTGGCTGATCGTCAAGTACAGCTGGCAAGCGATTTCGATGGAATGGCACCATCTTCAAACCCGTCAAAAAGTTGTACTGACTTAGATGTCTGTTGGTCAGTAGGTTTTATGCGTCTGGTCACAGTATTAGTTTGTTTACGTTTAGTCCAAGTCTGTTTACTTACCTCAGATCTGTCAAGCGAAGATTGCTAGCTAGTGGACAAGCACCACATTACAAGATACTTCAGATTCGTAGATGACACCTTTTGCATCACCGAAACAGACAATATCAACGAGATACTATCAGACCTCAACGAGCTCCACCCAAACATACGTTAAACCATGGAGAGGGAAAACGAAAGAACACTGAACTTCCTCGATCTCACAATTACTAGAAAAACCGACAGCCTGGAATACGGAATACACAGAAAACCCATAGCCTCAGATACAACTTTACACGCCACTTCAAATCACCCAACTCAACATAAACTCGCTGCGTTTCGACACATGTTACCCAGATTGAACACACTGCCGCTCTCAAGGGACAACTACGACAAGGAGCTAACGACAATATACCAGATAGCCTATAACAACGGCTACAAACGACACACGATCGAAAAACTACTCAAGAAACTAACCAGTAACGCTAAACGAGATACAAACACCCCAGCAGAACCTATCACGAAACGCCACGCCATTACCTACACAGGACCTGACACATAAAAAAACACCAATGTACTACGAAAAGAAAGACTCCACACCACCTTCAGAACCAACAACACGCTACGACAAAAGCTGAGAAATGATATCGAGAACCAGGACGTCTACAATATGAATGGAGTATATAAAATCACGTGCAGCTGCAACAACACGTACATTGGACAAACTGGGAGGAGACTGAAAACACGATACATCGAACACATACGGTCATTCAGACTGAATAAACGCGACTCCAACTTCGCCAACCACTCGAACGATCACTGCCACGACCCTACAAGTATAGCCGACAGTATGAAACTTCTACACAGACAAACGAAAGGACGATGATTGGACATACTCGAGAACATGCAGATTTACAAACAACGAACATTCAACGGAGACATTATCAACGAACAGCTCAACACCAGCTCAGACACGATATTCAGACCATTGAGACTACTTAAACGGAAAACACCAACTGACGGACACACGCTGGAGTATTAACAGTCGAAGCGACGACGTATGTAGATCCAGATTCTATTTAATTATTCGAGTATATTTATTTAATTATCCTTGATGTATTCCAACAATTGTACACATATCACATTACACCTGTATCTACCCATTAACAAACTACACCAGACCAACACACAAACAAAAACACTAGAAACGTAAACCACCCAACACGGATGAGGACTACCCACCACACGAAAACAATTTACCTGGACATTAGCTAATACCCTTTGCTTGACAGATTTGAGGTAAGTAAACAGACTTGGACTAAACGTAAACAAACTAATACGGTGACCAAACGCATAAAACCTACTGACCAACAGACATCTAACTCAGTACTTTTTTTGACTTTTTTTTTTACTCTAAACTTTTTGACGAGCTTGAAGATGGTTCCATTGCATCGAAAGCGCTTGCCAGCTGTACTCGACGATCAGACAGTGACGAAGGTCTCCACCGAAAGGTATGACAACAGAAATAGATGTGCTTGGGTCCACACTATGGATTAGAAATTTCACTCATAGCAACTTGTAAAATACTTTGAAGTATCCAAAAGTAACTTGTAAAATACTCTGAAGTATCCGAAAGCAACTTTTAAAATACTTTGAAGTATCCAAAAACAACTTGTAAAATACTTTGAAGTATCCAAAAGCAACTTGTAAAATACTTTGAAGTATCCAAAAACAACTTGTAAAATACTTTGAAGTATCCAAAAGCAACTTGTAAAATACTTTGAAGTATCCAAAAGCAACTTGTGAAATACTTTGAAGTATCCAAAAGCAACTTGTAAAATACTTTGAAGTATCCAAATGACACTCCATACGGTTTTCGCCTAGAAAGGTTGTCTAAGCTGTATTAGTAGAACAAAACGTCTGGTTCTACCATCAGTTTCATTGCGCCAGCCTCAATTTTCTATACTTGACTTTCTTAAAAATACTTTTCCCACTACCTGAAAGGGCACCCAGGTAACCAACATAAATCAAGATTATCAAGATTCCGGTCTTCATCTTTCGATGTCCTCAGTTGTTGAACAGGATTACCCACTGATTGACTCCTTAAATAAAGACTGCGCAACCCACCCGGTATCACCAGCTACCGAGTAACCCACCCTCAGTGTTCCATTACACCCCATTACAATTACCACCTCCCTTATAATGGAGCAATAGTTCAGCAGAAGGGGAACTATCATTTCTTACCCCCGGTAAGTCACACTACCTTAATACCACCATGAATGTGAAGCTGGGTCTCAGATAAAAAAAAAATAAATAAAGACTAGCTGTGGAGGGACCCCACAGTGAGCTCACCTTCTGAAGTTGTTGTCTTTGAATCCTTTCTTAAAGAAAGAATCTCTCCACTTCCCCTCAAGACGTTACCAAGTTAACCTTCCCTTTAAGGAGCATTCTAATTATTCCTTTGGCTGTTCTTACCACCTAGTTATTAAACGATTCATCTTTCTCGTGGGCAAATTTCAGCAAGAACCTTCCTTTCATATTCTATATAACTAGTTTGTTATGACAGCGCCAAAACTAATTAAGGCCTTCCCATTAAGATTATGAACCTAAACTCTTGACTAATATCTCCTACACTTTCTTTGTCTCTTTCAACTCTTCCCTTCTGCATTCAACTGTAGCTTCGCACAATTGGCTCCCCAAAATGTAGTTCCAGACGACAAGGCAAATAAAATAATACTGATGCGTGACAGTGGTTTTAATCCTCTTCAAACCTTTGACCTCTCCACCTCGTTACTAATGGTATTGCTTCTGCTTCTCTTTGATATATACACACTGCGCCAACTAGCCTATTATCAGGCATTTATCTTATCTTTACTCATTCTCAACCACTAATTCGTGGATTACGCCTACGATGGGGACCATGACATTACAAAAACATTTGTTACCTTTAACCAAATTATTATCCCCCTATCTTGAGCAGATTAGTGCTCAACTTTTTTATCATTACTTTAACTTTTAATAAAAAAAATTAACTATCTCCCAAATTTTCCTATAGACTAATTCCTACGAGAGAATAGAGAATAGAATTTGAGATAATACCGTCAGAGAGCCACGTTAGCACGTGGGAAATCTTCTTAATAGACGTTTTATAATTTATTTTATATATACATCATAAATTCGCCCATAAGATGAGTGACTACTCAATATCAATACAGAATAGTATATGAATGACCATAAATAACTTACCATCAGTAAAACCAGTAAAGGCCAAGTTACCCCTCCTCATAATGGTCAAAATTAGTACATAAATAATATACAATGTATTGACAAGAAAATATAAAATACATAGCGAATTTTGCGAATTTAAGTTAAATCGTTTTTGAGGTATTCTTGCCGTGAGCAAACAGAGACTAACAAGTGAAAATGAATTTGGCAGTCAAATTATTCTAAATAGATTAGGTCAATTCTTTCTAAAGTTCGCGAACGTACAACGAAAAAATAATTGAAAATTAAAATTCGAATCATGCAATGGAAACTGACCTCTTAGCATATAAAATTCTGGGAAAGTAGTTTCATTGGCACTACCAACAAGTAGACCAATATTGAATATGCTTAAGCACTATACATTCAGTTCCTATTTTCTATTTTAGAAGATTTGCTTCAAGGGACATTTTTATTGATGTTTTAATGATAATGTTGATTTCGTATCAGTTCTTCAAACTTCCATAAACCTTGGCACCGAGATAATAAAATGAGGTCAGTTCAAATGTATATTAACATATTATATATGTTGTGAAGTTGTAGGTTCTCTTGGTCTTTCTTCGAAAAGAATTCGCAAATTATTTATGGTTCCCCATCTATCAAAAATTTGCGAATTACAAAAACACCATACCGCAGGAGCAGATAGGCAACTTAACAATAAAACTCATTCATGTAAATAAAAGCCCGACATGGAGTAGCTGACGAAGTATATTTCTCACGTGAGGGAGGTGCTTACTTCATGAGGTGCATATACCTCATATATTAAAGGGCCAATGAAAACAGAATTTCGTATGTAAGCAACACCAAGTAAGGCTTGTTGTTCATGTGATAGGGGTAGAAGTGGGGGTTTATTGAATAACTCGAGTTGAGCTCCGATAAAATTGATTATTCTTTTAACCAAAACGTATGTATACGCATCAAGTTTTACAGATCTTTAGCCACCGTTAGCTGCCATCTTTACCTCTATGTATTCTTTGCAATGACTTTCCATTCCTTCTGATGCATCTGCTACTTACTACATGTTTCAACCGTGTCGTTTCGACGGTTAAAGATCTCAAGGTAGGGGCTCAGGTTGGCCGTGCGAGTTCAGACGTTGGTCTTAATCTCGCATGGTAGAAATTTATTTAGTGACGTACTCATTAAGTAAACTCCTTAGGGCCACCCTGGCTAGAAAAGGGTGGTAACCGATAGATAACCCATAGTAGCATAATGTGGACGTAAATAATAATAAACAAACAAACAGATCTCAAGGTCATTAAAGCCATACGAATGAAAAATATAAGGCATCTAAGGCTTGCTTAATTAAGTACATACTATCCTCCGAGGACCTTTCTAGGACTAGGATGGGCAGAGATCCCTCAGTTCACCACAGTTCCCAGCTGCAAGTTCCTACAAGCCGATTTCAACGTAACCTCTAACAACATACAAAAAAGTTAAAAGTCCGATAGGGCCTAACTGGTCTGCTTAACAGATGGTAAATGTATATTTAATGAGAGATAGGGACCCAGGTGAGAGACATAGGTTGAGTGACATAAGAGCCTGCTGCAAGATATTAAGAAATCCCTTTAGCTGCACTTCCGGAGCCCTCCAGATATCGGGCTAATAGCGGGGTTCGAAACCTGTTTCATCCGGGAGACCGGAACTGTGCCGCGTAACCCTCCAAGTCGTTACCAACTCGCCCACTTTCTTCGCCAACATTCGGAACCAACGCCCCGTCCATAAGTTATTTCTTACTCCACCGACTATTAAAGTAACATTCCATCAGTGTCTTGGAATGAAATATTCAGATCAGATTACATAATTACAATCAAAATGGCTTTAGCTGCCTGTTTTAATTAAAATCATCCATCTTCAGAAAGCCTTAATTTTTCAAGGGTAGCTCTTTTTTTTCATACAACGTGTCATCTGGTTTCTCAATTTCAAGCCAAGCCACCAAACAAGATATACCGAAATTGTAGCTGTGCGTTTCAGTTGTTTAACTTTCAAGACTCGCACTTCTAAAAGCTTAAGGGCAGCTCATTTTGTTTTCAGCTTTGCATTAGATTTGTCATAACATCACGGAAAGTAATTAAAGCAAAACCGTTGGAATGGCTCTTTAACTTGATGAACTCATGAGTCAGACAGCTGGGTGAAAATCATTAATAATTGGACAGGTTTTCGCATCATTATCATTATTACATTCCCGAATTCTAAGCAGTGAAAGTGTAAATTTATTCACAAGCGAGAGTTTAAACTTTTTTTTTCTGCAGTTTGGGAAAAGGTAAGTATCCAGGAGCTTATTATGTTCTTGAAAAGAAATATTATAAAATTCTTCCCATGTGCATGGAAATAAATCCATAACGCAGAGTAAATTAAGCAGATTTCCCACATACTGCAATGCCTACTCTGGTTATCATGTCTATTTTCGATTTCTCCCGAACTAAGAAACCAACATAAGCAGGAATTGAAATATAAAAATGATAAATATTTGATTAGTGACTTAGTTGCTCAAAATGAAAATCGGATGAATAAAAGTGGGAGTACACTGAAAGCTGAAACCATAAAAATAGTAAAACTCTGTTAATATTCGAGTTCGACAAAACAAGCATAGAATAATAGTTGAAGAAATTTTAGTTTTAACAAAATTGTTTATAAAACACATATATTCTGATTTTCTTTCTCTCTATAGCACCACTTCGTATTCTGATCTCAGTCATTACCGAACATAAGCACCATCCGGGTATCTTTGTTGGATTGTCGATGGCGTTATCCTTGTAGCCTGTTTCTAAACAGGGTCTGAACATTGTATTTTCTCTTCGGGATTATAGTTTGGAACTTCATCCATTGACGTGTGTCAAGGCCAGAGGAGGCTCTCAAGGTTTCCCCGACGTGTTAGTTCGCTGACTGGAAGGGTACTTTGTCCTATCTATATTGGTATTCAATCTACAGAAGGCGTAAGAGGGGCTAGGGTGTTTTAATCGTGGCCTCATTGCTTAGTGTTGGTAAACCATAACCGGCATTTTGCTGAATCGACGAGCGAATCAGGACTTTAGAAAGTCTACTTACAGCTTCAGGATTCAAATAATACTTTCATTTCATTAGGCAGGCTTAACTAGGGTCTAGTGATGCCACCTTTGGCCTGATTAGTAACTTTTTTTAGAGGTCGGAGTTTAGTAAAAATTAGAGCAGAAACTGAAGGATGGGACACCGTATGATGAGTGGCGTGGACTTGAGAATCCTAAGGAGGGTTTCACAGATCGGCAACAGTGTATTAATCGTATGCAAGTGCAGACTGCAAGACCATATATAAACGAATGCACCACGGTTCCAGCATCTATCACATGGGCACGGTCAAAAGCGAAAAATCTGAAAACATTTTGTTGCTTCTGACAGGAAGGTTATGGGATAACCTGCTCTAAAGAGGGTGAGAGCTTCGCAAGGGCAGCTCAAAAGGAATTGGTTGACTATTTGTAGAACAATGGAGAGTAGGTACATCTCACGTCTTAGGGAATTTTTCCGACGGTATGAAACGAACTACTGCCAGAGATTTGATGCACACTTAAAACCTTGATTCGGCAGTCCAAATTTCAGTTATTCAGACTTCGAATATAAAATCCTTATGAGGAAGCTCCAAATGATCCCTCTTCTTTTTATTAGCAGGTCGAAGAAGTACTCCTAATGCACCGACAAGTCCCAATATGGTAGCATCCCTGACTCTTCGTCTCACCGTAGCACCAGATTTTTTTTTTCGAAAACCGCGTCATGAGTACAACTTCAATAGCTTATTCCCTTAAATCTACTGAAACGATATTCTAGTGACATTGTTGACATCAAAGCAAATATGAAGGGTAGCCAGTCTAAAGTTCTCGCTTTTTAAAAAAAAATATTAATTTCATTCACTTGTTCTGATATTATTCGAAGTATTTCAGTTTCCTCGTAGTGAATGATAGTCTTATCCACGCCACTTTTATCAGATTTCTCCACTTTTGCATGGAGAACTGTAACTGGCCTCATGGAAATTTAAAGTATTTTTCCGGAAATTTTCAGTTAAGGAGCCGCCCAACAGTAGTGAACGAACTTGAGATGTACACCTTTGCAATGACAGCTATTCATAGAAACAGGTAGCCCAGGAATGGTCAAATCACCATTGTGGAGTGAAACAATAGATAGGAGACCGCCTACATAGCAAATACCAGAACCAGGATATTTGGCTTAAGTTTCAACCCTGAGTCATTAAGTGACTAACAATAAGAATGGGCGGTTCAATATATGGATCAGAAATGTATATGCACTTACAGAGAGCAATTATATTTAAAAATAATCAATCGAAGTGAGCTCACGATGACAATAACAGAGTAAAGTGACTAAGCACTGCGCATTTGTGAAACATCAGGGAAACCTACTGATGGGTAGAATTAAGTCCGTCACGAAGGAGCTGCGTACTACTGCTGGGAACTAAGCATATTTTCCTCCAGCAGGTGTGACTCACTATATTTCATACAAACGTAGATTGTATTGAGTTTTCACCTGGCCTCACACATCCCACACTTCAGCTTGCTCACCCCTGATCTGTCTCCTAGAGGAGTAGGATCTTTAATTTTAGTGAAAAAATTCTGACAATTGACAGACACCTATCTATTCCAATGGACGAAGAAAATTATAAAAAATAATTAAGCTATATATATATATATATATATATATATATATATATATATATATATATATATATATATTAGGAGAACGGAATGGCTATAGTCGGGATTTTATCAGGAAGATATATGACCGGAAATTAGGTCAAATAATTGCTGAGACAGACTTTTAGGGGTGGTAGGGATGAGGGTAAATCCTTGGGAATATTGCCATTTTTAGGTCGACTATCTGAGATCCTGGGCAGAAACCTAAATAGGCAGGGCATTAGAACAGCCTACAGAAAGGGGGCATCACTTCAGAATTTTCTCTAAAATTAAGGATGCTACTCCTCTAGGAGACAGATCAGGGGTGTACATGCTTATGAACTTTATTTTGTACGATTTTTCGATCAGACGTATTATATATTTCCCCTCGAAATCCCCCCCCCTCCCACTGTTCGATTTCAGCCTTTAACGATGTTGATCTTTGATATTAAATAAAATGTTTAAATATCAAGTTTCGTAATGATCAAACAAAAACTGCGACCACTAGAGCGTTAACAGTCATACACACACACACACACATACGCACGTACGCACACACACACACACACACACACATACAAGTTAAGCTAACATTACTGGGTAGCACGGGGAGTTAGAATAACGATTATAATTTCTTTAGGCTTTACTATGCACAATATTTTTAAAATTCCCGTCTGAAGTCTTTAGCTTACTATTAATCCTAGTAACTATACCGAACATAAAAAATAAAAAAATAAAAAAAATAAAAAAATGAGTTCTTGATCAACCCTACTCCACCGATCAAAATACAATTTACAATACAAATCATTATCATGGATAACAATCAATCAAGTACCATAGTCCATACAATTCATAATTATGGAGAGCATTGTTTATTAGAAACTATGCAAGAATACAAATTTATTATCCCAAGTGGCCCCAAGTACAAAGATTATATATTTTTTGTATTTTACAACCATTATTAAAAATACTCTAATGTATAACTGAAGAAGAAACTTTGTTTTCAAAGTACTTACTTATGATCTGTTATGTGTAACATATTAACCGATCAATGTTAATAATTAGCAATGTAAATGGGTATACCTGCCCCCAACACTTTTAATCTACTTTAACATTGTTTTGTTTATGTAATTTATGATATTTAACGAAATATTTCTGGGGGAGAACATAACATCACTAAATGAGTAAACGTTGTATAAGTCATTATCACGTTAAGTTTCATGAGCACATACGTTAAACAGCTTTAAACAGCTGTAATTTAATACAATCATCATCATTACTTTCAACTATTAAACATCCTGCCAAAAGCTGGATCAAGTGCAGTCTTTTAGGAGCCGACTGTGCTATCTCCTCACAACTACTGTTCAATTATTTGATTTAAATTATAGCAACTGCAGTTATTCTAAATATTAAACCATAGACATTTTTAAATATAAGTCTAAAAACATAACATTATTGTTGATTCCCGCTTTAGTTTTTAGATTAGATCTTCTACTTCATTATACGACAATTGCTTAAATAACAAAAGTTACTCTAAATAACAAAATAAACATCTCATACTATGTGCATGTTTGCTGAAAACCCCATAGGAAACGAAATATTCCGATATTAGCAGATTTCCCTCAAGGGAAATCAGCTATTGAGGTCGTACTCATGACGCGAGTTTCGTAAAATTTCTTCAAATGTCCATCGATCCTACCCAGGAGATGACGAAAATGAGGTCCGTTCAAAATTATATATATATATATATATATATATATATATATATATATATATATATATATATATATATATGTTAACGCTCTAGCGGTCACAATTTTTGTTTGATCGTTACGAAACTCGATATTTAACCGTTTTATTTAAAAAGACAGATCAAGTTCGTTAATGGCTGAAATCGTACCAGAGGGAGGGGGGGGGGTTTAGAGGGGCGATTTTCGAAATATCTCCGTTATTATGCATCGGATCGAAAAATTGTATAGAACCAATCTTATTGCAAATTAAATTTACTATAAATATTGTTATACACACTTATTCTCTATCTTGAATATTAGCCGAGATATTTGCATTTTTATGAAGTCTGTGGTCGGGTGTTGTTCAGCCGTGCTCGGCTCTGGCGGAAGCTTCTAACCTAACCTGTCCTTTTTAACCTTCGTCACTTTGTCAAATTTATGCAAATACGGTCTGTTCATCCGTCCCTCCCCCCTTCTTTAGTTCTTGGACTACTAAAATTTGAGTTATTAAAATATAAATTATTCTTACAATTCAGAAGCCGTTTCAGTTGGGGGTTTATTAAAATTAACTGAAAGATTTCTCATTACCGTTTGTATTTACTTATGGTGGTGTTGTGTTACCAGTATGCAGATTTCTATATTGCTAAACTTCACATAGGAAATCTGCTTAGTTTACGCAGCCCCTGCGTGACGGACTTTTTCATTTCAGGCTTCCCTTATTACCTTCACTCCTGCTCGTTCCTAGCAAAGTTGGTATAGCTTATAATCATGGAAAAGATAATCCTAATACACAAGCCAAATTTTGTTGAGTCCGGTTTAATTAGAGTCCAATAAAATTATTGACTCCCGCTATAGTTTTAGGGTATATCCCATTTACACTTCGGTATACTACAAAAGTGTAAAACACAAGTAATTCTAAATAAGAAACTAAAGAACTTTTGTTTTGTGCATCTTTGTCGAAAAACCAATAGGAAACGAAATAACGCAAGTTTTCATTTCAGGTCTCCATTATAACCTCCACTCTTGCTTATGTCTGAGAATATTAGTATAGGGTCTAAGTCGGGTTAGCAGTAATACACGTACCAAGTTTAATAAAATTCGGTATTAGTTTAGGTGTTAAAAGGTAACAAACAAATAGACACCAAAGCTAAAATGCAGCTCTGGTGTATATACCATGTGAAACCAAAAGTATCGTGAAATTTCAAGTAAAAAACCCTGAGTTTTGAACGGACTTCATTTTCGTCATTCCCTGTTTAGGTTCGGTGGACATTTAAAGAAAGTTTCCGAAAATTGCGATATGAGTACGACTTCAATAGCTGATTTCGCTTGAGGAAAATCTACTATAAGGCATGAAGCCAAAGATTAAAAATCCTGAAACTCGATTAAATTTTAAAATAGGATTTGTCCTAGGGATTAGAGTTTGTGTCGTGCTAACACATTGGTGGCACATTCCACAAGTGTATTTTTAGGCGAGCTTTTTTGAAACGGTTCACTGGCATACCAGTCTTATTGAAGCAAACGATATGGTATATGGAATCATCAGTGTGATGAAAATAATATAAATGAAAATGTAAGCATTGAATGGAAAAAATAAAGAAAAAAAAATAAAGAATTTAAAACAAAATAAGGAAAAAGGAAACCGAAAAAAAAGAATAAATAAAAAAAAGGATTTTAATGTACGGTTTTTTATAACGTACAATAACAAAACTTGAAAGTAATAATAATAATAAGGCACTATAATTTATAAAAAAAAAACAAACAACTGATCGAAAATTAAAAGATTGAAGAACACAAAATGCAATAAATAATAACAATCGGTCTTTGAATAGATAACAACAAAAATGGTTCGGAGCAGAGTTCACAAAAGCACAACACACACAACTGGGAGAGTGAGCGGTCAATTTTACCTACTAACTTCCTGAAAGGTTATTATATGGTTGCTCGCAGTGTAGCCACGTTAAAATTAGATTAATTAGTTCCTGGCAACACTGTCATTGGGACCACGTGGCATCTAGTAAGGGTTAGGTTATAGAGCAGGCCAAGCTGCTACATCACCTCCCCCCAATGACAGAGTCATGGAAGCGGGCAGGAAGTCTAATGGGTCTTCCTCGACGAGTCTGGTGAGGTTGTTCCGCTTGTGTGGCTGTGTCTTGAGCTGAAGACTGGTTGGAAGGGTGCAGTGTTGTCTGGGGATTCGCAGAGGTCTGCTGTGCTGAGGGGTTGGATGAGGTTTGTTGAGATGAGTCCTGGATGATGTAGGCTGGCTTCAGACGGTCGAGTGAGACGGTTCTTGGCCCCGTAGGAAGTTGGATCTTGAATGTCTTCGGCTGTCGTTCCAGTACCAGATGAGGTCCTGAGTATGGTGGTGTTAGGGGTTGGCGAACTGTATCATCTCGTAGGAACACATGAGTGCAGTTCCTGAGGTCCTTAGGAACAAAGGTTTGGCTGCTGCTGGGACGGTGAAGTGCTGGTCGAAGGTCCTTCATGTGGTCCCTCAACCTCCGCAAGAACTCCTCGGGGTCCTCAGGTCGTTGGTGGCTTGCGAGCAATTCACCAGGCAACCGTAGGGGCTGCCCGAATACCAGTTCTGCTGCACTACTGGTGTTATCATCACGCACTGCTGCTCTCAGACCAAGAAGTACTGTGGGCAGCAGGTCAGTCCATCTCGATGAGCCGATGAGGTGAGCTGTGAGAGCTGCTTTGAGTGTCCTGTGCCACCGTTCAATACAGCCATTACTTTGTGGATGGTAAGGAGTTGTCCTATTACGTTTGATCCCGAGAATGTGTGTGAGCTTGCAGAATATTTGACTCTCGAACTGCCTCCCTTGGTCCGTTGTAATTCTAGTAGGGACGCCATAGCGACAGATCCAAGTCCTGAGTAGGGCTCTGGATATCGTATCTGCACTGATGTCTTCGATTGACTCAGCTTCAGGCCACCGGGTAAACCTATCTGCCATAGTAAGGCAATAACGTTTGCCGTCCGACGTTGGGAGTGGTCCAATAATATCTATGTGGACGTGCTCGAAGCGAGCGCTTGGGGCAAAGGTTACTGGAGGCGTGACAGTGTGGCGATGTACCTTACTCCGCTGACAAGCGACACAAGCACGTGCCCAGGTGGCAATGTCTACATTCATGTTTGGCCAAAAGAATCGTTGGGCAATGAGTTTCCTTGATCCGCGTATACCCGGGTGGCTGAGGTTGTGGATATGAGAAAAAATCGATTGTCTCAATGATGCAGGCAGGTACGGACGCATCCGTGAGGTGCTTGTTTCGCAGAGAAGGGGCCTCGTAGCATGTGGAACTTTCATCCACTTAAGCGAGAGGGCAGGGTTTTTAAGGAGCTCGTTTATGTCAGAGTCCGTCTCTTGTAGCTCTGCAATTTTTTCATTGTCATCGGGAAGCGTAATCTCCTCCAACCTCGAGAGTGTGTCTGCGACCACATTGTCATTTCCAGCTACATGTCGAATATCGGTTGTAAACTGACTGAAGAAGTTTACCAATCGGATCCTCATAGGCGTGGCTGTGTCAGCGCGTTGTCGGAACATGTGGATCAGCGGCTTGTAGTCGGTGAGTACGGTGAAGTTACGTCCTTCGATCGAGGGCCTGAAGTGACGTATTGCTCGGTGTACGGCGACCAGCTCCCTGTCGTAAGTGGAGTAACCTTGTTCTGCTTTCGTCAGTGTCTTCGAGAAAAATCCAAGAGGTTTCCAACCGGATCCTTCACGTTGCTGAAGAACCGCCCCGATGGCTGTGTTAGACGCGTCACATGCCAATGAGAGTTCGGCATCGTCAGATGGATGTGACAAAGTGAGGGCCGACTTGATGTCTTGCTGACATAGACGAAATGCAGCGTCTGCTTCCTTGGACCATTCCAGAGTTGTTGCATCGCTCTTCTTGCAGTTGGCTACTAATGAGTGTAGGGTATGCTGGTGTTCGGCTGCGTTTGGTATGAATCGCCTATAAAAATTCAGCATTCCCAAGAACCGCCGAAGTTGTCCCTTATTGCTGGGTCGAGGAAACTCCATGATCTGGTTAACCTTTGCTGGAAGGGGCTTGATACCTTGGGCATTCACGAGGAAGCCCAAGAATTCAATCTCGGTCTTGCCAAACTCGCACTTGGTGGGGTTTATTGTTAGACCATGCTCGCTCAGTATTCGGAAGACGTTGTCTAAGTGTATATGATGTTCGTCCTTGGTACTGGTTGATACGAGTATGTCGTCTAGGTACACGAAGACATAGGGTAGTGCCAAAATACTATCCATGAGGCGCTGGAACGTTTGGACAGCATTACAAAGGCCAAAGCACATTACCAGGAACTCGAAGAGACCGAAGGGTGTGATTACTGCGGTCTTCTTAACGTCTTCTTCTGCTACAGGTACCTGGTAGTACGCCCTGTTCAGGTCAATCTTACTGAAGTAGGTCTTTCCGCTAAGATTGGTGTTGAGTGTCAGTATGTTTGGAACACCGTATCTGTCAGGAACAGTCTGTTCGTTTAGTCGGCGGTAGTCCCCACAAAATCGCATTTTGCCATCTTTCTTTACCACTATATGTAATGGACTTGAGTAGGGGCTGTTAGACGGCCTGCAGATGCCTTCGTCCACCATTTTGAGGAATTCCTCCCTTGCAGCCCTGTAACGCTCAGGTGGGAGGCGTCGAGCTTTTGCTGTGACGGGTGGTCCCTTCGTCTCGATGAAGTGCTGGATGTTATGCTTTGGTTTCTGCAGGACGGTTGACGGGCGTGTGATGGATGGGTATTTGCGTAGTAGGTCGTAATACCACTCACCAGCGGGAACTGAATATACCGTGGGTATTTTGGAGTGTGCAATGGTCCCCTTTGCTGTGAGACCCGTTTTTGCGTCTAGGAGCTGACGACCTCTGAGATCGACGATTATGTGGTGGTGGAAGAGAAGGTCGGCGCCGATGATGGGGCTACTGATGTCTGCCAAGATGAAGGTCCAGGGGAGTGGTCGTTGGAGTCCGATATTAAGTGTCTTCCTGACTTCCCCATACGTCTTGATCGTTGTACCATTAGCAGCGTACAAAGGGAAGTTGGTTGGATGTCTCCGATCCCGCGACCTGGCTGGGAACACAGATATACATGCACCCGTGTCCACTAAATATCTCTCTCCCGATTCTTTCTCCTTCACAAATAATCGGCGTTGGTGAGTGCCAGCGACGGAGTCCGCCATCTCGGCCGCTGCTAACAGTTTTCCTGAGCCGGAATGTTGTTCTTCCATTCACAGGGCTGTTTGCATTTCTGTGCTTTTTTTCGGAAGGTCTCGTGGTAATAACAAAATTTTTTACTCCTGCTGCTTGAACGGCTACGTCGACGTGAGTGTGAATGTGAAGGGTCCTTTCGCCCTATGCGTGCTATCTCGCTCTTCAGATCTGTGACTTCCAGGGTGAGTTTCCTGACCATCTCTTCCAGCTGCGATAGCTGGGTAGGTTGTGTCTGTGAGGGTTGCGTGCTCTGTGCGTGTACTTCAAGGATGCTGGGTTCGTATACTTCAGCAATACGATCTGCAATCTCAGCGAGTTTATCGACTGAGGCCTCGTTGGTAACGGCTAGCATGGCCTGTATAAGGTCGGGAAGTGCCCTCAGCCATACATGACGTAAGAGGTTAGGGGGTATAGTGGCGTCAGCTAGTCGTTTCAATTCGTTTAGGAGCTGGGAAGGCCGTTCTCCTTCAGATAGACGTTTCTCTTCGAGAAGTCCCCGGATCCGTAGGTTTTCGGATTCCGTGAATGTGTGGAGAAGCCGGTTTTTAAGGGCTTCATATGGGTCAGCCGGGGGATTTTTAACTATATCGGCCACCTCTTTTAGAATTTCGAAGTCTAGGTTGGCAGTAACTAACTGGAATTTAATCCTAGAGCTAGTTACCTTGGAGGTTGCGAAGACTGCCTCAGCCTGGCAAAACCAAAGCTCTGGATCTGCCTTCCAAAAGCTTGGGATCCGGAAGTTAGGTCCAAATCCGTAAGCGCCGACTTCCTCCAGTTCCGTAGGATTTACGTCTTTGCTGATGTTTTCCATCTTTATTGTCCGGCGTCGGGGTCACCACTTTAATGTACGGTTTTTTTATAACGTACAATAACAAAACTTGAAAGTAATAATAATAATAAGGCACTATAATTTATAAAAAAAAAACAAACAACTGATCGAAAATTAAAAGATTGAAGAACACAAAATGCAATAAATAATAACAATCGGTCTTTGAATAGATAACAACAAAAATGGTTCGGAGCAGAGTTCACAAAAGCACAACACACACAACTGGGAGAGTGCGCGGTCAATTTTACCTACTAACTGCCTGAAAGGTTATTATATGGTTGCTCGCAGTGTAGCCACGTTAAAATTAGATTAATTAGTTCCTGGCAAAACTGTCATTGGGACCACGTGGCATCTAGTAAGGGTTAGGTTATAGAGCAGGCCAAGCTGCTACAGGATAAATAAAATTAAAGTGTATTGTAGGAAAGAAGTGAAGAGTAGTGTTTAGAAATTGTAGATTATAGTCTTTTCTATATATAAATGTCTTTTAGATATTTATTGACTGAGTCAATGTAACTGTTATCGGTCAGAAGTTCCTGTAAGTCATGTGGAATGTCTAAATTGTCACTTCGGCGACAGTGAGTCCATATCTGATGTAAAGTTAACGTTTCGTTACAATGTCTACAAGTTGGTGTGTCCTTGTTTGTCATTAAGTTTACGTCGGTCAGCAAGGAATGGCCAATACGTAGTCTGCTCAGCACAACTCCCTCTCTTCGTGTGCTCCTGTTGCTTGATTACCATTCCTACTAGTTTATTGTCGTTTGTGTTATCCCAGGATTGCTGGCATGCTGTTGTAGTGCCTTAGTGCATACGGCTAATACGTCGTGGTGGTCTGTAGAGTTTATGTCAATGTCTGGTTTGTCACTTTGCTAATCTGTCGATGTCTGTACTTTTTCTTAACGTTTGTATGTCTGGGTAACCATAAAAGACTAATGTGTGTGTTACAAGATTTTATTCGGTGAAATTGTTCCAACATTTTGATAGCCAAATGATTTGTCGAGTAAATGTTTTTGAGTGTATGTAGTGAGCTTAATGAATCTGTGCACAATACTATTTCATTTTTGCAGCATTGAACTCTTGACAAGGCTAGTAGGATGGCCTGAAGCTCAGCTGTGTAAGAGGCGTCAATTTTAGCTGGTAATTATTGGAACCAACTAGTGCAGCAGAGCCTGTACCATTTACTGTCTTTCAGCCATCAGTATAAGCAAACACACTATTTTCTTTGTCTCCCAATACTGACCTAAAATAGTCACTGTACATGTGTTGTGAGGTTGGGTTGGATTTTTTAAACTTTCCTAAAGATGTGTCTATTGTAAAATTTTGAATACGGCAAGGAGTATATGGAAGTAACCGTTGAGTGTATATATGTCCTTGTTTGCTAATGGTATTTGTGCAGTGTAAAATGTATATCTTATGGAAAGTAGCTTCGGTCTAGTTCGGTAAACCAGATATTTATTATAATATGTATTATGTAGGACTGACGTTGAGCATGGTGTATTTAAGAATTTATACCTTAGGACATATTTTATACATAATTTCTTCCTCCTGAGATCTAAGGGTGGTTGAACAGCCTCCACATATGTGTAGTTGAACTAAAACACCCCAACATCAGGGGGAACTTACCTAAAGTGCAATTGTCTAAGAATAAATATGCCCCATTTGAAAAAATAATGGAATTTATTTAAATAAATAATTAAAGATATGGTATTCCTACGGTCTTTATTAAATAGTAGTAGTCCTTAAGCTTTCGTATATTTCAAGAATACTGCACAGATACTGCTATGTTATTTATTAACGTCCTCTTTGTGTTTCTATAGCTAATTGGGCCCCTTTTAGCAGATTAAGAGAAATCATCAGCTATTGAGGTTGTACTCATGACGCGATTTTCAAAAAGGTTTCCTCAAATGGCCGTCGATTCTACATAGATGTCGAAAATGAGGTACATTCAAAATTGTATGTTTGTATACACACACACACATATATATATTTGTCAGTTAACGCTCTAGCGGCCGTGATTTTTGTTTTATCGAAACCAAATTCGATATTTAAACGTTTTATGTAAAAATAAAGATCAAGTTCTTTAACAGCTGAAATCAGACGGAGGGGGGGGGGGTCAGAAGAGGTTAATTTCTAACATTTGAAATATCTCCGTCCTTATGCTTCGTATCGAAAAAGTGTATAGTACAAATCTTTTTCCAAATAAAATGTTCTATAAATGTCATACGCGTTTTTTCCGTAACTTGAAAATTAAGGAGGTATCAGCATTTTTTAGTTTCCACACTTCAGCAACCCCCCCCCCTCCTACTCATGTCATATTAACAATAAGCTGTTATCCTAACTCACTTTATTTGAAGCTTAAATACCAAGGATTATTCTCATTGAACTTTTACTTTTTGAGATATATGAAAATAAGTTTTATGTTGACGTCATTAATTATGACTTAACTTTTTTACTCGGAAATCTTAATTTGACCTATACCATAATTGTTATTGAATCATTTGATTCAACACTAACGTTCATAGTTGTTAATGGCTGAAATGAAGGAGAAGGGGAGGGGTTTAGAGGGGAGAATATCGAAAATTCCTAAAATCTCCGTTATATTATAAGTCGTGTCAAAACTTGATATATGATAAGTGTTGTTAAACTATTGACGCCCTACAATTGTTTCTATGTTCTATACATTTTTTGTTTCATAACTATTAAATGAGTTATTCTCATTTTATTGTATTCAGTTGTGAGTAAACTCCCACTTCTACTCATGGAATATTCGTTTTGATATAAAAACTACAGGGGGGGGGGGTGTGATGAACCAACACGTGGGAAATCTGCTTAGTTAATGCAGCCCCTGCAGGACGGACTTTATTCTAGCTAGGGAATTTTATTTCGGCGTTTGTCAATAATAAATTGCTACAACCCAAACGTGTCATAACCAAACTTTCTACGTGTTACGTATTTTAGCCTAAATTCATCACTAACCTTGGGTGTACGTGTGCGTGTGTCCAACATTCATAATGTTTCCTTCTCCTAAATAGATAGGCACGCAAATCATGTGGCTTATAGTGAAAATGCATTGTTCGCAGCTAGAAAAATAATGACATTAGTGTATATATGTAGCATTTACAGGCTACACCTAGTAATTAATCTCGTGAACAGGTAAACCTTATTTTCACGGGACCGAACAAAGGAATAAAAGGGTCACAAGGACATGTAATGGTTTTCCATTGCCTTATGCATCAGACCATCCAGCAATAAAAGAATCATGAGGAAAATCCCATTCACTCCAGCAAAAGCATAATTGGAGAAAATTCGATTCAAAGCCAGAGTTGTTAGACAACCATCCCTCCGTAGCCTGTATAAGCTGACTAATGGTAGGCATTGGCCAGTATCAATATGCAGACTACAGACTACTTTAATCTGCCCTCCAGTTTGACCCCACTGACATGTTGTAAGGGAGTCTTTAGACAGGGAAGGGATATATATCCCTTTGGACTTTCTATTTATTATCTATTATATATATATATATATATATACATATATATATATATATATATATATACATATAATAGATGATAAACAAAGTCCAGAAAGAAGGCTAAGTCCAGATTCTATGTTTTGCAGAATGCCTTCTACTTTATGATGCTTTCCAGGAAAGCAAATGTCATACGTACAGCAGTAGCACATAGCAGAGTAACGTCAACTCTCGTCTACGAAAAATCAGAACAGACTCTTGTTCTGGAAGAGATGAATGCATCATCTATATTTTAAAACAGCGTTCGATAGTTGGTCATCTTGAGGGGATGGGTACAGCTAGACTGCTTAAAGACATTTGGTATTGGCCTCCAGATGGTGCAAGGAGGAGAGGCTGACACAGGCTGAATGGAGACCAATTGTAGACTATGGAAGTTACATGTATACTGGCAGGATTTTAGGGGTTTTAGATGGTGCCAGAGGTTTAGCTTCTTGAACGATCATATCACCTGATAACAATAAGTATTGCTTAAATAACACACTTGTGGAAATTCATAGTTAGTTGTTTATACCAACGTATCGCTTTTTCAGAAGTGGTTCCATTATCTCCATGTAGTTACTGTTGGTTATCATTGCCGTTTTATTTAAAAATACATTAACGTGCCCAAATATAAGAGAATTACATTAAATGTGTAATGGGAGAAGGCGGAAGGAAGAGCATAATTTCCCATGTATGTTAGAGGTAGTTAATTGACACAGTTATGCTCATATAATAATCCTGTTAATAGAGGGTTCGTCTTGCCGACAGGACAGGGAGAGAGGGCTGGAGGTAGGAAGCGAGAGGGGGCGACTCCCGGTATATAAGCCCCAGGGCACCCCTAACGCAGCATCAGTTCTGCAATGGCCGTTCGATCAGCAGTAAGTACCATCTCATCCACTTCATCTATCCATACAACGTCGTCAACAACTTAAAGTCGTCTTTCAGCTATTTTGGACTACTCCGAACTACATGGATTACGCTGGGGCTGTGTGAAGTGCGAATATTTAGGGAGCACATGCTGTGGGGCTTACACAGGGGTTCAATGTTCATAAATCGATTAGAAAATGTTTCAAGTAGAGTCTCTTTCTGGTTTTGGAATGAAAGCATTTCGTAGAATTCCGCATCATCTAAAATCATGAATTACTCCCGATAAGTAAAACTCTCTTTTTTAATAAACTTCTTAACTTCTCTTTACCAATTTGGGGATCATTTTGTCTTTGCCTATATGGATTCCGTAAGAGTTTAATTACCAATTCAAATTGAGGCGAATGAAATTACACACATATATTTAACTCATAGAGAGGGGGTACGTTATATTTTAAGCATTGTAACAAATTTCTTGAATGGTTCATCTGCAAAAAAAACAAGAAAAATAATGCAAACGGTAAGAAATCGTAAAATTTGAAACTCAAGATTCACCTCTTTTTGTAATTTGGATAGTGATATTACTAAAAATTGTTAAAAGAAACAATACAGCTATTTTATCTGAATCGCATGTCATCTACGTGGAAATTATGAATTACAGTACTGACAACCTACATGAGTAACTGAAGAATACTTATACAAACTATACAGTCATGATTAAGCTCATGTATAAGACAATATTCTTGGTTAGGGATTTTTTTTAAATAATGATTCAAACTTCATTCCCCCCCCCCGCTAGGACTAGTACTTAAAACAAAATATTCACTGCTCAATTATCAAAAACTGCATTTTCAACATTGATTGATTTCTACAGTTATCTTGTAATGATAATCAGGATATATAATGTTCGAACAAAATGCCAGTAACATAATTTTTGTTATTATTTACTAATAACCACTTTATGCCACTATGGCTAACTGGTTCCGTCTGGAGGTTACCAATTCAAGAAAACGGGGCTAAGGATATTATTTATTAGGGATCGCCACAGTGCGGCAACTGTCCTTTTTCAGGGTTACTGGTGAAGGGAAAAGACAAAAAAATAAATAAAAATTATTTAGTAAATTCATTATTAAATAATGTCCCAATGCTCAGAAGGGAATCGAGTCTACGTCTACCTAATGCATTAAGCCTTAACTCACTGTACCCTATACTCATTGAACTCCTAACTACATTATAAAATATTCAAGCTTTCCTTTATTTATCAGGCACCATTTAAGTACTTTATTTCTTATTTGGGTCACCATTTAACGATACTTCAGGGGAAAATTTTAATAAAATTTTGTTTTAATAGCTGTAATAAATATCTAAAACCGAATCCAATTTGATTTTGGGAAAATCTCGATTCAAACATCCAAATTCAGTGAATCCAAGAAGGCTTTATCATGAGCTACATCGCAATTTCGTTGTTATTTGAAATGCACATTTCGGATAAGCATTTCATCGAAGGATTAGAATAAAGTATATTTATCAGTTATTAATATTTAGTAGCAACTGAGTTTTCCAGACAAGACAGAACTTCACTTACTACCAGCAATTGACCACCTCTTTTGAGAAACTGTGAATCTATCTACTGACCGCAGCCGCCTTCTTCAATGTTCAAATTTAGGAACTTAGGGAGGACTGCTACCAACAACAGAAGCAAAGAGTAACTTACAGAAACTTTTACTTACCTTGAAACACACATTAAGTAAGTATATTAATAGTTGTCCTGAAATGTATGGTCTTAAGTCTCACTCAAGGCAGAAAGATTTGAGGTAATTTGTAAACATAGATTTTCTGTGGTTAAAAGTTGTGGAACTAAATGTTTTCCTCAAATCAGCATTTAAATTATTTTTCTGAAATCAATTAAAGTAGATTCTAAATTTATGTTTCTTTATGAACACTTGCATAAGTTGTCGACTACATCTCGCGGTCAAAAGAGAAAAATATTCGAAGATATATAGTAGCAGTAATATAATGTATTAAAAATACTTTCTAAAGATAAAAATAAAAAAAACCCAAAGACTATATATATAAAAAAGACAAAAGGGTATATACTTTAAGATTAGCATAACTAAGCATAAATAATAGCAATACCTAAGAAAACATTATACAAGATCAATATAAGAAACCGTAGATTTTGGGACCGTTTTGTGTTCGAAAGCTAATTAAATTCTTAGTTAAGTAGCACTAGGGTCTAACCGTTATAAGAGGAGTAACTAACCATTTTTCTGGTGATTTTACTGAAATCGGCTTCGGTCAAGTTTTAACGACCTGTGTAAAGAATGGCGCCTCTCCACAAAATAAAGCCCAATTACGAACGATGAATCTATTTTGAAAAGTGAAAGGGAAAAAGTTCACAAAGTATAAATCGTGTTGTATATACTCCATTTCACAAGATGTGAATCTGGGTGGCGAGAAAGCGGAAATAGAGGAAAGGTGAAAGGGTTAAGTATATCTCGAGTGAGAGGTAATCACATTCTGAGAGATGAATGATACTAGGAAGTGTATGTGCCTCTTGAATGACACCTTACCGATTGATAGGGTCCTTGACGTATGTCCAGAACTAATCAAAACACTGATACTCTGCCAGCTACTTTCACCAAAAGTACTGTGAGGAATCTTCTTTCACCCCAAGCCCGCTCACATGCGGGTATCACAGCTCTCACTGCCCATTCAAAATTCACCAGACCGAACGAATTAACGAACAGTGATATAACATACCTGCATACCCATTGATCAGCAACTCTCTGGCTTAAATAATTCCTAAAATATGTATTCCCTCTATAAAATAATAATATAAAATTAATAAACTAATGATTAAGAAATTTCCGATGTCTTAGCATTCACAGATATGACAAATCGTGTCTCAAAACGAAAATCAGAAATGATGAGAACGATTTTTAATTCCAAAATCAATTCCCTTTAGATATTTATTAACATAAATAACTTGCACATGGATTTAGAAGCGCATAAAAACATTTTCTCCTTACTTTAATATTAGCAAGAATAAAATTAGTAAAAAAATCTAATAGGAAAACAGCGATGAGAGTAGAAAATATGAATTGAATTTTTGATTCAAATTATAAGTACCATATAACATGTATAAAGATTACGACCAAAAAAAGAAAGTTATTAAAACCAAACAATAGAAAATTACAATATACAAAAGAAAGAAAGGTTTTGGGGTGAATTTAAATAGTTATTTAATTCAAAGTGCTTAGGAGAGAAAAAATAAATTCGTTATGTTCAGGAAAAATATTAGATCTAAGATGTTCCCAAATCTATTACCCAATAAAAATGTGATTAAAATTATTTTTAATTATTTTAGGTGAGGTGGGCTTTGTTGGCAGCTCTAGTAGCTACCTGTTCAGCAACATTTGGAGGACACGAACAGTAAGTATTTATAGCAATCAAAACATTTATAGATAAAAATAGATTTAGATTTGAAATTTGTTATTCGGACAAATGAGTTTTAAAATTCAAAATAAATATAACCTGTTCGATTATTTGTTTGACCCAACTGCCTAAGGAATTATGACCACTTCAATGGAATTCAGTCTCGCTAAGCATTCCATAAATGTCATTTAATATTATTCGGATGTCACTTAGTCATTCTCAATACTAGAAACCAGTTCAACAAGTACTTTTAAACTTGTGAATGCTACATGATATAACCGGACAAAAAAAAAATGATGTGATAGGAACTTCTACAACTACTAAGACATGATGTTAGCTACGCGAGTTGATAATTCATATACAACTGAAATTATTAATTTCCATTTCAGTGTCCATATAAGAGTCCACGTTCCGAAGATCATCCAGGAGGTGCATCACGAAAAACCTGTAATACATCACATAGAGGAGCACACTGAAGAGCATCATGATCACCATGGCGGCGGAGGTGGCTACGGAGGAGGATTTGGTGGCGGATTCGGTGGAGGCCACGGCGGCGGCGGCGGCTATGGAGGTGGCCATGGAGGAGGCTATGGTGGCGGCGGTGGATATGGCGGCGGATTCGGAGGTGGTTTCGACGGAGGCCATGATGATGAACACGGCTTAGGTGGAGGAGATGATGAACATGACCACCATGGAGGAGGCTTCTCTAGCAGCGGAGGAGGAGACGAAGGCTACAGCTATGGTGGTGGAGACAGCTACGGAGGAGGCCATGGAGGTGGATTAGGAGGCGGACACGGAGGTGGATTCGGTGGCGGACACGGCGGTGGATTCGGTGGCGGACACGGCGGTGGATTAGGAGGTGGATATGGTGGAGGTCATGGAAGCAGTTTCGGCGGTGGTCACGGAAGCAGTTTCGGCGGTGGTCATGGAAGCAGTTTTGGTGGCGGATACGGAGGTGGACACGGTGGTGGTCTCGGAGGTGGATACGGTGGAGGACACGGCGGCGGATTCGGAGGTGGTCATGGCAGCAGTGGAGGCGGATACAGTTACAGCGGCGGAGACAGCTATAGCAGCGGCGGACATGGAGGAGGATTCGGAAGTAGTGGTCATGGGAGCAGCGGCTTTGGCAGCAGTGGTCATGGCAGCAGTGGTGGAGGCGACTTCGGCGGTTACAGCTATGGCATTGGGCAAGGCAGCGGCACTAGCCATGGAAGTGGTGGGCTCGGCAGCTATGGCGGTGGCAGCAGTGGAGGCCATGGCTGGGATAAGAAATAGCCATCAACTATTATCTCACAAGACTGATCAAATTCCCTATTTCCCTTCTCAAAACAAGCTCAGGTCACTGCTCCTCTCCCCTTGTTATTGTTACATTGTTATATATTTTGTAAATACGTTGTACCTTTGTAAATAAAATATTTTTTATATAAACCTTGTTTTTTACTTTATAAATTTCATTCAAACCTAAACGATATGGAATATGCACCTAAATAGATAAAGGCATTGCCACCATGAGTCTTTTATTCACATGAGCGATTCCTACCAATAAGTAGAACCTGTAAGACAAACACTACCTGAAGGATGATCCTTCTTTTATCAAATCAAAAGTCACAGAATAGGTTTTCAGCAAATATATTATTTTACCGAACACAAGACAAAACAAAAACCTAGTTTCTAAAAATATCAAAATCACAAAACTTATTTATGGGCACACTGATGTTTTCAGGAAGACAAACTCACCCCAACATTTTGTAGACATCAAACCAGTCTTACTAATATTATAATTTGTCAAAAGGTGTGTGTGTGTGAGTGATTATCTACATATATATTGTTCTTAAGCATAAAAAAGGTTTAGCATATTTTTATATGAATGTGTGTTTTTATTCTTCATTTCATAACATGAAAACAAAAGCCTATATCCTCTGAATTTACAAAACATATATTTACATATACCTAATCTGTATCTTACAATAAGCCAAAGAGATATAAGAAATATAAAGATCCTTCAAGATAAGGTGAGGGAGGAAAGACCTCTTCTTCATGTCCAGATGAACCTTCTATCACGATACCTCCCCCCGCCGTCACCTCGACGGCACAGCTCCTCTCCCCTTCCTTCTGGACTACGATGGCTTCCATCCAAGGATGGCCTCAGTCTGGGGGTGCCTCCTCACCCAGACGTTCTGCACGACCTTTGAGAAACAACTTCAGAAGAGAAACTACTTTGAGGCTACTTGGTATATATAGTTCAGTTTATTTTAAAATTAATGCCGGGAAGTATAATAAACACAGTATCACTCTTTTCTACTGGAAATGTGATTATAGCTTTAATTTTGCAAGCTCGTAACTAAATAAATTCCATTTGCCAAAGCAGGAATGGAGGCCACCAAGTTTTTGGAGAGTATAAACTGCATCCCTTTAGCACAAACAGCTAATATAGGTCCCTTAGTGTCCCCCCTAAATGTCGACTTTCGTAACAATAGTAACGATCAAACATAAATTGAGGTCACACACACGCACATAGGTTCAATAGCTGGTTTTCCTTAGGAGAATGCCTGAATAGAATTAAGACCTTTTTTTATATATGTATTAAGGGAATGAATGAGTTCAGCAGCTAGGCTATATAAACTTTTCTCTCAGCTTGATAGGAGTGGGGTTTACTTGGAAGATACTATATATATAGTTGTAAATAAATACCTTTGTTAGTGTTTGTGTTATCGTGTTATTGGAAAATTTTAAATAACAATTTCTATGAAGAATATATGTGCAGTCCCAAAACAATGTTTAAATTCATAATTTCCAAAATGCTGACTTCCGAGTTGATTAGTTTCCATGACAATGACTCAATAGAATTGACAATTTTTTTGTATATGTATCTGGGGTATGAATATTGTTTATGTCAGCTATTTAATAATTTGTCACCAGAGAAAGGAATGGGAGTTCATTTGGTAACTAAAGCATATTATAAAAATAGTATCATTAAAATTGATTTGCTAACAAAATTAAATATGTTGTACTTAAATTGTACTTAGATTATACTTTTCAGAATTGAAAGCTATTTTGTAGTACAAGTTCAGCCCTCCATAATTACCTCCTACTTCTCAGGTCTTAAAAGAGAAAGCAATCATAAAATCATATATGTTGTACTAATGTTTAGTCAATGCAATTTGGAGTATGCTAAATTATTCAAAACATAGGTGAATGGTAACAACTAAATGAAGAAAAAAAAAATCTTTAAATGTCCATTGGTCCTACTTAGAATAAGAAAAATGATTCCCCTCAAAATGTTACATAAGTCATATATACATACACATACAAGATTTCATTAAATATATATTAAAATACTTATCTACAATATCACATATATATGATTATGAAAATATTAGCTGTTACTTTCAGAACAGACAAATATGAATAAATAGTACGAGAAAATGCCTTCCTAAGCCTCCTCCAGTTTGGAGTAGTCCTTAAAATTTAAGGAATATTAAGCCACAGCATAGAAATTTATTATTTCAGTTGTAGGTTTCGAAAACAAAGTGATAGTGTATATTTCTGACAGAATAACTTTATAAATTTAAAATAAAATCTCGCTTTTTTGATGAATTCTAGTTTATTTCAAATAAAATAGTATAATGCTTAATAAACGTTTTTCCATACAAGAATTGAAAATGTAATGGAACATTTGGCTCAATTTTTGAGTTACATGCATATCCACATCAGAAATAATATTTTCAATCAGTTCTGAAATCAAAGTTAGAAAAACAGTAACCAATAAATTTATTTAAGGAAATTATTTAGTGACGAAATTCATTAAATAATGTCCTAAAATCCCACCCTGGCTAGAAAAGGGTGGTAACCTGTAGATAACCCGTCCCAATTAGCCTAAGTTGCAAAAAGTGGACGTTAATAAATAATAAATATATAAATGGAAATATAAATGGCATTCTAGAAGGATTCATAACTAGCAAATGTTTATGAATAAGAAAGCTCTATATACAACCTGAACTAAGGGTTTATAGATGACTTAAATAATCAGTAGGTGTGCCCCAAATAATTTAGCAATGATGTCCAAAGCAATATTTTCCTTTTAAGAACAAATAGCATTCGATACGGTCCCAAGGCACGAAATTTGGGCAGAACTAGCAGAGAAGAATATTCCTGGGGCACTAATAGCTGCTATAAAATCCACTTACCACGATATGAAAGGAATAGTAAGGTTAAATGGAAGGGAGTCCGAAGCCTTTGGAATGGACATAGGTATAAAGCAAGGAGATAGCCTTAGTCCTTTGCAGTTCATCATATTTATGGATGAGATCCTAAAAATATGTAAGCGGAGAACAGCAAGAACAGTGGTGGGAAAGTGGAATATGAGGACGATCCTAGCTCAAGCAATGATCTTCGCGGATGATATAGTCCTTATAGCGGATACACAGGACAAACTGCAGCAAGCAATTGTCGAGTGGGAAGCAGAGCTATGTAGGAAAGGAATGTCAATCAATGCAAGTAAGAGCAGGGTAATACATATAGGCCGAGAGGAAGAAAATGTGGAGATCCAATGCAGAGGGGAAATCCTGCAAATGACAGAAGAGTATACCTATCTAGGAACTGTCATAAGCAGAAATCCAAAAATGGATGGAGAAATTTCCAGCAGGATCACCAAAGCAAATAGTGTTTATTACCACTTATGCAACACTATTGCGGGAAAGAGAGAGGTGGACAAAAATGTTAAAATGCACATTTTCAAGGCCATTTACCTACCTACCCTGATATATGGCAGCGAAAGCTGGGTCCCACTGGACAAACACTGGAGCCGAGTAACAGCCGCAGAAATGAAGTACCTCAGGAAGGTTGCCGGTCGGACCTGGAGGGATCAGATCAGGAACCAGCGGATCAAAGTGGACTTGGGAGTCTCAGCAGTCAAAGAATCCGTTGAAAAGAAACAGCTGAGATGGTTTGGCCACCTATGCCGTATGCATGAAGACCGGGACCCTAGAAAGTTCTTTGAGGCCAGACCGACGGGAAGGCGACCTCGTGGCAGGCCGAGAATTACATGGGCTGAACACATCTCCAGGCTTGGACAGAACAGAGGGGAGAGTCTGAATGCTATAAGAGCTCTGGCCAGGGACCGTGATGCATGGCTGTCCTGGACTGAGACACCTCCACGCTGAAAGGCACAAAAGAGGTAGCAAAAGAAGAAGAAGAAGAACAAATAGGCCAAAATCAATGGGTAATATTACAACCTACCTTAGCATCGGGCCCCTAATTAAAAATAGCAAAAATGAAGCAAGGTGAAGATGACGTTCTAAGAGCTACACGACAACTACTTCAGCTATTATTAAAACATGGGTGGCCAGATCACACAAATACACGAGATCTAACTCGAACTTAAAAAAATTAAATTAAGATTAAAAATTTCAAATCTTCATTGATCCAAGGCAAGCACGGATAATATGTTAGTTGAGTATTTAATGCTTATAAAAATATCCTGACAAACACAAATAATGACCAGAAGATTCAGGTATTAAGATATCAACGAGAAGCAGCTGCATATCTAAATGTACTCAAATATATGAAGTTATTTGTCATAAAACTTAAGGTAACTATTAACACCAACAGTAAGATAACAATATTTCAGATAGTAGAATACATAACAATGATAGAACAATGCAGGTGGCTACTTACAGATATTCAACAAAGAAACTTGAAAAAGACAAAAACATATTCTTTACATACTTTAAAATAACAGATCAATGTCTGAAAGAATACAGAAAACTAACACTTTTATAGTTTTTATACTACATACTAAAGATCACTGAAAACTTATAAACTATAACTGACTATTAAATAGATTAAAAAATCAAACAATATTTTCTTAAGTGGTCATGTCAGCAATCAATAAAAGATCATCTAGTATACACTTACAAACTCACTAAACAAATTTCAATGTAGTAAAACAGAAACTAACTATTTTAAAATGGATTTGTGGAAGGCATCAAATAAAGATTAACCTATTCAAATTACAGAATTATTAAACGAGTATGCAGCTGTTTAGTTATGACAATGGCTTGGAGATTGAGGGGACCCTGGTTGCTGGGATCAGGCAGTCACAGAGGTATTTCTTATTTTGGCTCATTATAAATGAATGAATATACTTAAAAATGAAAAGTCCAAAAAACGAATTATATCAATAAAGACCACAGGAAGAGTTTGAAATTGACAGTCATGTTGCCATAAAGTATACAAATAGTAAGGTATAAATATAAAATGTGTGCACCTTAAACCCTCATTCCATAAAGGTATTTTGGTACAAGAATGAATAGCAAGTGATGTATGTGGAATATAAGTTTTGCCTTCTTCCAGTTTAACTATTTATAGTTTCTCTTTTAGTTTTTTTGTTTTTGTTTTATTTATATTTTGTTTTGTTTTTCCCTCACGTTGTAAATATACTAACAATTTATAATTATTTTTTTTCATTCTAGTTATTTTGTACATTTGTAAAATTTAGCTTTGTAAACATTTTAATATTTTTAATTTTGTAAAATTACATTCTAACATGTTAAAAGATGAATCACCATTGTAGCAGCATCTCAAATAAATAATAATACAAGAATGAACAAGGTAAAGCCACCACCCAAGGTAATAGGAAGAGGTAAATATATTGTATCTAGCCTTTATGGATTGGGATGAGCAAGTAGCTTCATCATAAAGAGCTTGAAAGGGTTAGGAATAAGTGAATTATGAATAGCAGTAACAGAGAAAGGACTCACAACATAAGAATACATAGGACTGAAAATAACAGAAAGCGTTTGCAATATATTGCTAGTTATTAAGAGACTGCAATTCTAAACAAAAATACCCCATTGTCTACTTTAAAGACAAATGAGAAATTCTCTATGAAATGCACTGTACAATAAACCGAAATCGACCAATGATAAAGGATCTTAGACAGTAGAGTAGAATGTTGTAGCAAAATAGTTACTTGGTACAAGTTATATGATATCAATAAAAGAACAACCTAAAAAAAAAAAATAATCTTCTAGACTTTTGCAAGTCTTATCAATACAAATTAAAAACAAGATGAATGAAGAATGACGTACTCAAAAAATACAATTTAAAAATAAATATGCAATAAATTAAGAAGATACAAATTTACCTAATAAATACTGAAATTCTCAAACTGAGGGAAAACGTTATGTTAATATGATATGTTTGTTGATGGGATGCTGGCCACACTACATACCGATTGCCGGAAAGATATAAATAACTATAAGTGGGATTTAATGCTACTAATATAAAAAAAAAGTGGCAAGACACCCAGAGATGCTCAGGAAATCATTGGGGACTGAACAATGGTGGAATTTTTATTTGCAAGACTTTATTGTTAACTATATTTTTATATTTTCCGGCTGAGTGTTTAAGGTTTAAACCTACAGCAAACTTAAAGAAGTGTTAAGCCTTGAAGAATAAAAAAATTAGTCCCTGATCAATCCCCTCTACTGTTTTAGCGTTTATATTCGTTATTATTTGTTATACGACATAAGTGTATATAATAAAAGTTACTCTAAATAACTGAATAAACAATGTTTACTATGTGCACATTTGCCAAAAAACCAATATGAAACAAAATATTGCAATTTACCATCTTGGCCATCTGTTACATCCCTCACCTCCTGCGAATCTTTAAGAATATTAGTATAGCCTAAAGACTAAGTTGGATTAGGAGTACTAAATTTAATAAAATTTGGTTCTGTAGTTTAGGCATGAAAATGTAACAGACACCAAAGCCAAAAATTGTTGATTTTCTTTCAATTACATGTAAAACAAAAGGTACTGTGAAATTTTGAGCAAAACATTGTTTACAGAGGTGAAAATTTTATGTATATATATATATATATATATATGAGGATAAATTGACATAAAAAAATTAAAAAAATAAATCATACCTTGATAAATTGAAAACATTTTTCTGGTGTTAAGGAATAATAAAGAGAAAATGGATGAGCAAATTTGAAATAATGCCAATGAAAATTGTGATAGCAGCTGTAACTTTACAACATTCATCATGATTTCTGAAAATATAAATTATTGCAAGGGCAGTGAACAGGCCTGAAAATGCGACCCTTTCGACTGAAAAGAAACAAAAAAAGAAATAAGTTCAGCCATAACCTGGAATAATTTTTAGTTGAATAAATCTATATCTATAAAATTATACCTTTACTAACATCTCATTATGTGCAGAATATACCTTGGTCTAACTGCAATTTATAGATAACAAGCAGACATACTATCTTGAGAATTTTTTAAAGAATTATTAATGGTTGTATATGATAATCATTGACTATAATCAATATTTTGGTATTTTCTGTTTTAGTTGGTATGCCCTGAGAATCATGTTTTGATATAGCCCTAAGCTACAGGCACTATACTATGTTTGTCATGAAACATATTGTTACGTTTATTATAAAATCAGTAATAAACGTTGTTTATTAGAGCTCTTTTGGATTGCAAAATTAAACACACACGAGCTTCACTGTTCTTGTTATTTCACAGTCCAATAACTCACTCACGATCACTGAAGTTCACAAAACACGGCACTGCACTGATCTCGCGAAGTTATCGGCACTGCACTGTCTTAAACACGGCACAACACTGTTCTTCACATAAAACACTTAACTGCACTGTAACTAAGTCGCACTGTTGCACTGATGATCACTTGAAGACAGCTGAGAACAAACTAACTAACTGGGGCCAGGCTGTATCCCTTTTTACAGCTTGTCGGAAAACATCAAAGCGGAATTGTCTGGACTCTTCTAGATCTGGACTGGTATTGCCGAGGACGGGCAGGACCGTATGGCGACACCCTTAGTTCTCTGAACTTCCCAAATATGTGACTATCTCTGTTTAATTTTTCAAGTATTTAATTTTTGCAAGAATATTTATTAAACATTCATTCTTATACTTTGAGAACTAAAACTGTTGTGTGTAATTGTCCAAAATCAATTATTGTGTTAATAGCTCTTATTGACCAACTTTTTTTTTTAAAACCTCTGTAATTTCATTCATTCATCAACCCTTTAGAAAGCACTGGTTGCCATATCAATTTTCATATGAGGTCCTTTCTTTTATTTTCAACAATGCATTCTTTCATGTGCATTGCAGGTTGTATCTTTGTATATTATCTCACAATATGGCTGTCTGCTATTTATTTCTTTATTCTTGAATACAGTGATCCTGAAGAATACTCCTTGGGAACATCTACAATTTTGAGTGAGCTCTTACCTCACCAATGTTCCCTGATTTAAATTACTTTCTTTCTTACTCCCTGTGACATCTCCTTATTTTCTCCACCTTCATAATTCTCGTTATTAGCTTTCTCAATCAATTCCCCTTTTTTCATTCGGATTACTCTGAACTAATAAATGGAGGTCTCCTGAAGTCACTGTTTTCTTATTTATCATAATAATTGTTCTTTAAATTTGTTGTGTAAACTCATTATAGTTGTAAAGTACACCATGCCTCCAATAATGTTATGTAATGTTATTGTGATTTTCCATGATGTTTCACCGATTTCCCAATCGGCTTCTTCAGGTGCTCATATTGCTTAGTGGCTCATGCCAGCTCTTAATAACGACAATGCTGAAGATATGCCACATGCAACAACCATAATTATTATCCTTCCATCGTTGACTTATTTTACAATATTCTTTTCTAAACATATTTCTATATACACTCCTACAAACAGTTAATTCATTGTAGCATTAAAGCTTTTTTTTTTCAATACCTTAGCGCTCTAGATTCCTAACTACATAATGTAAAGGGCATTTGCTTTTAGATCATAATCCATAGTTATTTATTAGTGAAAACTGCTTACGTAGACTATGAATTAATTATGTATGAATTAATTAAACACAATGTCAACAAAAGTTCCCAATTCCCAAAAGAAGTTAAAAAAAATTGTCATTAATATGGAACAGGCAACAGTTAATAGAAGGCTTCCTTGTGTTACTAAAACTCACTAAACTAAATTTACATTCATTAGGCTAAAATACTGTACTAAAAAGCAATAAGAGTATTAAACCATGTTTTAAGTAAATTGAGTATGAAATGCTAGAATGTAATGCCTATGTATGCAAAAATGTTGATCAGATAATTGTATTACCTACTTGGCAAATGGGAATAACTTTTATTCAACTTCAACGAATTTCCCTTTGAATTCAATTTATTATCTCTTCCAGCGTACATATAATCACTTATCGTTCTTTTTAATTTAGACACCTAAAAAAATAAAACATTTATTTTTGTTATTCAGGTCTACAGGCATTGACCGTTCACAGAATTTTCCAATAACATTTCGCAAGTGATTCTCCTAGCTTCCTAAGGGCATTTTAACTTAGAACTGTTTCTCAGTTGAGATACCCTGAGGAAGAAGCAGAATGACTTCTGAAACATTGGTAGAAAATAGTAGCAACTGCCAACATCAGAAGTCCTCGATAATCATGACATGGGTCATGGAAGAAATCAGACCCATGTTTTCTTGGTTTGTTCAGAGTGTATACCGGTTAAAACCAAAAATCCACAGAAGCAGACAGAATAAATTATTATTATGTTTCCCATCGTAACAGATGAGCAGACCCGCTGAATTTACACAACGCGTTTACAAAAATTCAATATTTAACAGAAAATTCACTCATATTAATTTAATGCCAATAATTTTCAACTTAATATTGGAACTCACATTATTTTTAAGTAAATTAATTTAAAATAGAACTAATAATTCCAACATAAAAAATAATAATAATAAATTAACTATTTGAAACTCTAGATATTTAAGAGTACCAAACTTTTAACTTTTAAAATTAATTTTTAAAGCAATGCTAGAGCATTGCTTGATTTTTGTATTTATAAAGATTGCCTCGCTTTATGCCCAAATTTGTTGGTTGAGATTGTCATTGCTGATTGATTGTCAGGTACACTTGGCGAGTACTTTCAATGCGATGACTCTATCTTCAAGCCTGTATCTTCAATACCTTGCTTTATTTAATATCTTATTTTGTTAAAATAAATTTTAATACCACTAAGGATAAAGATAAGCATGTCTTTCTTTATAATATTGAGTTATTTGAATTGTAAAAGGCTATGCAATCTGCTAATCTTTTAATACTCTTCATTCTGATTATCTTATTCAATTTGTTCTTAACACAGAAAGTGGAGGGATTACTGCTAATAAGTATAAGGATTGAACCTGAAAAATAGACAAGTGAACAGTTCATCAGAAATTAACATGGTGAAAAATGAAGGATAAGAGTAATTCATGTCAAGACTGGTGGCAAGGTCTAGAAAAGAGTGGTAGCTAATGGATAACTTGTCCTGAGAACCCACAGGAGGATAAAGGGAATGTTAATAAATACAAATGGAATAATTGAAAATGTGATTAATTGGTTTAATAATAAAATAAATCTCAACTAAAAGATAGAAAACGATATATGTCTAGTATACATACAGTAAAAAGTAAACTTAAACTGAGTAATTTACATGATTGCATACATTTCTAGAGCTAATAGGGCAGAGAGTTTACTTAGAAGTCAAAACATATCAATATTATTAAGTATATATTAAACATATCAATATTAGTTTGTTTCGTTGATTAGGGGTATTTATTTTTTGGCTGGCATTGTAGACCTTGGAGACATTTAGTAACCTCCTAAGAAGATTCATGATCTTAGCTGTTATAAATGAAGTGATCAACTCATTGTAAAACCACCATTAACCCAGAACCTGGAAAATGCTGGCTCCAGTAGCTGATAGGCATGACTATGCCCAGACGAGGTGAGGAACTTTGCCCAGATCTCCAGAGGCAAGGCTTGCCAGAAGACAGTATCTAGGAGAGTCTAAGTCCTTCACCATACCGAATTTATGAAATAAATCTCTCATCATGCTCTGGTAATAATAACAGGAATATTAAAATGCACTGATCAACTTCGGAATTAATGATCATGCCAGGAAATTGCTTCACTTCAATGATCATCGGACACTACTACATAGCTATCAGCTCCCTGTAAATGTAAACATTTCTGTGTTTATATATATATATATATATATATATATATATATATATATAATTGCAATATAAATAGATAATTTTTTAGGGGCTTATTTAGAACAATTTGCAAAAATTTGAAGAAACAACCTTATTTGCTATAATGATTGCACTTACTAAAGATTGGCCATTTGGCTTATTTTTCTTAGTCCTTGGTTTGCAAAAATTAGTAAAGTCATAATCATCTGAATAGCACTTTTCTTTTCTCTCTTGAATCCTCAATGACTTTGGTCTGGTTGGAGGTACAGGTGACCTACTATATCGTTTCCTGGAAAGAAATCTCAATTAAGGTAGTTTTAAATTAGTTGAAGACATCTCAAACTACCCATATAATTAAAGAAGTGCAAGCTTCACTATTAGACATAATATATTGAAAATCTTAAGGATAAAGTGTGTTCATATATTGGATGACCCAGCAGACATGGATCCTAAACAGAGGTGAATGAGAATTTCATAATGGAGTATGTCTTAGTTACAGAATGCGAAGTTTCATTTGATGGTAGAGTTTGAGCATAAATCTGAAACCCATTAAGGGAATAGATAATTCTCAGGATCTGATAGAGAATAATATGGCTAATTCATGAAACATTCTTTTTCATCAGATGTGCCATTGCACCCACAACAGATAGAACTACGAAAAATTACACATTTCCACATAAATCATCATTTAACTGAAGAAAGAAGTATTGACTGAAAAGCAAGTAGAATAACATTTGTAGTTTATTAAATTACCTTCAACATGAGGCCTAACTGAAGACCTCCCAATACAATATTAATTGAGATAATCAGGTTTAAACTCATTAAAATTTTGTATAATGTATATATAGGAATGGAATGAATTATGGTGGATTCCTGGGAATATTATGTATTAAAACATTTTGTTAATATCTTTATTTCAAATTAACAGACCACTTGTTAATAAACTGTGCAACAAGGAGCAAGATAATAAGTATGCCAATTTCTAAAGGTTTCTGTGATTGATTAATAATTAGTTTTAAAAAGCAACTGAGAAACTTACTTCCCTTGTTCACCCTTTTTACGGGGAGTTCGAGTTGGTTCATCACTTATAAGGCCCAGAGATCTGAAAAGAATAAAAATATTAAACATTACAAATGTAATGTAAAATGAGATACAAAATAAAATATTTGGTCTGACTCATGAAAAAATGTAGTTTCTATTTTTTATCTACAAAATATATAGTTGCCATATTACTCACAATTAAAAGAAAATCATTAAAATACTGATTTTTTATAAATCCGAGAATCTTTTGATGGCAGGAGGGAGAATGAAACAGATACCCCACTGGATGATATATGTTTTAATCTCGGAAAGTGTACCTTAAATTTTACTTAGTAGCATAGCTGATGGGCTTCATTGCAACATATCTATTTGTTTCCAGGCACCAATGGCTAATGGGGAGTTACTTTAATAAGGAAGTTATGAGTTTGATCATCAAATTTGAGAAACCCAATCCAAGTGACATTAAGACATATTCTCTCACCAATAGGACTGTGTGGCTCTTAATTTTTAGTTGAGGTAAAAAAATATCATTAAGAGAATCAGTCAATAATAATAATGAATATTATAGGCATTTTATGCCTGCCAGTTAACTCCCTCCGGGACGGCGCCGGCCCTCCCCAAGGGCAGCAGTAAGCCCCCACTGTGTAGCTCTTGGGTAGGGGAACCGTAGGAACAGTAGGTCCTTATCCGGCTTTGCTGTTCCGGGCCGGGGATCATTCCGGACTTAATGGGGTAAGTTTCTTGAGGCTTACTCAATATGAACTACGGGCTGGGTGGAGGCTTGCCTTTAATGTCGGTCATAGACGTAGTGGTCGTGTGTTCAAAGTCCGAGGACATACAGGCCAGGAAACTGGTACATGTGTTCTTCGTGTGGGAGCTGGTTAGTAGAGATTGTCCCTTCCATAGGATCGCTAAACCATCGTAGTGAATCCTCAGTTCCAGAGAGGTGTTGGAAAGGTGTAGGCTGGATTAAGGCTGTAATGGCTAGGTGGCTCCTGCATTGTTGCCACATTTCGAATGGCTACACAATGCCAGTTAACTCCCCCACCTCCCTGGTCTGATTACTTGGTGTGGCAGTTATCTACAAGATGTTGACTTACCAGGGGTATATCGAGAGATAGAATGTGGGGGGGGGGTTCTGGTCTAGGTATAAAGCAAGTGCCTTGCCCAAGTATATCCAATACGGTACACAGAGGTGCTGGGTTTGGCATCATCCCCTACAGGGTGTGGCAGTGGCACCCCCCCCCCCCCAACACTATGACTGGGGGGCGGGAGGAGAACCGTAGAGATGGTACTTTCGGGAGCTTGTAACCAGTCTATTCGTAGAGATTTGGACAGTACTAGCATCTTGGGTTTGCGGAGATAGCCCTCGCCAACAATCAGTTAGACCAGAAACTGATGGGTGGTTTCTGGATACACTTTGCGGTTGCCAATCAGAGGAATGGTGGCCATATTTTACACCCTCAGTCAGAGATTTCAGAAATTTAAAAAAGAGGCTTCTCAACCCCTTTGGTCTCATATGAAAATAATCGTCTCATTTAAGAGAGAACGGAGGTTGGTTGGGGTAGTAGGATTCTTCCATTCACATCATTAAGCCTAACGAGTAGGTGTCCTCTCATTCTGTTTCCGTACTCATGTGACCAACACACTGTCAGTTAAAAATTCTGAAAAAAATAGGATACTCTTAACGAATTAATATTCTAAGAGTAAGGACAATACAAAAGGGCAAGAGAAGAAAACAGCCTGATACTGAAATCTCATTTATTTATAAATCCCTTTAATATGATTGCCTTTTAATTATGATTACTTTATTTATGTGAAATGCTTTAATATATTTATAAATGAAAGAAATACTTAGATATAAATAGACTAATAAATTCCATTGCTAGAAGACGAATTTGGCAAAGAAAAAAATAAAAGTATTAAATTTTGCTAAAGATCAGACAACCAATGTATTAAAAATCAATTTGTTGATATACAGGTGTATTGAAATATGCTACTTAATCTACATGTCAATTATACATATTATGCTGATAGATGAAGTTAAAACCCATCAATAAAAACCGCCTCCTTTGTAAGGGTGAAATACAAGACTTTACAATTGAATGTTATTGAAACATCATTTTCCTCAGCATGAGTAAAGAAGTAATTTAATAACAAAAAGAGCTTCCATGAATGAATAGGAATTTTTGTTTTTTGTTAATTTGGGTGAAGAGGGACAGGTGTAACCATCTTTTGACATAGATTAGTATTTTTATAAAAAATTAACAACCGCCACTATTTAGATATTTCTAAGAAATAAACTGGTGTTAATTTTTTTTGAAAGCATGTCCATTTTAATTTTTAAAACGATTATTTTTATGGACTTTTTCCCCCCAAAATTTTGTCTTAGGTTACACTTTCTCCAAGGTCGTAGTCAAGAGGAACCTTGCCTTGTCCCAATATAAAACTTATAGAAAATAGAGGGCTGGCACCCAGACGTTTCCATGTTCACTGTATTCAGAGATGTTTAAAATTATTAAGAAATTTTAGACAAAATTTCACACAATTTTCTTATATATTTCAATTTAAGTAAAATAAAACTATAACAAGTTTAATAACAACAGAAAAAAATATATATAGTTTTTCATCTCAGGCTTGCAAACAATAAATGTTAAAAATTATCATATTACCTAGGCTTAGCTTACGATCAAGGATTTTTTAACTGAATTTTGTAAATCATGACATGTAATTGTGAAGTCAATGACAGTAAATGACAAGTGTCCCCTCAAACCCAATGTCAAGGTTTAAGCAGCCAGATGTTTTAAAATATAAGATGGAGTAACTCCTTAGATAATAGTCTTTGGTAAAAGCGTAACCCACTGATTCCCCTTAATGCACAGGCAAGAATGAGAACCAGGGTTTGAAATATTTATAAAAAATGATTTATTGTTATAATTTTGTAACAATATCTTGTTTCTTAAACAAGAAAATAAAAGCGCATATTTTATAAGGATGAGCCATATGGTTCCGAGCACCACTTTCACGAAGAACAAATATTGATCTTTATTTCTGGCTAAAAATATTTATAAATATTTAATGGTTAGATGCAGCTGACTATCAATAACTACTACAAAGAAAGGCATTAGTAAATAATTGTGAAAGGTCAGAAAAACAAATAAAGCTTTCTTAACCTGATACAAGTCCCAGTTTCAATTCAACTTACGATAGAAAAGTGTTGATACATTCGACTATAATCTTTGAAGACAATCACTTGTGATTTACCAATGAAATTACATTAATTTTCTGCAAAGCCCATTTCTAATAAAGACATGTATCCTTTAGATCACAAGATAAACACTTTTTTTACATTAAGAAGACATAATATATTAATTAATGCACTATTAGGTGCCAATTTCCTTTGTCTCTTAGAGTCTTGGGCTCAATTTCCCAGGCTTAAGGAATATATTTGGATGCATGCCTTGGTACCTGCTCTGGTGAGAAAAAAGTGTTACTGATTGCTATTGTTTAATAGACGTAGTTAGGTACTTTGTGGCATACAAATGCATTACCCTGAGCCAATATCCTTTTCTACCATTTTCAAAACTTATAAAATCTAATTTGATTAAGGAAGAAGGGTTATAAATTATGAAATATTCAAAAACTCGTTGAATAGGTAGACAATAGTCCACTGATCCACACACCTTAACATCCTTTGATTTTCCTCCACATTTCTTAACCTCAATAATTCATATTCTGAAAGTTCTTCGTCTTGCATAGAGGTGGAGTCCATAAGATTAACTCTTTAGGAGATTGTGACTCTAAAGCCAAATGACAACACAAGTAATTGTAAAAAAGTTAAGGAAATAGGAAATGAAAAGGAGACAAATAATTGGGCAGGTTTCTAACCACATGTAAACAAATCATACTCCACATAATTGAGAATCCTGTTTTCATAAGGTAAGCAATTTAATAACTAAAAAGCAATGTATATTATATATTTAGCACCATTAAAAATTTATTGATGTAATCTTCACTGATAAATATCCTAAGTATAACCACAACCAGGATTTAACCCCTCTCGTCTTAACGTAAAAAAGTAAAGGAAAACATAAGACCCTCTTCCTGACCCCCCCCCCCCCCATGAACCCGATCTGATTCTGAGTATGTTTTTTGGCAAACGTTGTTTATTTTGTTATTTAGAGTAACTTTTGTCTTATAACGACATACAAAAGAGATATACGCTAAAAACTATAGCTGGAGTCAACAATTGTAGTAGTAGTCACTAACGACTAAAGCGAACTAAACAAAACTTCGTAAGTGAGTTAGTATTAGAACATCCTTGATAATAAGCTACGTTAACATTTTTAGGAAAGAACAGGACGGAGAAAAATCTCAATATTTCGCGTCCAATGGGGTTTGCACCATGTCCACATGACAAAAGTTGTTTGTTTTGATGTTTAAAGTAACTTTTGTGTAATGAAGTATTAACAAGATATCCACTAAATACTCTAGGAGGGGTCAACAAATTAAAGGGCACAATTGAAACGAAACGTGTCAAAACTCAGTACATGAGACAGCATCAACCCTTAATATATTGTTGCGAAAACTACGCGCATGAAAAAGTGCACAGTTAATCACGTATTTAAGAAGTACGAAGTAGATGAAAGGAACCGCCCGAAGGTAGGACCTTTGGTGCCAAAGAATGTTCTAGGCGATACCGGTCTGGGACTTAGGCTTGTCTGGGGAGTTCTCTTTTGATCACGCTACCCCATCTATAAAAGAGGTCCAGCTCGGCCATCAGTTAGGTTGTTCTCAGTTATCTTCAAGTGACAGTGTGTTCAGTGCGGTAAAGTGTTTTATGTGAAGAACAGTGCATTGCATTGTGCTTTGTGAAGATCAGTGCAGTGCAAGTTTTGTGAACTTCAGTGATTGTGAGTTATTGTACTGTGCAATAAGAAGTGAAGTTATCAGTGCATACTGTGAGTAATAGTTAAGAATAATTTACCAAGTGTGTAGTGCACTATCAAATACATTTTTCAGTGCTAAAAATTCTAGAGCTTGTGTGTATAATTTTGCAATCCAAAAAAACTCAATAATAAAGAACTTTTATTATTTTTATAATAAACGTATCAATATTATATTGAGTTATTAAACTCACCTTGATAAATTATCACTCAATCTACACTAAACTTATAAAATCCATGTTAATTTTTTTAGGTTCGTAACCAAAACTTGGGGTGGGGCTTTTTCTATGAAACCTCCTCGCAACTGTTAACTTTACATCACTGCGATCTGTTTAAGTTATGATGTCCTTACGATATATACAGTTATTAAGTTCTTTCGATAACGAATCCTCACAACCCACTCGAGACCGCCCGTTGTCGTGTTATGCTCATGCGCTCTAATCATCCCCCAAATTTACCCTTAACACCCCCTTAAAAAAGTCCGTCATGCAGGGGCTGCGTCTTCTAAGTAGATTTCCAACGTGCGTTTCGTATTTGCATTTATCTCAAAACGTAAAAGTTCAATGATAACAATATTTGATATTTAGGCTTCAAATAAAGTGCTTCATATGATAATAGCATGTATTAATATAAGATGAGTAGGAGTGGAGGGGGGGGGGGAGAGGCTGAAAGCCGATAACTAAAAAATGCAAATATTTCGGTTAATAATCAAGATAGTGAACAAATGTGCACAAAAACATGTATAGAACATTACATTTTCGAAAAGTGTGGTTCTATACAATTTTTCCATCCGAAATAAAGGAGATATTAAGAATTTTCGAAATTCTCCCCATCTGCCCCCCCTCTTCCCCCCTGGGCAAATTTCAGCCGTTAACGAAATTAATCTTTCTTTTTACATAAAACGATTATATATCAAGTTTGTTCGCGATAAGACAAAAATTGCGACCTCTAGAGCAGTAACAGACAAATATATATATAATTTTGAACGGACTTCATTTTCGTCATCTTCTAGGTAGGATCGATGGACAATTGAAGACAAATTTCGAAAATCACGTCATGAGTTCGAACTCAATAGCTGAATCCCCTTAAAGGAAATCTGCTAATAGATCGCCCACATTCAGTCGAAGGGGAATTATCTTGCCCACCAACATCCAGGCTTGATAGGCCTACTATCTAACCAAGGCATGGGTACTATACTGGGTCTCAGATAAAAAATAAAACAATAACGATTACTTTAATGTTCTTTCAAAAATCTTTCATTTTAATAATTGGGGGATTTGTTGTGAGGAGAAATTAAACAACTCGCAGTTTATAAACACGTTTGTGTCAGCCGTATTTTGCCGAGAATTCACAGGTACTAATTCACAGGTACTAAAAGAAACCTTTATTCAGTAATAATAGTTAGGGAGTACTAAATATATTGGGTTACTGAAGACACAGCTAAATCATTCACGTGGCCGATATTTGTTTTTAAAAATAATTGTAACAGTTTTTTTTTTAGTTTAATAATGGTATAAATTCAGAAAGTAATGAGTGATAATATGAATCTACTAAAATAATATGATATACAAATATTAATAATAAAGGAAATAATAAAAATAATAAAAGGAGTGATATATATATATAATTATCGGGCATAATTGTGGTTATTTATGATTCAAAGTAAGTCTATTAAAATAGACTCAGAGAACAAGGCAACCAGCCGGCTTCTAAGCCCAGTTCCTTCATTTAGTCTTGAGTCTCCTTCGGTATGGTTCCTCTGGAGCCGAATCACTTCTGTCTCACCACTCCCAACTTCATATTGGTTTATGATTTAAATGAGATTTGATGCTTATACTTTTAGTAATGTAGTTTTATTTTCAGAAATGTAAATTTGTTCAAATCTCATTAATAAATTATTAAAAAGGATGAACGCTGGAGGAATTAAAGCACTTGGGAGATGTAAACAATTATTTCTGGTATTTATTAGCACTGTTTTGTTAATATGCTATACTTTACTGAACATACTATGTTATGTATCATTATGATAAAATAATACAAAGTTTAGTTTCCAGTCATACTAGAATATTTTAAATACTGGTTATTATGTTCATAAAATAGCAGACATTTTTTTCGACCGCTTCGCGGGGGAAAAAAAAGATTTATTCTTACATGGTTCGAAACGCAGAATCCTATCCATGATTATGAATTACATGGTCTATAGTGTTTTGAAAAAAAAAAAAAATATATATTCTTTCACAGATACGAGAAATATAAAAATATTGTGTGTGGAAATATAAGAAATACTTTTATTATGTACATATCCTGACATCGTGGGGTACCTTATTTAGTAACAAAATCAAGTTAATACAGATATATGTATTAAGTTATTTTGTTATACTAAGAATTTCAAAAATTAATTCCAACCACTCTGCAACAGGACATAGATTTTTATGGGATGAGTAATGAAGCTTTCCTTTAATCATGAGTTGTTCTGTTGTTGATCCATTTACTTTGTATTATAAAAAACCCTTATGCTCTCCATTAATTACTGATGAACCAAATAAAAAAAAAAAACGTGTCATTAGCTTTCTATGGTATGTGTGTTACTAGAAAAGGTTACACACGTCATCTGCCCATGAGAATAGTTTCGTAAGGCAGGGAAAGGTCAGTCGCCACTATCTATCTATATGGGCATTTGTTGACTATCCGTAGGGAGGGTTTTTTTTTCTTTCTTTTTTATTCCTACCTCTAGTTTATTAATGTATAGTCATTAAATAGCTTTGTGCTGTAAATTGTTTTTCTTGATCAGTCATAAGCGATACAAGTCTCTCATATTCATTTTTCACTGGTAGGTGGGTCTATATTCATTATATTACCTAGACATTTTTTAAGTCAAGGTACTTACTCAAAGAAAGACTTGTATTAGCTTTGAACATAATATATTGGTCAATTGGGCATATGTATGATCTAGTATTCTAATTAATTATTGACCTTAGTATGTTATTTAATTAACATTCATATTATGCTACTTATCCTAATTCGGAACGGTAATCAACAAGTTGCACCTCCTTGATAGCCGGCGTGGAACTAGAGATTTTATATATAGAATTTGTCATGTAATAAATTTCATTGCAACCAATGTATCAGTATTAGGACATGACTACAATGTGGATTCCATTTAGCCCTATTGTCGTGTAGTCAGTCTGGAACTTGACAAATTAGTTTTGATAAACCTAGTTTTATGGGGCTCAGGTTAGCCATGTGAGTTAAAGCGTTGACCTTAATCTAACCTGGTAAACCTAGAGTGGCGAGTTCGATTCCCATCTGGGCAATGGATTTTATTTAGTGACAGAATTCATTAAATAAAATCCTTAGTCCCACCCTGGGTAGAAGAGGGTGTTAACCTGTAGATAACCCGCCCCAATTAGCCTTAGTTGCAAAAAGTGGACGTTGAAAAATAATAATGATAATAAACCTAGTTTTAAACATATTTCTCGTAAGGAAATATTCTATTGAAGTTGGTCTCATAACGCGATTTTCTTCCAATTTGTTGGAACGCCCAACAATCCAACCGACGAAAATGGAGTCCGTCAAAATAGTACATATATTTTACGCGATATTTAAGCTTTTCATGTACCGAATATGACCAAGTTCGTTGACGGCTGAAATCGGAAAAGGCGGTGGAGGGAAAAAACTAAAATTCCAAATATCACGGTTATTATAAATTGGTAGTTAATTTTCCTAATTTACTCTCTATATATTTTCTCTGACTCTAATATTACCCGAGATATTATTATTTCAGTCATTCACCAAGTTTCGAAAACTTTCGAATACCTTGGAGATAATGATGTTCGTTATAAATAATACATACATATATATATATATATATATATATATATATATATATATATATATATATATATACATTGTCTGAAGAAGATAGACGCATTTCCATCGAAAATTTGCTTAACAACAAAAATTCAAACTTCTGGAGCAGATAGCCGAACTCATCATGAAAATACTTCCCAGCGATGCAGGCTCAAAAATAGAATATATTTATATATATATATTTGTCTGTTAACGCTCAAGCGACTCCACCCCCCCCCCCTCCCGTTTTAAATTCTCGGACTCATTTGGTTGATCGTGATAAAATTTATTCTGATTTATTATAAATAACAGGACTAGATAAAGTAAATAGTTTTCAATAAAATTAATATGTTATATTCTGATATATTTCAGTAATTGTTTTTCTTTCCGGTGAGAGATTGGCAGATCTGTTTGTTTACTACTTGTCGGGAAGTTATTCAAATTGACTGAAATGTTTCTTATTACTGTATGTATTTATTCACTTAATATTCACGGTGATGTTGTGTCACCAGTATGTAGATTTATCTATTGCTATACTTCACGGGGGAAATTTTTGTTATTATGGAAAATGTTATATAACATATTAATCATATAATTTCATAAAATTGTTGTTCTATATCCGTTTTCTCTTATTTAAGTATTGAGAGAGTTGTTTTTTATTTTTTATTTTTTTACACTGGTTAACAGGCAGCAGTGAATGTGAGGCCTGGACCTTGAAACCTAGCTTTGTAATATAGAGTTAAATCTAGTGGAGGTGTTGACAATTGTTTCTACCATAGATGTATACATGACCTTCAAGGTTCAGGAGATTCAAGAAGACTATTATTTCTAGTTTAAATAACAGGTATTGGGTCAGGAGGAGAGAGGCCTTAAAGAAGGGGTAAAACCAAAAACTCAAAATATCATTTTTATTATGAGCCGGGTCTAAAACATTACATAAATAATTTTGTTGCAACGATTATTAAGTGTCTTAGTATTGTGGCTTATTACTTGTTTTTTTACTATTTGGAATATTACCAGAGATATTTGAATTTTTATTTTTCAGTCTTTTGTTAACCTCCTTAAAGAGCCTGAATCTCTCATGTGCGGCCTAAAATTCAAGCCCTGCTTCCGTGGCTTTTCATTTCAGGAGAAGTGGAGAATAGTTGGACGGAGCTCAATAGTGTTTCCAAATGTACAAAATCTCTGGGACTTTTCGCAGATTTCCTTCATGGAAAATAAGCTATTGAGGTCGTACCCATGGCGCGATTTTCGGAAAATTTCTTCAAATGTCCATCGATCCTACCCAGGAGATGACGAAAATGAGGTCCATTCAAAATTATATAAATATTTGTCTGTTAACACTCTTGCGGTCGCAATGTTTGTTTGATCGTTACCAAACTCGATATTTAATCGTTTCTTGTAAAAAGAAAGATCTAGTTCGTTAATGGCTGAAATCGGACCAGTGGGAAGGGTGGATTTTTGAAAATTCGAAATATCTCTGTTACTATACATCGGATCAAAATATTGTGTAGAACAAATCTTATTGCAAATTAAATGCGCTATAAATATTGTTATATACATTTATTCTCTATCTTGAATTTTAACCGAGATATTTGCAATTTTTTGTATTAAGTGTGATAACAGACGAAATGAGATCGGCTGAAGTCGGTTCTATTCGGGACTTTCCGCCGAAAGCTAGTTCGGCCATTTCCGTAACTGTTCGGCTCTCGTGAAATTTGTTATAGAGACTCGTTCCTACTACTGTTATTAGTAGGCAGATTTCTCAATTATAAAATTTTACTTGGGAAATCTGCTTAGTTTTTGCAGCCCGTCCTTGCCTGACGGACCTTTTCTCTGATGAGAGGACTCCATGGTTGGCTGTAAAATATTAAGCCCCGACGGCCCACTTCGATCCAAGAAGAGGATCGTACTACGGCGAAACAGTAGGAGCTGAAAGAGAGTAGGGTAATGGTTTAGGTGTTTTCATTACGAGTGGTAGGAGTGTGTTTGTGTGTGTGTGTGTGTGTGTGTGTGTGTGATTTGTATGAAAACACGATAATAATGTGCGTGGGCAATGTGGATCAGAGAGGTATAGTGTTGGCGTGCCGCCTACTGGAGACAATCTACTGCTACCTACCCTAAATGGCTATACACCTTATCGTTCCACCCCTACCTCACTCTCCAAGTACCCTTTGCTCAGTCCGCTCTCTGCCTTCGCCTATGGTGCCTAGATCCTCACGCGCCTTACAGTCAACTCACGAGGTAAAACAATCAATAGTGAATCGAACATAAAAATAATATATTAATAAATTCTGTTTAAAAAAATAAAAACGATAATGAAATAACATTAAACATTTTCACATATTTTTTTCTTCTTTTACGAGAGACATTAAAAACTGGGGGGGGGGGGTGGAGTGAAAATTTAATACTTAACCTATATTAAAGGCGTCATCTATCATGAATTCTATACTTTTAGCAGATTTCCCTTAAGGACACGAGTTTCGAAATTTTTCTTCAAATGTCCATTGATCCTACTACCTAGGAGATGACGAACATGAGGTCCGTTCAAAACTATATATATATATATATATATATATATATATATATATATATATATATATATATATATATATATATACATACATATATATTTGTCTGCTACCGCTCTAGCGGTCGTAATTACTGTTTAATCGTTACCATTCTCGATATTTAGTCCTTTTATGTAAAAAGAAAAATCAAGTTCAGTAACTGCTGAAATAGGACCAGGGGGAGGGGGGGGGTTAGAGGGGACGAATTTCGAAAATTCGAAATATCTCTGTTACTATACATCGGATCAAAAATTGTATAGAAACAATCTTATTGCAAATTAGATTTACTATAAATATTGTTTTATACATATTTTCGGTATAATGAGTATTAACCGAGATATTAGGATTTTATAGTTTTCCGCTTTCAGTACCCCCCCCCCCTCCCCTCTACTACTAGTGTCGTATTAATAATAAGCTGATATATCATGAACTACTTCATTACAAGGTTAAATACCAACTATTGTTTTTATTGAACTTTTACTTTGTGAGATAAATGCAAATACGTTCTTTTGAAATTTGAGTGATTGGGATTAAACTGATTCTGATTCATTACAAATTACAGCACTTGCTATAGTAAATTGTTTTCAATAAAATTAATATGTTATATTCAGATATATTTCATTAATTGTTTGTCTTTACGGTCTATATATCTATTCAGCGCTACAAGGTTGGCTGGCTTGTTTCTTTACAATTCAGCCGTTTTCCGTTGTAGAGATTATTAACTTGTATTGTAAATTGACTGAAAGATTTCTCATTACCGTTTGTATTTATTCACTTAACATTCACGGTAGTGTTCTGTATGTATATTTATCTATTGTAACCTTTACTTGGGAAATCTGCTTAGTTTACGCAGCACTTGCGTGACGGACTTTTCTACTTACTAATAAAAACAGTTAAAGAAGGGTTGTAATCGCGAAAATTTTCACTTTTCAAATTTTCAACGGAATTATTGTCCCTACCTGAATCCATTCTGACTAGTTTCGGTATGACTGCCACATAAAGTCTGCAAGGTAGCTGTACAAATGGTATCATAATAAACGATTACCATGTGGTGTTAAGAAACACCAAGTCGTGTTAATCAACGATAACTCATTTTCTGATAACAAAAGAAACAGAAGGACTAAGATAACCTAGTCATGTATTATGAATAGTCTATAGGAATAACAGCGAATATCGATAAGTGGTATTGAACAAGAAAATATTTATCTGTAAATATTGAGCGGCCTCCCGAAAACCATTTTGCCATTTATAAATTCTAGAAGTGTTATTTTAAGCACTAAAGTCGTTTTCTTTTCATTATGATTTAATGATCGTCATTAAAAAGGTGGCCTTTCGATAAGCGATAGTACCTTTCTTGTTTATGACTTGTGGAAACTAGTTGTGCAGCTCCCCTTTAGATCGAAATCTATCTAAGAAATCGAAAGAACGTTTAGGGAAGACGAAAATAAAATATAGTAAATTTCTCCTTACCAATTATAGGTAGAAAAGAGTTCAATTACTGTCTATTTATTTATCATAAAACGATTTATTAATTAAGTTCTGCAGCATGTTTTGATCGGATGCTTTGGAACGGAGATATCGTATGTATATATCACTTTCAAATTAAATAATTTTTAATTGATTGTAGGAAATATTTTCTATTTAATTTAATAGGACAACAAGGAAGTCATATGTTAGCCATATCAGCTTTTTTTCTTTACAAATATTATCTTAATCTTCTGTTATTAATATTTATTAACGATCAATTTTTGCTACCGTGGCTAATTGGGACAGGTTGTCTTCAGGTTACCACCCATTTCTAGCCAAGATGGGACTAAGGATTTCAATTAATGAGTTCCTCATTGAATAAATTCCTATTTAGTGACGTACTCATTAATGTAATCCTTTGCACCGCCATGGCTAGAAAAGGACTTGTAGATTACCCGTCCCAATTAGCCATAGTAGCAGAAAGTGGACCTTAATAAATATTAATAGATTAAGATAATATTTGTAAAAAACAAAAAACAAAAAAAAAACTGATATCTTAATCTAATATCTTTATCATTAATTATCTTAAACATATATGAAGAGGTTTCAAGTAATTTAATAATTACTTAAGTGGATGTTAATAAATATAAGGTTATGATAATTAAATAAGCTCAGCAGTAATTGTAATTCTCATACCATTATAATTAAATATTGAAATTACTAAATTAAAAATAGTAATTTTTTTCATTTCCAAAGCGTGGATGATTCAAGGTTATTAATGTGGTAAGAACAAAGATGCTTGACTTTGTAATTACATATCAACAATTTCTATAGCCAGGAGCTTTGTTTTGCCTGCAAAAGCTGTTTTTGCGCCAAAGGTTGTTACCGTAAATCCAGTTATTATCATTTTCTCCAATCCGGTATATCTTTCATACAGAGGAACTTGTGGATATGAGATAAAAACTATTATTCTGAGCAACTACCTTTCAAAACCACCACTAATACAGGATAGCCGATATAAGATAAAAGAAAATACTGAATAAAATGCCACAAAACAGTATTAAGGTGAAAATAATCAATCTTTCCAATTATACTGCAGCACTTCTGTATTCAACCAACTAACTTGAAACAATGCTGTTATGTAATAGCAAGTTTCGGAAAAAAAAAATAAAAAAAAATCACTTAGTATTCTGTTTTTATACTATGCTACTATTGAAACTGAGTCGCATACATTATGTCTTTCATTCATACCCATTAGACTCCTAGAGTCGATTATTTACTAATGTAATACCAATATATTAAAGTGCAAAATTTTATGAGGTTGAGATTCATGGGTTGAAGGTTAAAAAATAAATGGATAAAAACAGAAGTGATCCAAGTAACAGTTATACGAAACTGAGCTAAGCTATTTATTGGACGTCTTAGCATGATGAACAAGTAAAAAAGCAATAAATGTTCTATTTGTGAAATGTTTGCACTCTTCTTGAAATATGAAATTATTAAAAGTGTCATTTTGCTTGTTAAATAATGGATATTTCAAAAAGATCAGTAAAAAACTTGGTTAAGCAAGTCTACCTATCTAAAATACAGTAAAATAAACATCTTGTTCCTAAAATATTAGCCTGAATTTTAATGATCTTGAAAATACGTTTTGATCATTGTCCTAATAATGAAGAAATTCTTCTTGGATCACTTCTGACTTTAACTTGCCAAATGTATATCGATGATAAGTGAAGTTGGAAACTAAGTTGAACCTTCGATTGTTTATTTGAGTGAAAAATATTGGTTTAATACGCCCGCCTAAAACTATTATTTAAAAATTATTTATGTTTCCATGAGGGTGTGAAAAATGCTTTACTAACGCCATAATAAGTTTAAAACAACATTTTTTTTTTGTTTATTTCTTCTTTATTATTGTTATAATTCATATTTCTTTCAATTTTTTTTTGTATTTTGTCTTTTTCCCATTTTTTAAATTCTGTTTTTACATATTTTTTAATTTTACATTTGCAATTCACACTAGTAAATTAAACAGAAATAAACAATCAAAACACAGATTAGGTTATATTTAAGATATTCAGGTGGACATAACGTACTAATATTATTTATACTTAACAGCATAATGCATTTTACGCCATTAACCTCTCTCTATAAAACATTAAGAAAGTCGTAAAGGCTCTATAAACTAAGCAAATTTCTCACATGTTAAAACGAGACGCCGATTACGTCATTACATTTTCTTCTCACAGTTTTTCCTCAGAGAAAACCCTAATCCTCTTACACCTTATGTAGAACTCAAGATTATATTCATTATAATTGTATTATGGCCAAAATAAGACACGGAGGAGTAGGGGATTACAGAATTTAAGTAAGCATGTAATCTCAATTATCAAGCGTCGCATTGAGAAATTTTGAATGCCCGAACTGATCAAAAATAAAATCTGATGTGCTGTAATTAATGTTCAACACATTCTTCTCTATCGCGATTGTTAACAGAGCTATTTGTCTCTGTGGCCTCCCACTCATACTCATGCGATTTGCGGTAGAAATATTTCTATGAATTGGCGATTTTTTCTAGTATAAATTTACATAGGTACCTTATTAAGGGAGAAATATATATAAAAGAAAACTACTATTCATTTCAGAAGTTGGGCGCTCTGCTTAGTTCACGCCGCAGCTTCTTTAAGGACTTTTTCGAGTCGGCCAGGGCTTGCCTGTTTTGCTCCTACAGTTTAGCCTAGAAATGAGCTGAGAAGAGAATTCTAATGTACATTTGGTAGACTATCCCAAATATAGTATATAAATTCCAATATTAAAAATTGAGCCCAATAAACGAAATGTAATACTAAAAAATTTATATGGGTCTCAGGATAGCCATGTGAGTTAAGGAGTTGAACTCAATGAACTTCGTCAACCTAGAGTCGTGAGTTCGAATTTCACCTGGGCAATATGAATTTATTTAATGAAGAACTCGTTAAATAAAATCTGGAATCCCAGCTTTGCTAGAAACAGGGGTTAACCCGTAGATAACCCGTCCCGATTAACCATAGTTGCATAAAGTGGACTTAAATAAATAATTTTTTTTTTCTAGAGAAAAATAAAATATATAAATATAACAGTTCTCAGTCTTAAGGGATTTATACATCTCAGATTTTAGTTTATTTCTGTAGGCTTTAGACTATCATTATATCTAGATTGTTAGCACTAAATCTTTTTTATGGCTTAAAATTAGTTGGTTTTTCAGACTTGCCATATGCTCGCTTGTCAAAAAGGAAATAAGGCTTGCGGATTTTGCAGAAAGTATTTTATTTATGATTTTCTTCATATTGTGTCAGGTGCCAATAAGGTTAAAAAATAAACCACACATAATACATTTTTACTGCAATTAATTTGTATCTTAATGTACGTAACAATGTATAGATGTTTAATCTATTGTGGAGTTGTGGTAAGTGGAAATAATTGGTCCCTGGAAATCTGTGACCTTTCGAACGTGGCTACTCCTTCTTGCTGTTATTTAAATATATTTATTGAATTCATTTTATTGTATTTTTAAAGAGTTCAACGAAATGAGTTTCGATCTGAATTCCATACATTTAATTGAGGAATATAAAAAACATTCCTTTAATGACCTTGACTTTCCTTAATACCCGCCTTATTGTCAATCTATTAGTGTTTTCAGCATGATCTAACAGCTGTAGCAGAGGGTGGTATTTTTAATGCATAGTGTGCACGAAGCCTCGGTCTTATGTGATGCAGATAGGGATATTAAGCTTGCACGAAGCCTTTTGTGTTGCGCTGAAATTAAGATAACATCTCTAAAGCATTACGTATTGATTTCTTGACGTAAGAGCCATCCCAGGTGGGGCTCTAAAGGAATGTTACTAAATACAATAGAAAACGAAGGCTCCATACATCTCGAGATGCTTTTAAACTTTTAGATAAGACTCAAGCACACTATTCTTTGTTCATTACATCCTCTTCGATTAGATTAAACAATCTTTTTTGTCCAAACGATAAAACATTTCAATCTCCTAGATAAGTTCCGAAGAATTTCTAATAAACTGAGTGATACGTTTATATACATAATATTCTATTCTATTAAACCACCCCTTCTATAGTTAATTCACTACCTGATTTACACAGATTGTCCATTAAATTAAATAATTTCCTTTATGAATATCGACTATTCGTGGCACCATCTGTATAAAGTCCAGTAATCTATATTATAGTACATACTTCTGTATTCATAATGTGATTAAATGAAATAATCTGTTTTATACAAATGACATTCATATTGATTCTAGATTCCATGATCGGTACTCAATATTGAGCACAATGACAATGAGGCTATGACCTCGAAAACGTTCTTCCCCTAATATAGAATTATATTTGCGGAGGTGCAATTTTATAATTCGCAATCTGATTCAGTTCGAATTACAAAAAGAGGAAGTTCATTGTTCGGCATAGACGCAGGAAATGATTATCTTTCCGGCCTCCGTAAATTGGTTTCCCTTAAGGTAAATCAACAAATGAGGTTGTACTCATGACGCGATTTTCAACCAGGAGATGACGAAGATGAGGTCCAAAAATTGTGTATATATATATTTGTCATTTACCGCTCTGGCGGTCGCAATTATTGTTTTATCGTTATCAAACTCGGTATATACCTAAACGTGTCATGCAAAACTTAGGAAGGGTTAGAGGGGAGAATTTTGAAAATTCAAAATTTCTCCATTATTATACGTCGGATTGAAAAGTGTAAAGAACTAATCTTATTGTAAATTTTACGTCTTTAATAATTATACAATTGTTTTCTTTCTTTTTTACGATACGATTAGAAGGCAACAGAAATTGAAGAGCAGAATTTGAAATTAGTAATGCTAATAGCTAAACTATTGGTTAGGTAGATGACTAAAATAGGAACCGCACAATACTCACTTTCTGCCATCAGATGAGTGTGTTCCTGTTTCAAAGGCGTCCATAATCGGAGTATTATTCACGGCACTTCACAAGCCTTGTAATGACCTGCCTTGTCTTGTAAGTTTTAGATGAGTATAATTTGTGGCGATAAATTTAGCCACCTCTCCTAATTGGTAATACTGTCAAAGATAATTACCCATATAATTGTTCTTGATAAATCTGGCCATTTTTATAGCATCTGTGATTTCAAAACGTCACCACTTCAGTATTGGAAGAGTCGAAATTGGTATTTGCCATTCTTTATTGCTAATTTTTTTTTTGCCACACCACAAATGGAGGCCAGGTTCTGCTATGTAGGCATTTTGAAATAGTGTTATACAAACATGATGAAAGAAAATATTATGAATGACATTTTCGTGGTACGAATATTTTCATTGTAGGAATACATTATATACTGGGTTTTTGTCTTAGGCAATCATTTTTATTGAATCCTGCTCTGTATTACTTTTTAGGAGACTTCCATTAAGAGAAATCCGCTACTGAAGTTGTTCTCATAATGCGATTTCTTCCAATTTCTTCAAATTTCCATCGTCCTTACCCAGAAGATGACAAAAATGACGTCCGACAAAAAAAAAACTATTTATATATTTCTGTTGAATCTCTAGCGGTCGCAATTTCTGTTTTATCGTTTCCAATCTCGATATATAAGCGTTTTATGTAAAGAAAGATCAAGTTTATCTACAGTTAAAATGGGACCAGTGGGAAGGAGGGGGGGGGTTGAGTATGGGGTATTTTGGAAACTCGAAATATATCCGTTGTTATAAGCAAATTTTATTGAACCAATCTTATTGCAAATTTTATTTTCTATAAATGTTGAATTATATATATATATATATATATATATATATATATATATATATATATATATATATATATATATATATATTGTTTCGGACATTAGTATTTCTTTGGTTTCAGCCTTTTGTAAACCCCTTACTTCTACTAATCCAATTTTCACTTTAAGTACGTAGGTCCCTAAATTTCAAGTTCAACTAACATTTTAATTCCTTTTTTTTTAGGCTGCTTACCGAGGAAGAAATAGGGAATAGAGTTTCTATCACTCTACTGTGGTTCGGCCTCTGTTGCTACTATTTATAAAAAATCCGTCACGCAGGGGCTGCGTAAGCTAAGCAGATTTCCCACGAGAAGTTTTACAATAGAGAAATCTGCCTAATAATAACTGTAATAATAAGAAACCCCTAAACCTAAAACATTATTTAGGGCGTAATAACCCAGTAGTTTCTAGCCCCAAAAAAACAGTTAACCTAACCTCTAAACCTATTCACGAGGGACGAATAGTTATAGAAACGACCGCCAGAGCTCTCGGCGGAAAGTCCGACAATAGCCTACTGGTGACCACACGCAGAATACAAATGCAAATATCTCAGTTAATATTCAAGATAGCGAAAAAATGTATATTACAATATTTATAGTAAATTTAATTTGTAATAAGATTAATTCTGTACAATTTTTTAGTCCGACGTATAGTAACGGAGATATTTTGAATATTCAAAAATCCTCCCCTCTAAACCCCCCCTCCCACTTGTCCGATTTCAGCCGTTAACGAACTTGATCTTCCTTTTTACATAAAACGACTAAATATCGAGTTTGGTAACGATCAAACAAAAATTGCGACCGCTAGAGCGGTAACAGACAAATATATATATATATATATATATACAGTTTTGAACGGACCTCATTTTCGTCATTTCCTGGGTAGGATCGATGGACATTTGAAGAAAAATGTCGAAAATTCCGTCATGAGTACAACCTCAATAGCTGATTTCCCTTAAGGGAAATCTGCTAAAACACCTGTATATCAATATCATGGATTAAAATTTCATACAGGATCCCACCTATATATTGCACCATACATTTGCTGCCGCTTTTAGCAGATTTCCCTTTAGGGAAATCAGTTACTGAGGACGTACTCATGACGCAATTTTCCTTCAAATGCCCATTGATCCTATCTAGTAGATGACGAAAATGAGGCCCGTTCAATACTGTATATATATATATATATATATATATATATATATATATATATATATATAAATATATTTGTCTGTTACCGCTCTAGCGGTCGCAATTTTTTTTGATCGTTACCAAACTCGATATTTAGTCGTTTTATGCAAAAAGAAAGATTAGGTTCGTTAACGGCTGAAATCGGACCACTGGGAGGGGGAGTTTAGAGGTGAGGATTTTCGAAAATTCGAAATATCTCCGTTACTATTCAAGATCGAAATAAATGTACAGAACAATATATATAGCAAATTTAATTTACTATAAATATTGTTCGATACATTTATTCTGTATCTTGACATATTAACCGAGATATTTGCATTTGTATTCTGCGTGTGGTACCAGTAGGCATGTTCGGACCCCCCCGAGAGCTCTGGCGGCCTTTTCCATAACTATCCGTCCCTCGTGAATAGGTTTTAGCATTAACTGTGTTAAAAACTACTCGAGTTATAACGCCCTAACAATAATTGCGACGTTTAGAGGTTTCTTTCTATTACAGTTGTTATATAGGCAGATTTCTCTATATATATATAAAACTTCACGTGGAAATCTGCTTAGTTTACGCAGCCCCTGCGTGACGGACTTTCTTATACTGTATTAAATAGTTTACTGCGTTGTTTCGTAATTCAGGGAAGCTATTATCGAGATTATAATAAGAGATGCCTTTTGTAGAAGCTCGTTCATTAGGTAGATTGGCGCATAAAATCTGAGGATTAGGGCCTAATATGTATATAAGCTATGAGCATATTTTGGATTGTAATTTCTAAATCTTGAATATTTGGTATATTTTTTTTATTTTTATAATTAAAATTAAAATATAACTATTTTATATTCTTTTTTTCCATATTCGCTACCTTATTATATTATTCTAAATATCACATGTGTTTAGTAAATGTAATATGTTTATGTTTGTTATCAGATGAACGGATCTATTCCTGTTGGATACTCCGAAACAATCATTTCTGATGTGACTCGAAGATTTAGAGAACGACACTTCGGTGTGCCGCTCAGTAAGTTACATTTCCACTTTTTGTATCATAAATTAAATGTACGTTTTATTTTCATATTGCCGAATTGTTCTAATTGTCTAATAATTCCTGTTTTATTGAATATGATATATAAAAACTCCAAAAGGAAAAGAAACATTTTGTATGAAACCAATGATTAATTTCCCAAGGAAAATTGTTGGGGGAGGAGGTCCTCAATAATTTAATCGAAAATACCCAAGGAGCCCCATTTTATTATTTCTACTAAACCTATTAGCATTATATCAAACCCCCTCACTATTCACTTTTACATAACACAATCAAATATCGAAATTGGTAAAGATTAAACAAAAAGTCCGTCACGCAGGGGCTGCGTAAACTAAGCAGATTTCCCACGTCAAGTTATACAATAGAGAAATCTCCATACGAGAGCCGAACAGTTACGGCCGAACTAGCTTTTTATATACAGTCGTTTTTCGGGCCACATTTAATAAAAATTGGACTTATTCTCGGTTAATATTCAAAATAGAGAATACATGAATAGAACAATATTTAATAGTAAATTTAATTTGCAATAAGAGTCCTGGTTCTCATGCAATTTTTCGATCCGACGTATGGTAACGGAGATAGTTTGGATTTTCGAAAAGATCGACCCCCCCCCCACTGGTCCGATTTCAGCCATTAATGAACTTGATCTGTCTTTTAGCATAAAACGTTTAAATATCGAGTTCGGTAACGATCAAACAAAAATTGCGACCGCTAGAGCGTTAACAGACAAATATCTATCTACGTGTCTATCTATCTATCTATCTATCTAATATCTACGTTTTATAATATATATATATATAAATATAAAGAAATTTAATTGTAACCTCTGTGTAGTACATTGATTTTTTTTTTTTTGTCAATCTAAATTTCACGATAACTTTTCGTTTCACATGTCATAGACACCATAATGGGTATTTTGTTTCTTTCGTGTCTATTTGTTTATTTGTTTGTACATAAATGATTATATACAACCAAAGGCGATTTAATTGGTGTGGTAACTATATCACTACTGCCATAAACTTAGACTTAAGCAATATTAATATTCTCTAAGACGAACAGGAGTGGGGGTTATAAGGGAGGCCTGAAATTAAAAATTGCGATATTTCGTTTCCTATTGCATAAATCAGCAAATATGCACATAACAAAAGTTGTTTATTTAGTGAGTAACTTTTGTTATATGCACTTTTGCCGTATACGGAAGTATAAATGAGTTATACGCTATAAACTAAAGCGGAGGTTAAAATTTTATTATGGCACTAAAGACTATTAAACCAAACTCGGTATGTGAATTAGTAGTAACGCCTTCATTATAATAAGCTTCTCTAACATTTCTAGGGATGGGCAGGAGTGGGGGTTATAATTTGAAATTAAAAAAAGCGATATTTCGTTTCCTATAGCATTTTCCGGCAATATTTACCAATAACAAATATGATCTTTAATTTTGTACTGAAAAATGTATTAAATATGGAGTGTGATATAAATCAAATAAACATTTTCGAGACAAAAACGTCAAATCATAATTGATAGCATCGCACAACAATTTTATTTGGCACTCCAAAAGACTCAACCGAACTAAGATAAAACACTGATATGTGTATTACCAGTAACGCCTTCTTATAATAAGCCATACTAACATTTCATTGGGGTTTATAAGGGAGGCCTGAAATAATAATAATGATTTTCTATTGGGGTTTCGGCAAATATGCACATAATAAAAGTTTTTTATTTTGTTATTTAGACAAATTTGGTCAACACTTCTTTTCAATATGAACTACCAGGTATCTCACCTGAAAAAAATTAATTCAAATGTATGTCAATATTTTCTCCTTAATAATTCAAATCTATGCATAATGCACAGGAAGACAGGAAATATGACAATATGCAGGACAGTGAAGTCTTACATAAAAAAATTATTTTATTATTAACAAATGCCAACAACGGGTATTAACCCTAAACACTGGAACGGGTAAATGTCAAAATATTGTGCAAAGTAATGCCTTGCCAAAAATATACCATCACCATTCAGCCTCAAATGAATTCCCGAGCGAAGCCGGGTATCTGAGCTAGTATATATATATATATATATATATATATATATATATATATATATATATATATAATTTTGAACGGACCTCATTTTCGTCATCTCCTGGGTAGTATTGATGGGCATTTGAAGAAATTTTTCGAAAATCGGGTCTTGAGTACGACCTCAATAGCTCGTTTCCCTTAAGGGAAATCTGCTAAAATGTTGACCGCTTGAGCGATAACATGTACGTATTTCTATGTATACTGTATATAAAAATTTGAATGAACTCATCATCTCCCAGCATCGAGGTAACATCTATAGACATTTGAGAAAATTGCTCGCGTCATGAATACAAACTTAATAGCTGATGTCCCATAGTGAAATATGCAAATGTGTGATGTTTAATAGAACGTTCCATGGAAATGTCTTGACCTAAACCTTCAGCATATGTATCGTAATATTTAGGTTTTTTCTTAGCCAGCAGTCAGTTTAGCCATCAGGTTCGTTTATGGTATATAAAAACTCCAAAAGGAAAAGAAACATTTTGTATTGTTCCAATGTTTGTGAAATTGTTGGGGGAGGAGGTCCTCACGCATGGGCACGCACACTATACAAATGCTTATGTTCAGCTAATATTCCATTGTAGGCTTTATGTTATTAATATCCTCAAAAATTGATTAATATAATACCTATTTGGCAAGCTCACATCTGTTGGTAATTTGTAGTCAATTAGTTTTAATTCAGAAAATTGTTTTAATTTGGTTTAGTAAAAATTAACTTCCTTTTTTATATACAGGGTTTTGGTGTCGTATCTTCCTTATTTGGAAGCTTATTCGCCAGCGATATGGTTAGAAATATTGTAACTATTTTTTTAATGTAATTTATATTTACATAATTACGGAGTCCTGCGGCTCAGGTATTTGCGTTTATAATTATATTAATTGTTAGATTAGGATCGACACGACATCGAATTAATGTTATAACAGACCAATTATGTTTAACCGCCATGAGGTGTATAGGTCACTACCACGCCTAAGGGCGTCCACTAAACACGACATAACCATTACGTGTTTAGTAGTTTATAGAATTAATAGTATGAAAGTTTTAAAATATTTGAGGCAAATGGAAATATAAAGAATAAATAGCTACACAAGTTGTAGCTAATATATTATTATTTTTTTTTTGGTATCTTGAATCTAAATTAGGGAAATTTGAGTTTAAGGGTTTAATTTAATGGGTATTTAGCAAAGACGACAAGAGTATTTTAGTACATAAATGATTATATACAACCAAAGGCGATTTAATTGGTGTGGTAACTATATCACTCTGCCATAAAGCACTCTCCAGATAAGCATAGTCACTAATTTTAAACCCAAACGAGTTCTGGTTAGTCTTGTGAGTTAATCATTGAAATTAATTCATAAATCATGGGTTCAATTCTCACCTGGGCAAAAGGGATTTATTTAGTGACGAACACATTAAAATGGGGAAAATTCCTTATTCCCTCTCTGGCTTAGTCGCAATTGGCCGTGTAACATCAGGTGGAGGTTAATATATATGTTCATAGGTATATAACCCAAATGTTTTACACACACAAACATATAAACTTCTCTAAATAATAAAATATTTGTTTAATTTTATATAAAACTAAAGATCAAGTTCTATTCCAGGTTCAATTTTTACCAATAACAAATATGATCTTTAATTTTGACTGAAAAATGTATTAAATATGGAGTGTGATATAAATCAAATAAACATTTTCGAGACAAAAACGTCAAATCATAATTGATGGCATCGCACAACAAATGTGCTTGCACTCGCCTAATAAAGCAATATCTCACGAAAAAGATATTTGGTATTTAAGCTTAGAATAAAGTGGTTCATGTTATAACAGTTTATTGTTATTATGATATGAGTATGACTGAAAACTAAAAAATGTAAATACCCCAAATTAAAATGTACTAATTTCTATTTATAAATGATATAATCTTATTCTGAAGTTATCTTAGTTCCATTAATGACATCAATTTACCCATACATGGACTACAGCTATTAGTCGAAGTCCCATTGAGTTATACAACATTGATATTTAAAAGTTTTAATGCCGCTTATGTCCGAATATACTACGATCGCGTCTGTACTGTACCCGAAACATTCTAATGATTCTTTATAACGAGAAGGCGTAAATTAAACAAGAGAGGCATACCTTCTCCGGCAACAATATGAGTCGCACATAGCTAACATTAAACTTAGAGTAAACGCCTTAGCTCGACATGAATAGAATCCTTTTGTAAAGTGAAGGTTCCTGCGAGGAAAAATAATTCGATGTAAAGAGTGATAGGAGTTGTCAACGAGATAACTCAGCAATTTATTCTTAGAACAAGCGATAGGATTAGCTTGCAGCAAATGTCAGAATTTAATGAGTTACTTCTAGAAACTTCTTCTATTTGAGTGAGATTCTTCTACTGACCTGTAAATGAGATCTACTGCCATCTCGAAGTGACACGCACTATAGTATATTTCCAAGCGCTTTCACAGCATCAACATCCATTTAAACCGCTCCAAAACAGATGCCCTAATATTCTGTTTCCTCAAACCAGGTCGTGTCCATCTCTCCAAATTTTTCACTCTTGAACATTCCTTCACAGGAACCATCACCTTCCTAAGAACTGCCACCTCAGTTGTTCCACCCACATTTCTGTAACCTTCCGGCACTCTCTTCTCTCTCTTAACCTCAAAATCAAACTAATTATTAATAATTCCTTTTCTATAATGGCGACCATAAATCCTTTTTTCTCCTTTACCATCCATACTTCCATCCGTGAACATTGGCAAAGCACTCGTGCCCGAGGTACCCTTACCTTAATATCCCCCTTCCTATTTCGATACCACACAATTCTCCATTCATTAATATTTTAAATTTTTAGTTTCCTACATCTTTTTCTTCCTCTTGTCCAAAATAGTTTGGAGATACCTGATTTTCCTTTTGCCCTGGCTCTTTATTATATTCTCTTCTTTCTTATATCATTAATTGCAATACAAGCTGACTCTCACTTCCTCCAATTAATGTTTCGATACTCTTAATTTATCGCAACCGTCAAAATTCAATGATATATATGATATTATACAATATGATACATGGTATAGAACGGTTTTAGTTCACACTAATATATTTGTTTGCAGAGTCTCATGGAAAAAATAAACTAAATAACAAATATACCAATTTTTGTAATTACCAGACAAGATTATGAAGAAATGCGATGGATATATTAACTAAAATTCTTCCTACAGGTACAGCCTCCATTGGTGAAAAAGGTCGATTTCCGAACATTCAAAGGCAAAGTAAAATAAAGTTATTAAAAATTGAATGTTAATATTATTGTTTTTTAACAATATTAGGAAAGTTGTGCGATGGTTCACATTTCAGGTCTTACTGACTGAGTGCATCTAGATATATATTGAACGCCATAACCAATGGAAGTCAGTCTTAAATATTGGATGTTTTCCGATAATTGAGGATTGTGATTATTTTTTATGACACTTCGATTTCCGATGAAAAAATCATGGAGATCAAAAAATGCTATAATTTTAGAGTTATTATAATTCTTATCTACATTATAAATTAAATATACTAAATTAATTAGAGACATAATGTTGAAAAAATTGTCTTCAAATGCCCATCGATCCTACCTATTAGATGATGAAAATGAGTTGCGTCAAAATTGTATCATTTATATTGGCGGTTCTAACCCTTTATTTGATCTACCATACACATCCAGTCAGGCTAAGGTATTGTTAATCAGACTCACTAATAAAACCATAAAATTACACAAGACAATCTCCAACATACGTTTTAACAAACATTGCCTAACTAACAACGTCTCCCCATGATATGCAGATCAAGACTAACAGTTACGCCCCACAAAAAAACCAAAACTGACGCACAAAAACGTTGGATGAGGACAGAGATACGATCATTGTACATCAAGAACAGACCGACTGAACAACTAGATATATAAAATACACCTAAAAGTAACCAACGTACTAACTCACTTGAACATATACCACTATTTCCGTCTATTTCGACTTACACGAGATAGTACAACGGATTATGACAAGCAAATACGATACAATGCACAGAAAGATTGAAACACTCACTAACAAACTGACAACCAGTACAGCTAAACCCATCAAACTTTCACGTTTTCATAATAGGGTTGTCAACCTCACAGATAATTAGTTCACGGAAAACGAGACTAAGTTATTGGAAAAAGGACTGAAGCACAACATACCCAATACCAACATAAGTGATACACTGGAGACAAACATAATCGACGCAGTAAACGCCATAACCTACTTACCGAAACGCAAACAGGAGAGAATGAGACATAAAATAGCAGACACTAAAAACAAACAAAGAGGTATATATATATATATATATATATATATATATATATATATATATATATAGATAGATATCTACATAGATAGATATATATCTAGATTGAGAGATATCTATCTATATATTTGTCTGCTACTGTTCTAGCGGTCGCAATTTTTGTCTTATCGTGACCAAACTTGATATATAATCGTTTTATTTAAAAGGAAAGATCAAGTTCGTTAACGGCTGATTTTCAAAAATCCTTAATATCTCCGTCATTATGCGTCGGATTGAAAAATTGTATAGAATTAATCTTATTGTAAATGTAATGTTCTATAAATGTTGCTAAATAAATATTGTCTCTATCATGAATATTATCGGAGATATTTGGAGTTTTTAGTTTTCAGCAATTAGTGAACCCCCACTTCTACTCATGCCATATTAACAATAACCTATTTTGAACTACTTTATTCTAAGCTTCAATACCAAGTATTGGTCTTATTGAAATTTTACGTTATGAGGTAAATGCAAATACGTGACGCTCGTGGGAAATCTGCTTAGTTAACGCCGCCCCTGCGTGACGGACTTTTTGTAGCTATTTTATCATTATGTCAATGAATACATGGATACATTACACTATTTCTTCATTTAGTTTTAGTATTCAAGCTCAAGGACTAATAGCATAATATGTTTTTCATGTCATAACTGGGCCATGTATAAGATATTTCATTTGTAATTAATTTAACCTCTGACATGAACGAGCTTTATCATTAGCTGTCATGTGATATCATCACCCAGGCACGATCTCGTGCTTACTAATGTCGGTGTGTGTAAATTGCCATTCATTATAAATGAACAATGGTGTTTCAGAAGAATGAACAGGGCTTATGACTGAGCCTTTAATTGATTGTAAATTTAAATAGTTCCAGCCCACGCCCAACATTTGTTGCATATGAACCCGTTAGATGTCTAGCGCCGGCTCGGCCTTCAGTACTGCAACCATGATGTATGGCTGAAACATTCCATTCATTTATGCATTTAGTATTATTAAATATTTTATCTTCTTAGTTTACGTTGAAAAAATGTACAACGCTCTTCCATTCTCATGGTTCAAAAAAAAAAAAAAAACTACAAACCAAAACATATTTGGAGGTCCAATGGGCTATTTTTAAAACTAAAACAACGTGGAAACCCTGTAAAATCTGTCTGAGGAGACCATCAATACTGGCTGGATCAAATTTGTACAACCGACATGCGCTTTCAATGCAAGGTTACCAAGGTCGTAATCATGACGAGATTTTCGAAATATGTATTCAAATATCCATTGATCCTACCCAGGAGATGAGGCAAATGATGTCCATCCATTCTATATATATATATATATATATATATATATATATATATATATATATATATATATATATATATATACAGTTATTGATGTTACAGATTATATCATTAAATAATATCCTAAAATCCCACCCTTACTAGAAAAGGGTGGTGACCTGTAGATTACCCGCCCCAATGAGCCTGATTTGCAAAAAGTGGACGTTAATAAATAATAATAATAATGTTACACATATTTCATTGATAACAATAATTCCTTCATTGGATAGTACATTCGCCTTAATTGGGCATCATCAGTTTTGGAAGACTGTTGTCGGAGTTCCACCATCATTTCCTCCAATAAGATGTTCTTTCCCCATTTTCTCTCTAAACTGTCTAATTAAGACCCACGTACCCCTCATAATTTCCTCCTAAGAAATTTCTCCACTTTCTCACACACGATCTCTAGCGTTCCCGTTTTCGTACTTATGCTATAATTTCTATCTTTCACAGCAGTCATTGTACAACTATTTAGAAGTCAGTAAACGCAAAACGTTTAAAATAAATATTATCCTGTGGGAAAAGTCTTTCAGATTCGAAAACAAAACTTCATTCACTCTCCCTCTCCCCTTTTTAGCGGTCTCCCTTTATTTCTCTTATTCCTCACTCTATCCTTTATATACAAAAACTAAAGCACAAAAAATATGAAACCCTACCCTTTATTACTCGATGAACTAATCAAAATGACATTCTTAGTCTGCGTGTGTGCTGCGTTTATATTTAAGGTTCGTAAACTTCTGTAATATAGACACATTTTCCTATATAGTTATTTATATTCTTCACATAATAAGGTAGATTTGAAGCATAAATTACGAATATGTTATGTCAGTTCGGAAAATTGGTAATAACATTTTTTTGAACAAGCAAACATGACATGACCGTTATTTTGTTCTTCTAACTTATTTTCTCAAACTTTTCCATTTGAAATTATGCATAGTAATGCATTTTTTGCATTCGGTATTTTCAAACACTGAACTTGGAATTCTTGGCTCAGTGCCCAAAACCTGAGGTTAAAGTATAAAAATTGTTAATTAAAGTTCACTTTCAAGGAAATGTCAATTGATGCCTCTCCAATTGATTGCATGTCGATTTGATAAATAATTGGATATAAATGAAGTTCCTGATATGCTACTCAGGCCAGTTAAGCTAGTGAAATTTTCAGGGTGCAAACTTACAAATGACTTGCACAAGAAATATTGAAACTTTTTTTTCCCTATACCTACATGTAGTTTGGCTACGTTAAATTACGCAAATCTTAAAATTATTAATACTCACACACACACACACACACACACACACACACTATATATATATATATATACATATATATATATATATATATATATATATATATATATATATATATTCAAACTCATTTTAGCAGACATTCAAAGATTAACTACCAAATATAGTTATCAACTGCCCTTTACTAAGCGAGATAAATTCAAATATGTCGTGTGACATCACTAATTATGGTTTAACACTCTAGACTCAAAGATTTCTATTTATCAATGCTATACCAATCGGATCAGAAGGAAAGGGGGGGGGGATTAAATTGATGAGGAAATAAACAATTAGAAAAATCTTTGAAATTATAAGTTGGATCGAAAAATGTCACCGATGTTCTTACTTAAACATTTAATGTTCTTCTATTTATCATTTTTGTAACCCAAATAATAACTCTGTGCTCCCTGATGGAGTCTCTCAGCATTTCTTTCAGGAAAAGATGTGTGCCACCTCACTGAGTGACCATAGTGGAGGGCACAGAAGCCTCTCAACTGGAGAATAGGAACCGTGGAGGTAAATCTCGATTTTTTAGAAATTAGACTTTTCTCTTTACCTCATCTTCTAGTTTGCCTTGGAGTCACTCAGACTCCCTCCTCTTCCCCAGTGGTAGTAAATTGGAATATTTTGAACTCTGGCCCTTTTTATGACATTTTTGTTTTGTAATTTTACGCCTCTCTAACATCTATTTCCCACTCTATAGACTTCTTGGTTTTATGTGACCTTTTCTCAGCTAACTTATTACTACAACCTGCTAAACCTTTGCTCATGGTGTTCATTTTACAGCTGAAAGCCACAAAAACTTAAGATAGTCCTAAGAAATTACCAATCTGATTTCGAGTAACGTGTTAGGTTACTATTTCAGGTTGAAAATATCAGCAATGGTGAATTATTCCACTCCCAAAATGAACAAGAATATGAAAATGAAGTGACCTCCATGAAATGTCTGTACCTGTCCTAGTTACATCTGAGCGGTTTCGTTTAATCGAAAGAAAAACAAATTATTAAATCTATCCCATCCGCCGAGCACCTCTCACCTTGCAGGGGAATGTTAATAGCTTATTTTCCGAAACGGAAATTTGCTAATTGTAACTTTTCATGAGAAAGAGGCATTTTATTTACATGAAAATAGTCTTAAAGGTAACTCCGTAAATATAGCTCCCGTTAGAAATCCAAAGCCAATCATTTAATGCTCTATTAATATTAAAATATTCATGATAGAAATTGAATAATGGTTGTATAATTATAGTTATATTTCCTTTTCATTTGCAATGCCTTATTCGTCTCACCCCTCTTATTCAGACTCACTCGACCTCAAACGTTATACTTAAAACTGAAATCAAATCTATAACTAATACGAGACGAAACTGAAATATATTACACCCTGAGGAAAGAGGTGCTGACTATCTAATAATGGATTCTGGGAGGAACCTCTGCTGGAATCCAGAGAGGTAGGAAAGTGTGAGAAACCTCCAATTAGTCCGAAGAACCACACGTTCTATTAAAGCATTTATACGTGCCTTCTGCCTAGGTCTCTCTTCGAATACTAATTTGAATCTGGAAATGTTTATTTTTTGATCATGTGTGGTTTATAGTCTCTTCTAGTGCATTTATCACCACTAAATCTCCACATTTTATTACAGTGGAATTGCCGAGCCAATTATTGCATTTACTCTTAATTCTAATTTCCTGAAAAAAAAAAAAAATCTGTTCGTATCTTTTAATCCCATCATTAGTGAATGATGCGTTCCCAAATAAAATAATATAAGTTAGGACTGAATCTTCTTTACAGTTACCATTTGTACATTTTCTCATTATTTTTTTACTTTGAAATTTTAGTTTTTAAGTTCTCAAGAGGTGGATTTAACACTAAAAGTTATCAGTTATCTTGAGTTACCAGACAGTCTCCCAGACAACCCCTTTTTAAAATCAACAATTGTAATATACACGTATGTTGGGTCAATACTTGATACAAATTCGACTCAAAAGTTCTTTTTTCCAAATACTGTTAACCAATATATTTTCTAAAATGTTTATAAGTTAAGGAGATTGGATCCAAAAATCAAAATATTTTAATTTCAATCTCTAAGAGCTAACGTCAATGTTCCTTTTGTAGTTGTGCAAAGCTAGATAAGAATTGTCACAGCCAGTTGCACGCCACCTCTCTTTGCTTTTAGTTTCGGTCACCAGATGTCTTCAGTTAAGGAACCATAAGTTTTCAGAGTTCTTAAGTTATAAATTTCTTAATTTACCTATTTCAATGATCAGAATATTTGAAACTGCAAATTTAGCCTTTTGAATACCTTCTATGTTAATTAATAATATCTATGTGTTATCATAAACAGTAAGGAGACGCATAAATAACAAAAGTCCTGCTGTCCTTAAATTTTCTTTAGAGTTGTTTTTATAGCTGTCGTTTGAAGTGTGTTTTGATTTCTTGGGGAAAAGCAAATTAGTGAGGCTCTGAATGGGTTGTCTGATGAGTCTGGGCAAATAGAGGCGCTAAGAGGTGCTACATTAGTGAGAGATAATGAGAGAGATGGAGGAAAGTAATCACACAGTGCATCAATCAAATCTAGCAAATAGCTACGCTCTGTCATTTTAATCCACTCATCAGGACCCACTTCAGACCGCTAACAGACATCAGCCAAGCTAACTTTGGGAGTTCTGACTTGCTCCGACACTATGGAGCACTCCAGTTATACAGGTGAATGGAGAGAAATACAAATATCGGCGTATTTGAAGTCAACCGCCCCTAAATGCATCTCATATCTGTGCTGTGCAATCTTAGCAGATGCTGGTATATGACACGCTGATGATTTCATCTCTTCCTCTCATCATCTTTTCCCTATTTTCCCCGTACCAAGAAACCTATTTAATTAGAGATGTTACATAACGGATGCTTCATTTGCGGAATTCCCTTTTAGACTATTTTCATGTAATACTATGAATTTTCCTCATGAAAAGTTATATAATCTATTGAGTTCTCCAATGATAGATTTTTGAACCGAGGAGGTTGCATAACAGATATTTTACCCATCTTATTATAAATTCCATAAGGCAGGTGCTGCTTAAACCAAGTAGATTTCCCACGAACTGCAATTTGATACACTGATGCGGAATATGATCTCACCGTCTATTCTCCCGCAGCATGAAACCTATTTAAACAAGAATTAAAATGTTAGCAGAACACGAGATGTTCAGTAATCAGTTACTCAAAGTAAAAATTCGATGAGAAGTACTGAAAGCTAAAAACAAGAAAATGCTAATAACTGCTACATACAATAATAACAATTTACAAAACAGCAATTGTAGAGCATGTTTAAAAAGATTGATTCCGTAACATTTTTTTGTGTGATAGTAATAATAAAAGGACACGATAACCAAACAAGAATGTGTGAAGAAGTAGTGCTCTAGCCTAGTTGTAATCAATGTACTCTTGTTTGGTCAAGTTGTGTTATTATTATTATTATTATTTATTAACGTCCACTTTTTGCAACTCAGGATAATTTTTGTTATTATTATGATACATTTAAACACTTGATGTTTAGGCAATTCATGTAAAAGGAAATATCATGTTCATTAAGAGTTGAAATCGGAGCGCAATGAATTCATAATTATGAGGCGGATAAGAAACATTAGGTACATAAGCACTCTCATTGTAAATGTAATTTCCTACAAAGACGTATTCTTATAATTCTCAAAAATTTTATAAGAAGACGTTGTGTTCTAACCTAGTTGTAATCAATTGTATTCTTGTTTGGTTATCAAGTCTCGCTATTAAGAAACATGAAGTTCATTAATAGCTGAAATCGGACTTCAAGTAGGATAGTTCAGAGATATTTGTATTTGTAAACCTCACACCCATCTGACATTAGTAAAGTGCCAACAAATCAAATGTCTCCACTATTATGAGTTAGAAAGTATCTAATCCTGAAGAAAATGATCTGCTCCACAGTTGTTACTTTTTATATTTTTTTACTGGAATATTAATAAAGAAATTTACATTTTATTCAGTTTTCTGCCTTCTGTAATCCCCCACTACTAATAATGTGAATTTCACTTAGACCACCTAAGAAAGTAAATGAAATATTTGAAATGGCGCATTAAGTACAACTCGTATTTGCAAAGACATCTTACTATAGGAAAACTGACGTAAGGGACGCGTAAACCTAGCAGATTTCGAACGTGCTGATATGTAACACTCCTAATCAAAGTATATATCAGAAATTTGTTCGAAAATCCCGACAAGAGTGCGTTAAAAATGTTAAATTATAATTATTTCCCTTAAGAGAAGTTTGCTAAAAGTGGAGAATAGATTGTGTTAGAGCTTGTCCAACTTAGGGAAAATATGCTTAGCTTACAATTATCCTCCGTTACGGACTTTCCATATGCAATCCGGTAACAACGATGATAATGCTGAATATGGTTTGAGTTTAAAGTAAATCCCAACCCACGGACGGATAAACGATGTTGCATCATGTGAGGTAGTAATTACTACATTCAATATATGTTAAAATATTCTAAAGAATTTCTTTCACCTTATTTTAATTGATTACAGTCAATCAGTGAGACAGAGTGAGAGAACTATTAACACATTATACCTATGAGAAATAAGGGAAAGAAAGAGAACATAAAAAAATGTGACAACTCTACAATGGGATTAATATAGAAGCAGAACACCGAGGGAGAGAGCCGGTCACTATATACGGTAGGTCAGTTTGCCAGCTCCAGTTTACTCCATGCTCTTTTTCTCGATGAGTCAGCTGATTCAACGCGGGAAAAAGGACATTTTTACCCGCCAACTTTCCATTTATGGCGAGCATCCTTCTCAATGGCACTTTGTCCTTATTTGACCTTACACTTTTATCTCCTGTCATATATCACATTATAACATTATATTGACTTCTCCTGGTCTTACTTGCTATTACAGATGACTAACGGTCTCTTATAGTTTTTCATCAGGTAATAAATCTTTTTTTTTATAATTGCTACAAATTTATCTTTAATATTTCAATTATAACATTCGTTTTAACATTAATGATTAAATATATTGACTAGAATAGGAAATAACGAGAATTTATTACCTAACGCTTGGTGTGAAGGAAAAAACAGAAAACACCTATCAGTTATGTGTTAATAATTATATGAAAACATGTTGGGAGGTCGGACGATCTAAAATCGTAAAATACATTTTATTATACAGTGGAATGTTAATATTTTATTTATTTATTTATTCAATTAAATGCTTTAAGTAGCTGGAGGTTCAGTTTAGCCATGTAAGCTGAACTGTTACTCATTATCTCACTTCGCTAAATCTAGAGTCGTCAGTTCGATTCCCAGCTGGGCACCAGGAATTTACTTAGTGACAAACTCGCCCTAATTCGCCTTTGTGGCAATATGTGGACGTTAATAAACACAAACAATTAAAGGGAAATTTAACAATAAAAATGCATGGATGACATAAAATACTTGGCAAGAGACCACGGTTGCGAGAAGTTATAAAAATTAACCATGATGTGGATTTTTTAAAATAATTAAACTATGTATTATGTAAATGTGGCGTAATTTGTCCACGTCAATAGAATATAGTGTTTACAGTTCATAGGAGCACCCTAATTTAGGGCGTAAATTGACATTAAAGGCTTAGAGAGAAAAATTTTGTTTTGCCCCATACGCTTACTTGATAGTGTACAGAACTAGAAGGTCTGGGTTTAATCCCAATAGGCCCGAGGAATTTGCCTCTCCTATACTAAATTATTAAATTTAATTCATATTCCATTCAAACATTTTGCACTCCCACTCACGCATGCACGCAATATGCGCGCGAGCACACAGACACAGAGATGAATAGTTTTTTTCCAACTGAGCGTCTACGTTTTATGTTAAATCCTTACTTAGATGTATTATCATTGTAATGAATAATAAAAATTATTATTATATGTAAATAATGTCGTTTTATTGATTTGAAAATTCTTAAAGACGCGCAAAATGTGTATATTATTGGGAGTTGGTTGAAGATTCTAAATAAATAATAGCCTTAGATTGTAAATTTCCAATCAGTTATTATTTGTAAGGAGTTGTGTAGTGGGTGTTCCGTGGGCTTTCATTACTACTGTCGAGGGAATTTTATGATTGGAAACGCCAAGTTAGTTGAGGTCAATGCTCGACAAATTGTTGCTTTTAGAAAGGAAAGAAATACCAAGGAACCAATCTCCATTTATATCTCTGTGTAAAAACATTCGGTAGCTGGCAAAAAAATTATGAAGTACATCCGTGAAGATACATTTAGCTATCTTGTACGTTTAAACACACATAGCTAACTAACTGAGTTTGGCTTTTGCCATTGTATAAGTCAAAATAATAAACTATATTTAACTAAATCCCTGTTCCACTCACTCTCTATCTAGGAAGGAACGTATAAGTGCATAATCCTGTCTAATATCGCTCATGTTTTATAACTATCAGAACTAATGTTGATCGCTAACATCTGCTGGAAGGGTCCGATAGCTATATATATATATTAGTTAGAAATTAATAAAAGTCCGTCACGCAGGCGCTGCATTAACTAAGCAGATTTCGTGCATCACGTATTTGCATTTATCTCAAACCTTAAAAGTTCAATGAGAACAATATTTGGTATTTGAGCTTCAAATAATCTGCTTCATAACATAATAGAATATTGTTAATATGTGATGAGTAAGAGTGGGGGTTTATTCAAGACCGGAAACTAAAAAATGCAAATATCTCTGTTAATAGTCAAGATAATGAAAAAAATTACATAACGATATTTATAGAACATTACATTTGCAATAAGATTGGTTTTATACCAATTTTAGATTCAACGCATAATAAGGGAGATATTAAACATTTTCGAAAATCTCCCCCTCTAAACTCCCCCCCTCCCCCCTCCCACTGGTCCGATTTCAGCCTTTAACGAACTTGATCTTTCTTTTTGTATAAAACGATTATATATCAAGTTTGGTAACGATAAGACAAAAATTGCGACCGCTAGAGCGGTAACAGACAAATATATATATATATATATATATATATATATATATATATATATATATATATACAGTTTTGAACAGACCTCATTTTCGTTATCTCCTGGGTAGAATCGATGTAAATTTGAAGAAAAATTTCGAAAATCGTGTCATGAGTACGACCTCAATAGCTGATTTCCCTGAAGGGAAATCTGCTAAAAACAGTATAAGGAAATGGTAAAAAGAAAAATAAGGAAATGTTCCATCCAATAATAATTTAACCATTAATTAAAAACAAAAATCGTGAGTCGTTACGGTTTAAACAGCAATTTTTCATTTGATTAAGTTCACTTTCTTTTATGCCCTTCTCCTAAAGAGTGTATTATACAAGTAAAAAACTATTGCTTTGGAGTAGTTTAAGTACCATTTAAGGCATGACGAATAAATATTTATTTTCAGTAACACTGAATAAAACGTTTTAGCAAAATAGGTATGTGGACATATTTTATACGTCTTTGTATAGTGCATACATAAAATAAAGTCTCTTTGTGATTCAGGCAGCGTACTAAGGAAAATGTAAAACCAAGTAATAAAATATTAAATTTTAGACTATTTCATCTAATTGGACAGCTTTGTCTCCTTTCGAATGCAGGTGGTAGCTGACAACTCAAACTGATCGCAGAAGGCAACAAATTCTTCAGTTCATTAATTCTCTCTTTAATTTAATATTCACAAACGCATAATATTAAAATATTCATATACAATAATTCAAAACATAATATGATATTAGTTCAACTTTCTGAGATAAAGAACATGAAATGGTCCTGAATAACTATAGTAACAACATATCACTGAAGGGCTATGACGGCACATCTCGGATAAAACAATACAATGCCAAATCACACGATGTATCATCATGTTGCTTTGCATCATCCATCCATAGAAGATTATCTAGATGACAAATCGGAAAGTCGCTTGAAGGATGAGTTCCTGATTTGAATAAGAAGGAATGTAAATCGTCTTTGGAGAAGATAATTTCATTCCTTTCTAGGATCAAAAGGAGTAGCAGGCAAACATTTCAGTTTAGGTAATAGATTTTGTGGTATTTACAAGAGAGCCATTCATCAATCATGGTCACAAAAGGACAGATCGGAGGATGCTGTCCAGATATGAACATCCATGGAGATCTACCGATGAAAGGTCAATTTTTCCATACGTGAAGGACGACACCGGCCCACGAATCTCAATAAGAGGATAAAGGCTTATGTTAATATGGATATCCTACACGTATCCGATCAAAGAATTTACACTTTCATTGACCTTCGCGAACCGTTTCATAACGGCTTTTACAGAAACATTTCAATTTATTGAAAATAAGATAGGTATTGTATTTAATTTAACATAAAGTGCGCCAAGCAGGGGCTGCGTAAACTAAACAGATTCCACACGTGATGTTCGACAAACTAGTGAAAAATAACTCGCTTAGTAATTGGGTTAAAAGAAAATGTATGGAACAGTAAATTGTAGAATATGAATTAACTTAACTTAGCTTAACAAGATTTGCCATATAACATTTTTCAATCAGACACGGTTAGGGAGATATTTTGAATTTTTCAAATCCCCTTCCTCCTATTCCGGGGGCCCATTTTCAGCAATGATGTAATGTTATATTCAGGTCGCTTGAAAACAATGTTTGTTATTTAAGCTTAGAATTAAGTGGTTCACGGCGTATCAGAATATTGTTAATATAAAATAAGAAAGAACGGGGGTTTAATGAACGGCTGAGAACTAAAAATTCCTAATACCTCGGATAATATTCAAGGTAGAGAAATAAGTATATTAAAAAAGTTATAGGTAATTAAAAATTGCAATAAGATTGGTTTTATAACGTCTTTCAATCAGACTTATAATAACTGAGATATTTAAAATTTTCATAATTACCCCTCTAAACCGCCCCTCCCCCATCCGATTTCAGCCGTTAACGAACTTGATCTTTACTCTTTCATGAAGCACCTATATATCGAGTTTGGTAACGATAAGATAAAAATTACGACCTCATTTTCGTCATCTACTAGGAGGATCGATGGAAATTTGAAGAACTTTTTGGAGAATCGCGTCATGAGTACAACCTCAATAGGTATAACATTTTATAGGAGATCCAGTCAAGAGTCAGGTCCTTGCCTCCGTACCGAAATACTTCTCAAGGTCAATCGGGTTCGGATCCCAGGATCTCTAAACAGTTCTTATCAATAACAGGAAAAGGCATCCAGATTAGCATATATTGGAATTTGTCGGCTACTTTACCAAAGCCTACTGTAAATAAGAAGGACTCTCTTCTTATCAAGTTCCATTCTAAAGTAGCTACAGCATTAAACCTCTATTTGAAGATATATTTACTATAAAGCGTTGTCCTTCAAGGACCTGGGACCTCTACAACTACCGTAATTGACCATACTTGCCGTATAAACCCGCATTTTCCAATTATAGATGTTCAACCTACGCAAGCCCTTATTAAAGTTTTTCTCTGCAAAAGACTTTTTTCCCACATGTTTCTGAGGTGCCATGGAGCAAAGAACATTGCATGAAGCATAGACCATTGCGAAGTCTGATGGTTTCCATTATGCCCACAAGGATCTAACTTACTTAACCCTTGGACTACGTGAGAATTGGGCTTTTAATTGTTCTCCAATCTTTCTAATTAAAAAAAAAAATCTGTTTTTTTTTCAATTGCGTAATGTTTTTAATTTTATGTTTTCTCTCTAATGTTTTTATTTGCTATGTATAAACTAATATACTGTCAAAAACGTAAACATAAGGAAAAGAAACGCAAGAATGTGTTTGAACACTAGAAACTGTAGAACAGAAGTAATAGGGCCCTGATATGCAGAATTGTGGGAATACAGGTAGTGACCGCAGTTTCTCGGAAAAAATGAACTGAATGCTTGGAGCCTCTAACTTGGAGATAATTGTATTAGTTTTCAGAAATATGTCTGCATGCATTTAATTTCGAACTAGCCTGTGAGTCAACCGTAGTGAAACAACGAGGGGGAAGACCCCGAACTCATTTATGAGTCCATCCTCCCCCAAGCATGGTTTCATCCGACATAATTCATTTCACCGTAGGGAAACGATTAATATCCACAGATTGACCACTTTTTGATTCTGATGTTCCTTCTGTGATGCAATGTACCTGACGGCTGCAAAGGACATTCTAAAAGTTCTTTCATTCAAAAGCCTTTTCTTTCTAAAAGCCTACGTTTAACTGCCATGCATAAATGCAGGTTTTATAAGTAAATTTACATATATTACATTACATATATATTTCGTTTGTTGGAGGGATATTTAAAGAGGAGGGGTTTCTGGAGCGCATGGAAGTATCCGTTTCCTCTGTCTGTGACCCTGATGTCTGTTTCCTTGTTGTTCTGCGTCACTATTCGTTCTGCGGAGACCGAGATAATTTAAATATCTGAGTTATTATGAATTATATGCTGTACATCCAAACGTTTAAAATGTAATATTCTTCAATAGCTGTTCCTTTCATTTTTTTTCCTCCAACTCCAATATCCACAGAAATATATGAGTTATTTAGTTTGCGGTCTTTCATTCCTACTAATCTAACATTAACAGAATATATTATAAACAATCTTATTTTAAACTTAAATGCCATTTTTCATCTGACCTTTTATTTTGTAAGAATCCTGGATAAATTCGGGACATGACGTCAACGATGAACTTTTTTGAATCTCCGTTATAGACTGATTCTGGTTGAAACCAATATTTTTGATAAAGCAATTTACCAATCGTTCTATACTCTTTCCTGATACTTGTTTTTAACTTAATTATTTGCATTTAGGCCGTTCCACACTTTTATATAAATTGATTACCGTTCATAGGAGTGTACTGTATCACTAAATATCTCACCCCTAGCTTATGCTTCAAGCCTTGTTTACGTAAGGTACTTACAAATAGTGATTTAAATGTGAAGGTGACGTCATCAGTGCAGGTTTGACGTAATGCAACGCCACTGTGTGTCAAATCTGCTTGGAATAGGCAATAACTCGGTTAATATTCAATTTAGAGAAAACATGTATATAATATCATATATAGAACATCACATTAATAATATGATTGATTCTATACAATTTTTCGATCCGAAGCACAACAACGGATGTTTTTCGAAATTATCCCCTTTTTACCCACCCCCTTCCCACTTGCTCGCTTTTAGCCGTTAACGAACTTGATCTTCATTTTTGCATACAATGTTGAAATATCGAGTTTGGTAACAATCAGACAAAAATTGCGACCTCTAGAGCGTTAACAGACAAATATATATAATTGATGGACGTTTGAGGAAATTTTTCGAAAATCGCGACATGTGTGCGACCTCAATAGCTGATTTCCCATAGGAGAACTTTGCTAACACTACATAAATATATCATCTGTTTGCTTTGCCAATTTATATTACAGAATTCAGAAACACACCGTGCATATGAGTGTATGTCATTGATCAACTAAATATATATTAATTTACGTTAGAGTTAACAAAATATAGTACAAACTATAATCTGACGAAACGAGACATACTGACCTATAGATACTTTAGGTGGAATATCTAAGGGCTACAAGACTATAAATGGATGCAAAATAAATTCTCTAATAAATTAATTGTTAGTGATAGGAGTGCTATTTAAGTAGGGGTCAGACAACTCAGACTAAAAGGTTATATCCTTATTAGGCCCAGCGTCTCGCTATAAATCTGCAGCTTAGCAATAATGTCAACAACCATTACACAATGTACATATCAATTATAGACCTATTTATACATTTTCTATGCCTAATTGGAGAAGCAAAGCCCTATATTTACACTGTCTTCTCATGGTGATAAGGCTCATTCCATGATACATACATATGGACTCCATTTCTCTATTGAGAAATAACTAGAAACAACATTTTATAACTTCTTCGAACAACAAACTAATTCTATTTAATTTTTATTTGAAATATTTATTATGTTGTTTTATGGTATTATTCTCAATCTATATATATATAAAATTGTAACCTCTGTCTGTACATTGATTTTTTTCGCGAAATTTCACGATAACTTTTCGTTTCACATGTCATAGACACCATAACTGCATTTTGTTTCTTTGGTGTCTGTTTGTTTGTTTGTTTGTTTATTTGTTTGTTTGTTTGTTTGTTTGTTACCTTTTCACGCATAAACGGCTGAACCGAATTTTATAAAACTTGGTATGTATATTACTACTAACCCAACTTAGACTTTAGGCTATGTTAATATTCTCTGAGACGAACAGGAGTGGGGGTTATAAGGGAGGCCTGAAATTAAAAATAGCGATATTTCGTTTCCTATTGCTTTTTCAGCAAATATGCACATAGCAAAAGTTGTTTATTTTGTAATTTAAAGTAACTTTTGTTATATACACTTTTGTCATATACCTAAGTATAAAGGCGTTACACGCTAAAAATGATAGCGGAAGTCAACAATTTTATTTGGCACAAAAGACTCAACCGAACTGAACCAAACTCGGTATGTAAATTAGCACTAACGTCTTCCTTATAATAAGCCATTCTAACATTTCTAGGGACGGGCAGGAGTGGGGGTTATAAGGGAGGCCTGAAATTAAAAATAGTGATATTTCGTTTCCTGTTGGTTTTTCCGCAAATATAAACATATCAAAAGTTGTTTATTTTGTTATTTGGAGTAACTTTTGTTATATACACTTTTGTCGTATACCTAAGTAAAAATGAGTTATACGTTAAAACTTTAGCGGGAGCCAACAATTTTATTGGGCACTAACGGCTGAACCGAACATAACAAAGCTCGGTATGTCAATTAGCATTAATTCTTCCATGATTATAAGTTATATTAAAATTTTTAGGTTCGAACGGGAGGGGGGTTATAAGGGAGGCCTGAAATAAAAATTCACCATATTTACATGCATAAGAGACGGGAAATATAAAAATATCGAAGACAGTGAAGCCTTATCGAACAAATATTCTATTATTAGCAAATCCACGGCAACGACGGGTATCAATCCTAAACACTGGGACGGGTAAATGTCAAAATATTGTGCAATGTAAAGTATTGCCAAGAAAATACCATCACCATTCAGCCTCAAATGAATTCCCGGGCGAAGCCGGGTATCTGAGCTAGTGTTATAATATAATACTCTCTTACACTAATAAATATTTGGTATAAATTGGAAAGTATTATGTTCTTTGAGTGCGGGTGTCCATCTTCCTATCCAATATTTTAATGTACCTGTATGAAGATGTTTAATTTGTGTCCTAGAAATTTTCTTTTAAATTTATGGAGAATTGAAAATCTTTCAGTCAAACGATTTGTCAGGAGGTCAAATTGTCAGCTTAGACTGTCAGTAGAAATGCCATTACAGTTCAAAGGAATAACCAGTAACATTACCGAGTTAACGAGAATGCCTAATGGAAGGGACACTTTTTTGAAAAAGTTAAATATCAAGTTGTAGTTTCAGATAGTTATTAGGTGAAAGACTCATGGTTCTTATTTTGGAGGGAATGAGAGTGGATTGTCACGCTTCACAGTTGCAGGATGTTCAATGCCAGGACGAAGGGAAGGGGAAGTTAGGGCAATCAAGGATGCTTCACGTGCCTCTTTGTAAATTGAAAAGAAAAGTTCAAATATACAAATCGTTCAACGGACCAACAATTATGAATAGCTGTGATGGCGAGGATAGACGATAAACTCCTTAGTGCTTGGAGAAAGATATATGAAAACGTAAGTAAGCGGCGAACGTGGAGGATTAGAAGAAATTCTGATCTAACTGACTTTATCGTAAACTTAAGACTGGAAAATGCCCTAGTTTGTGCACGGAGAAAATGGAACCATACAGCTTGCCCAGAAGCATATTGTGCAGTGAAGTGTAGGAGACAGGACAAGACTGAGGTAGTTGCATACTCAGAAAAAAGACGTGCAGAGGCTGGGGCCAAGGGCCTGTGAAAATCCTAGCTACACAAATGTGGGACATAATGACCAATATATGAGGTTAGGAGCTGTTGGAAAGTATGTATAAACACGATGTTCAATGATGCTCGGAAACCCTTAGTTTTAGGACAAGAAAGATTTTGCAGCAAATGATGTTGGCTGTACTATTCAACCCCCAAAGAAAGAAACCACCCTAAATTTGAAATTGTTAATGATTAAATAACGACTATGAGTAAATGGAATTTGAACAGATTTACCTTAAGAGATACCGGCTATAGAGGTACTCATAATGCGATATTTAAAACATTTCCTCAAATGTCAATCAATCCTACCTAGGTGATGACGAAAATGAGGTCCGTTCAAAATTATATATATAAATATATATATATATATATATATATATATATATATTTGTTTGTTAATGTTTTATGTTAAAATAAAGATCTAATTCATTGATAGCTAAAATCAGACCAGTGGTAGAAGGAGTTTAGAGGTGGGATTTCGAAATATCTTCATTATGATGTATCGGATCCGGAAGTTGAATAGAACCAATCTTATTGGAAATTAACTGTTCCATAGATATTGTAATATATCTTTTTTCATTATATTGAATATTACCGATGATATTTACAGTTTTACATCCGTTAGTAAACTCACACTCCTACCCATGTCATATTAACAATAAGTTGTTTTATCGCGAAGCACATTATTCGAAGATTAAATCCAAAATATTACTTACGTTAAAATTTTACTGTGTGAGGTAACTCACAGCAAACAAACAAACATGCAAATATGTAGCGTGATGACGACAACAATTAAAATGTTCCATTTTTGGCTCGAAAAAGATTATTTATACATCTATATTATACTCCATATTTTTAAGTTTAATTCATCTCTAATGTTCATATCCGTTAAGTGCTGGAATGGAACACGGAATAGGGGGTGTTTGATGATTGGAGGAATTCGAAAATTCAAAATATCATCTTTACTATAGAATGCGTTGAAAAATAGAAAAAATCTTGTTAAACTATTGATGCTCTAAATTTATAAGTCCATACATTTTTTCGTATCTCAAATATTAAGCGAGTTATTAGTACTTTGTTGTTTCAGCCTTCTGTAAGCTCCCACTTCTACTCATCGAATTTTGACTTTGAAATAGAGAATGTATGGAAAAATGACATTACTAGTGTGTCATACAAGCACGTGGGATATCTGCTTAGTATACGCAAAACCGGCATGCCGGACTTTTTGTAATCCCCCAAATGTCCAAAAACATTTATTAAATTAAAAAAAAAACTAAACATTTTATATTGTAAAAAATAAATAGTATAAGAAAGTTTACTCAATAAAATTAAAACATCAATACCGCTAAGTGTAATTTTTATATACACGAAAAGTTTAGAATAACTTAGTTTTTAAATTGTTAATATTCTTCTAAAAGTATAAAGTTTTTATTTTTTTTTTTTTTTTAACGGATAACATTAAACTACTCCTAACATAATTAATCAATGTTTTGGATCGGTTTGGTTCAACTAATAGTTTGGAGTCTGAAACAAATAGAGCCGACAAGAGCATTTATGGTTATAAATCAATGTTAATGACAGAAATGAACTAGAGAACCTAATTTATTTTTAATATGACTGTAAATCAAAGCAATTATATTATGATTAATGGTTTTCATAGATATATTTATGGTGTTAAGAAATAAGCTCTAGGTAGATTTATAAGATGACTCATTGAGTCGATCGCCGGCTCCGAGCTGACAAGTGGTTCCCATATAACACAAGTAGTGAACACTTTCACTTGCCACTTGAAGTGGTGTTGATATGAATGTCAAGCATATCTGTGTAAGTTTCCCACCGATGTCATTACAAGGATGAATGCTTCAGAAAGAATGAACATTTCAGAATGTAATGATTCAGTAAATTTAGTTTGACAACTGATGTTTCTCTTCCTCTCTAAGAACTGTAATCCTACAGAAAGCCACGGTCTGTCATACACAGCCTAATTTTGAGCATTCAAAATTGCTAAATATATCGTAAGGTATGCCAAAAATAAGCGAACTGTAAAACTGTATTTTAATGTCATTACTCATTTGGTGCAAAACGTTTTGGATTCCCCAATCGCATTATTGGGTTCCCTTGATAAGAGTTGAAAAGAATATTGTCTGGGGTTTTGAGTATCTTGTTTTTTAAAAAAAATATCACATACATTCATCTTCTTTCGATTAAGTAGTTAAATTTAAACGAAATAAGCCGTGAACATTCCATAACAAGGACAAAGTAATTGAGTACCACCTCGTAATTCAAAATAATTGGTGCTAATCAACCGCTTATCGACCTTGGCTTTATGCAGATTGCTACATGGACGGTGTCAGTTTTATCTGGAGTGGAAAATGTAACAGAGGCCGGTTTAGCTGCCAACACCTATCGCATTCTTATAATATAATATTAAGCATTGCTAACAGGGATATTAAAGCTTATCTCCATTAGTTCCCTATAGATCTGGTTTATGGAGATGTAGCACGAGTTTTGGCTTAGAGGGCTAATTTTGTTGCTATTCCTGTTATAATTATGTATAAATAGAATATATTTATACACAGATCTGGTATAATAATTCATCTATTGATATCTACAAATCAAGCAGTTACGACCAGGGCCGGACAGGGACTGGAAGGAGTCTGCCTTTGACTTAAGAAAGGGCGCTCCTGCCCACGGGTCGGCGCACCAGTAAACAGCAACAGCTAAAATTAAAAAAATTGAACTAATGCAACTGTGCTTTTATTTATAAACTAATGTTTGATGTGTATTTCGAATTATTAATTGGACCCTACAATTGAAGAAGTATCTTGCAGTGATTGGGCAACAACACCTTTGGCAAGAGCGCGATTACGGCCAAATTCAAAAAAAGAAGGAATTTCTAATCTCAGCTTTACAAAATCATCTGTTTTCTTTGGGCATTGAAAGCATCATTAAATCAAAATGTAACTCTATTTATAGACTTCTGAGTTGTTTGAATTTTGGAGAAGAATAGATCCAGAGGACACAGCATATTAACAAGAAAAGAATTATAGCCCAAGAATGGCTGGCGACAAGCAAAATAAAATTTTTTATAATGGGCAATGTCATAATTTCGCTGTTGACAAACCTTGCCCCCTTTGCAATTCAGGACAAGACTGTTTCTCTCATTTTTTCCTTGAATGCCAAATAAATAATTACTTTAGAACATATTTTATTCAAAAATATTTGTTTAATTCTATTGATATTGTAACATTATTATGTATTCGTACAGAAGACCAATTGGATAATATATTCTTATACATAGTTAATTGTTTAAAAATTAGAAAATGTATTATTTAGTTTGTAATTCCTATTTTGCTATATTCTGTTGTCTAAAATATTTAAATTATTTTGGTTTCGCTTCGTTCTAATTTTTATTTCTGAGTTGGATACTGTAAGATTATTTAATTCCTATGTTGTCTTTCTTTATTGTTTTTATTGGTCTTTTATTTTATCCTTATTTGTTTTGTAAAACAATTAATTTTACTTTATTCTCAACTTATATCTTATTTTATTGCTACTATTTCTGTATTGTTCCTAATGTGTTTCGTTTGTACCCCAAATAATAGGATCATATTTTGGAATGCATTATGTAACCGACACCCCATCAGTATCCTGTAAACTGTTGTATTATAAATAAATAAGTGTATTTCGAATTAACTGAAGTGCCCATTGGAAAATCCGAACCTGCGGTTGGCTAGTACGGGTCAGGTGACGACGTAATTATATTTTTATTACAAAGTTACCTGTAATATATGAAATCGAATTATAACTGTTGGTTACCGTTTTTGGACTTAACCTCTACAAAATTATGAGAATGACCATTTCTTAGTCTAGTTAGTGTAGTGGTTGGTTCCAATTCATATTGATTGCTTAAAGTATTGATTGGATAAATATTGTGAAGGAATTGAACTAGTGGTTATCCCCCCCCCCATAGCCGATCTAGACCTAGACCTGTTTTGTGAATGAGAGAGTCTACAAACGCGGGCCACTTAACTTTATATCCTTCAACAGCAATAGTTAACATCTTTAAAAATTATATAATTGTAGGTAGCTCAAAAATAATTAAAAACTTCAAAAGGCAGATCATTCAAAATTCAAAATACTTAACAGTCCTTATAAAATATTATTATAAACCGTGTTTATTCCGAAAACAGCCATTAATTCGAAGGAACTTCAAGATTAGGCCATTAACACCAATAGCCTTAAAAGCTTTTCTTTCCAAATAGGACTACACTAATCTTTTCTGAAACACGTGTTATTTTTTATCTCGCTAAATTCCACCTTGTTCCATATAACTGTGAAATATTATAAATATGCTCTGAATAACCTCAATGAATATGCCTTTGAGAAAATTTTGTCCCTAAGTAGATCTAAATTAAGGGATATAATTAAAAAAAAAAATGGTAAAAATAAAATGAACCTTCCAACACCTTTAACATGATCATACCTTTTCTCACTACACATTTTTATCCTGTGAGTTCTTAATCTGATTTTGTGTAAAGACAAGCATTACTGATGTAATATTACTAATAAGGGCAGTCACCAATTTATCAAAGAATATATTTTAATTACTTTGCATTTTAAAGCCATTATTTTAGTAGAAAGTCTTATTTTGTAACAGAGGATCACATTGTGAATGTATGCAAGGCTTGAGCTTGTCCTATTGCTAACCTTCCAAAGAGGTAGGTATATGCCTTATTATCACAGGCCAAAGACAATGGTGAGTGGGTCATTCAGATCATAGGGCACACCTGGAGACCTTTCCGTTTCTGTACCAGCCATTGTATAGGAAATTAATCGATTCATTAGGTTAAATAATGACGTGTACGTATGCTAAGCAATCTGTAAAAGGAATGGTGCATATTATTGGTTTATATTAATTTTTTAAAATCTGAATATAGGGAATAAATAAATATTCTTTATCTTGGGAATTAATTTAAAAAAAAAAATAATGTACACAAAGATAAGTTTCTTTCCAGTTGTCCGTATAAGCATAAAGTGGAAGTTAATAAATACTTAATTTATAAGCTTCTTGAATGCAGGTACATTGTTATATGGAGCACCCGGAATTGTCTCACCTTCTTTATTGGCATCGTAGTTTGACGGTTCGCTTGGTAACTCAGCTTATATACCTAAAATGTAGGAAACTTTTAAAACAGGATTCCTAGCCACGAAATATGATGAAACAAAGCAGAAAGCTCTATGCTCTAATAAATACAATAATAAAGTTATTATTAAAAAGGCCATCACCATTATCTTTCATATTACTACCCAATAAGAATAATGGGTGGGCGTAGGGATTTTACATTCTTTGTCAAATTAATTGTTTGAATTTAGCACGGAACCCTTCTAATCGTTTTTTTTTTAAACATAGAAATGGAGAATTGGCGGTGATATGAAATCAGTAGTGTGTTAACCCGCACCTGTGAAATCTGCTTAGTTTATGCAGCTTCTGCGCGACGGACATTATTATCCATAACGAGGAAAGGTAAAATGTGATATTTTGACATCTAAAGTTCCTCTGGGTTCTGTTAAGAAAACAAAATGAACCCTCGTAGTCGATGTAGCTAGAAGCTTAAATCTATAAGTTTCGAAGGATTTTATTCGTGGTTCAAGTATAAATACATTTTTGTTCTATGGTTATTTCTTAAAAGCATCACACCTCTCTCCCTCTCTCTCTCTCTCTCTCTCTCTCTCTCTCTCTCTCTCTCTCTCTCTCTCTCTCTCTCTCTCTCTCTCTCTCTCTCTCTCTCTCTCTCTCTCTCTCTCTCTCTCTCTCTCTCTCTCTCTCTCTCTCTCTCTCTCTCTCTCTCTCTCTCTCTCTCTCTCTCTCTCTCTCTCTCTCTCTCTCTCTCTCTCACACACACACACTCCCTCTCTCTCTCTCTCTCTCTCTCTCTCTCTCTCTCTCTCTCCCTCTCTCTCTCTCTCTCCCTCTCGTTCTCTATTTCTCCATGACACTCACCCACAACAACACACTCACTGCACTCGCTAGCAGACACACATGATTCCGGATGTGGGCCTTAACGTGATCAACGGTATCAACAAATATTCCATATATTAAGAAAAGTACTATTAACTGGAATAATTGGCCAACTTCCTATTTTTACATAGATTGAATTAAAAATGAAATATTGAAACATGACTCCTTGCAGGCATTGCTACAATCTGCTAACTGCTATAGTCAAAATAATATGCAATAATGTAGTCTAGAACAGGAGTGCCGGCAACTAATGTGTCTTTAACAGACACACACTTACTTATATATGTATGTATGTGTATATATATAAATGTTTTGGTTCTCCCTGATACGGTAAATCTATTAGCCACCTCCTCTGGCGTAATTGAAATTCATTGGATATGGGGGTTGTAGATATGGCAAGGAGTTTTTCCAGAGAAGCTCCTCTTCCGTGACCGTCCCTATTAATAAGCAATTTCCCCGTTGCGAGTGGCTGCCCCATCATTTTATTCTGATTACTCCACTCTGACTTTTATTTTTTTCCCTCTGGAAATTATCACCTGAAAAATGATTAGTTAATGTACTGAACTGATGTAATATTTTTTTATGTCGTTAACTGTGTAATAACAGCTGCGGGGGTTGTCCTATTTGGAGAGATTGGTTAGAAAGAAGTATTTTCTGACCGGGTTGTAAGCCGTGTCTGATGGTCAATTGGTAGTGTGTTGTTGAAGAGATATCTAGGATAATCAGGTTCCATTACAAGGAGATAGGAAAAACAGTACCCTCAAATAAAAGAAATAATTAAATCATTAAGGCTCATCTTTTTTTTCTTCTTTGAATGAACCATTTTCTTTTCTTTGGAGAACATCTTTTAAAGTCAACTGTTAAACTAGCATACATCTTTGGGCGTTATTGATCTTTTATTAAAAATGTTTTTAAAATTTTTCTTACAGTGGGAATTTTCATTTTAACAAACAGTGTTTTTTTTCTGTTAATATTTCAATTAGAACACAATTTAACTTTTGTTACCCGACAACAAATTATTTTTGTTACAAATATTTTACACATTACAGTTTTAGTACTACAAGGTATTATTGACGCTGAGGGCAGATTTTATGTAAATATTATATAATGTTGACATGTGCTTATACCCGTAAGCAATGTAATTTAGAAGCAGATAGCAAATTTTTTAAGAGATTTTTTTAATTTAATGCAACAGCATTTAACGCACTCATACCTCATGCCAAGAACAGAAAGACCTTTCTAGAGAATATATTATTAACCATTAACCACTAGACACTTACTGGCTACAGGAACATTGAATAATTAGATTCCTATCTCGAAAATGTTTATTTTTTCTACTTCTCGTTCGATAATTAACTGTTTCATTCAACACTAAAGATCAAAATAGTTAATGGATGAAATCGGACCAAGAATAGGGAGGGGGAATTGAAACTTTAAAATATCTTCGTAATCTTACGTAGAAGTATAGGATTTGTGATGAGATGATATCACATCAAGCTTTTGCGTGATGGACGTTTTTGTACTTCAATTGATTTCAATGTGTTAAATATGTCCCGTCCAATTCAATTTGATTATTGTTACATTCCTTGTGTTAGTTGCCAAATGTCCTAGGAGTACATCCCGCCTCTCTGGTCGACTGGCTGAGGAAATAGCCGTCCTTCCTAGATGATGACGCAGAGCCACTCCTTCCATCTAATTGGTCCTTTATGTTACACTTCATCCTTCGCATTGACCTAGGAACAAAGGGAGCTTCTATTATCGAGTTAGTTGTAAATGATCTATTCATTCTTTATTATTTCGACTTATCAAAGGTCAGCGTATGGCATTATGAATAGGCGATTATCAAAACGGCATTGATAAACGATTCTGCAGTAAGAAGGTTGGTTAGAGTTATTATTAGTCGTTTATTGCAGGTGTAATCCGTCCACAAAATTAGTGAAATAAAGTGTTTACACTTAAAGTCGATTAAGCTGTTAATTGTGAGTTATTGTCCCTGTTCTAGATATTGGTGTCGTAATTGGTTACATGTAGCTCAGTCAGTACTGGATTTGAATTTACGGGTTAAATTAACGTTCGGTTTGAAAGTATCTTAAATAAAACATACATTCATTACTAACCGACGATAGTTTTCTTAGTTTCAATCTTATTCAGATGTATAAAATATTTATGATTTTTCTAAACCACAAAAAGAGAATACAAAAAGTCTGTCACGCAGGGGCTGCGTAAACTAAGCAGATTTTCCACGTGAAGTTTTACAATAGAGAAATTTCACGAGAACCGAACAGTTACGGAAACGGCCGAACTAGCTTTTGCCGAAAACTCACGAATAGAACCGAAGTTAGCCGATCTCATCTCGTCCGTTATGCACACACAGTAAAAATGCAAATATCTCGGTTAATATTCAAGATAGAGAATAAATGTATAGAACAATACTTATAGCAAATTTAATTTACAATAAGATTGGTTATATACAATTTTTCGATCTGACGTATAGTAACGGAGATATTCGAATTTTCAAAAATCCCCCCCTAACCCCCCCCCTCAGGTCCGATTTTAGCCATTAAGGAACTCCATCTTTATTTTTACATAAAACGTTTAAATATTGAGTTTGGTAACGATCATGCAAAAATTGCGACCGCTAGAGCGTTAATAGGCATATATATATATATATATATATATATATATATATATATATATATATATATATATATATATATAATTTTGAACGGACCTCATTTTCGTCATCTCCTGGGTAGGATCGATGGACATTTGAAGAAAAGTTTTGAAAATCGCGTCATGCGTACCCCTGATTTCCATTAAGGGAAATCTGCTAAAAATCTGTTTTCTATTTAGATGATAACATGTTAGTAGCACATTCTCACTTATTATTTAGAACAGAAATCGTTTATACATTTACAAAGGGCAAATCCAAATGGAAATGCAGTTTCCCTAACATTTATATTTAAGATGAAAATAGGTGTCTTTATGACGAAATATTTAGCAATTTTGAAACAGGGTTTGTTTTATTTAAAATAAATATATTGATGAATAAATCACCTTCATTATCGCCTCATAGATAAAAAATAAAATGATCCCTGAATGTAAGCTGATTTAAAGTTGTACCTTTTATGCTATTGGGAGTGATTGAAGCCATGGAAAATATAGTTCTCCATTGGATTGAAAACTGCCAAACACAAAAGCCAGACACGGCTTAATGTGTGACTTCTCTATAGATATGGAAAATGATTTAACGCTATAGGAAAACTTTTTGTAGATAACCACGTCAATAGGAGCTGTTGAATTTAGCGTAGAAATGAGTGGGAGCGATAAAACACCTTGAATAGGAAGTAAATTAACGACCCGTCCCCTAAACCGCTCAGCAAACCACAACTACAAATATTGATCCTTCGTCCAGAGATGGACGTATTTGCTCTGTTAGGAGAGCAACCAATCATACGAAAAGCACTAGCCAGGACTAACTGCCTGTAATCGACAAGTCTACGTCACTATTAACAAGTTCTGTTATTTATTAAGGATTATTATTTTTAAGTTTGTGGCTAATATTCCATTAAATGTCCTCCCAAATATATAGCTAGGCTGAAAAAAAGTGTCTTATACTCTCTTTATATGAATATTATATATTAATGAATCTCATTTTCGACTTTCCTTCAAATCACATTTGAAGAAATGTTTTGGAAATCGCGCCATGAGTAGAACATTAATAGCTCAGTTCCCTGAAAACGAATGTACTAACAATAAAACAAGATCGGCATTATGTGTATAATATTTATATATTTAAAACTAATTAGTTTAAGGAAGGAACTAATAAGTTAAACATAACTGTACTGAAAGAACTCAAAATTTCACAATCCACGTTATAAATTTGTACAGTTTTAATTTTAATGTTCGATTTAGAATTTAATCTATTAAAAAATTATCGGTATTCGGTACGCTGTGGATAACTCACATTTATTTTATTCTTCAAACTCCAATATTCTGCTTACGTACTTTTACTTGTCGATACAATGATTCAATGTGGTCTTAAAATAAATACATTAGTTATTCGTGATACCCTCCGTGTATCAAGAACGGTATGAATCACGAGTACAAAGTATTTTGATAGCAAAGTTTCCTTTGATACGTTATCATCAGCAACAGTCTGCACTAAACCTCGAGGACATCAAATCTAAAATGAACGAAAATTTTATTTAAAATTATTCACTGACAAGAATACAACCAATAGAAAATTACATTTTAGGTGTATTGTGTGTGTGGGTTTTCTGTTCATTCCATTAGCTAGTTCTTGGGAAATCTACTTTCTTTACGCTGCATGGCAGTCTCATATATTGATAATCTAGTGGCAATAATAGATATAATTTAATAGACTTTTTTAAGAGCACTAGAAAAATCATTTATTTAAATAAATAATGATAGGTTTCATAGCAATGAGAAGAAAAATATGAGCGGTTATCGTTAAAACATGGAAGGAATTATTGTATATTTATTAATGTGAATATTATGTAAAATAAAAACGTTTTTGATCAGCTCGTATTATGAGGCGAAAGCATAAAGTAGTAATCACTTTCTGTGAGGGATCCATCATTCCTGGTTTAGATTATCTACGTATACCACTATTGTCTACCCAGGGTGGGACTAAGGAATTCATTTAATAAGTCGGTCACTAATTAAATTCTTATTGCCCAGACAGGAATCGAACTAACAACTGAAGGCTTGTCCCAAGTGAATCTAGACCAACGCCTTAGCTGACATCACCACCCTCAGCCCAAAAATATATTATTGACCATGTGCTTTGTTAAATTTTTATCAGGGTGTCGTTATATTATGTAGGACGTTGGTAATAATGCACTTGGTAAACCTAGTGTCGCAGGGTCTTTTCTCAGTCTGACAATAGAAATGTTTATATTGAAGAGTTCGCCACGCTATATACTTCGTCCTCCCCTAGCTGGAATAGGATGCTAAACTGTATAATACCCATCTCGATTAGTCATAGTAGCATAAAGTCAACAAATAAAATCTATCTATATGAAATGTAGGCGCTAATAAATAACTTTGTTTTATAAGTCTAAAAAATCAAATCGTAATCACGGCTTTTATAAGTGTAATAAACTTTATATGAATAAAATTATTATTATTATTAGCGAAACTCAGTAAACAAAAACAAGATAATCTCAATGTTATAATCAACTGGAAAGTTTTACTAATCAATTTTAACAAAGATTTATCAGAATTGTACTCATGATGCGATTTCCAAAACTTCCAATTATATCCATCGATTCTACCCAGGAGATGACGAAAATGAGGTCCCATCAAAAGTATAATTTATAATATAATAATATGTATATAATGTAATAAAATTAAATATATAGCTGAGGCATGTTTTGTTGTTGACCGTTACCGAACTGGCTTATTTTATTTAAAGGAATTTAATTTTGTCCATTATTGCTCTAATACAGTTAAACGTTAACTAAGTAATTTTTTTATCTATTATACTGATGCATTTGAAAGGACCTTAGATAAATCTTCTGTGCTAGTGGGGCTGAAGGACTTCACATAGCGCCTGACAAATACATTTTTTAAGTTATTTTAAGTCCTCAACAATTTCGGAGAGCCATCCTTAAAAATCCCCGAAACTTGGTGAAAGGAATTTATAATTATTTGCCAGACGTCAGTTAATCACTCTGTCGTAAAATAATAGAACACAAGATAAAAATAAAATTAATCTATAAAATAAAAAATATAAACAAACAAGAATATATTCCTTTAATGGATGTTTTACATAATGTATTATGATGTTGGTTATAGGTGGGTCAAAGTTTGTTGTTTCTTCTGAGCAAACATCATTAAAAAAGTCTCTGGTGATGCTATCAAATTTCTAATGACTATATTAATTGGATAATATCGAGTGACCTCAGTTCACCGGCTAATGCGACGAATTAGAAAATTACAGGGGAATTACCTCTCCTATAATTGAAGCACGTCCAGCGAATTACACGATTTTTGAAGTAACAACTAACTGTTAGTAAATTTCCATGAGTGAAATCAACTATCGAGTTTGTATACACGCGATTTTCGAAAGTTTTCTGGATGGTCATCAGTACAAATCAGTTTGCACTCTAGGAGGCAATATGTTCCTTGGCTTTCATTAACGTCATTCTAACAAGCCTTGTAAAACTAAAGGTTAAATCCGAACAAGGAGGAGTGGGGCATTAGAGAATGGGTAAAATTCAAGTTCGCATGTTTTACCTTCTTGTCAGGCTTCTCCCTGAAGCTAAAGATATGGTTTTATAATTTAAAATAGCTAAGAAATATATTATCCCCCAACCCATCTTATTTTAGTAGAATATTTGGAAGTTTATTTGTTGTACGTACACACATACACACAGTAAGATCGGTATATAATTGAAAAAGAAATTACAAAAATTGCTTCGTGAATACTTCCTGAATGGCATCTTTAAACTTTTTTTTTCTATGCAACTATTTCAACCAAGGTTTATTTAAATGATCTCGAGGACGGTACTGCAATTTCTCAGTTGTTCAGCAGAATTGATATATAAGAATGTCAATAAACCCAAAGTGAATAGTATAAATGCAATTTTTTTTTGGCGTTAGTTAATGTACATCTTATGCTCCCCCGCCAACTCGAGTACCCAAACAATTATAATTGTTTTAGGGTTAATTTCTGATCCAAAGTGGCTCTCCCACTTCTGAACCTGGCTTGATCATCGCTCATGGGTTTAACTATTATCACTATTATTCATAGTATCTAGCTAAAACTTTGCAGGGATACCCCGCTATAAGCCGTTAAATTAAAATAGCAAGGTGTGGCCAATTTGGAGAATCTTCGAGAGAACAGCCTATAGCTGTAAGAATGAGAGTTGGAGGTATCCAGGATATTCATGTTCGACTCCTGACAGTTACAACAATTCCCCCATTAATTTAAAATCATTAACTATTTGTTAATGGTGTTAGTGGGTTGGTGGTGGTGGTTCTAACAAAATCAATAAAATACTGAGTGTTACTCTTGATAGGAGTATCCTCCTTTAAGCAGTTGGTTGACAATTATTTACCCTTTTCAATAAATCGAAAAGTGGCGTCGTAGTCTAGAGAATAATTCTTAGTATTATTTTTTTTTCCCCTAAATTTTTCTTTATAATTTTTTGTTGTTTGTTTAATCTGCATTCTATTTAGATGACATTTTAAAAACTGTCGTGTAGTAGTTTTACGTATATGTTATTTTTATTATTATTATTGTTTATAGCTTTGATATGGCTGTTTTAAAATATCCAGTTGAAGTGTATTTATGGCTTTTTCATGTCAACATGTCTGAGATAAAAGAATTTCAGATGAATTTAAACAGGTTTCTCTTCTCTCCCCCCCCCCTCCCCCCTCCACGTTCATAAATTGTTCTAGTGCTTGGAACCTTAATAGTCTTTCACCATTTCCTCCTTCTTCCTAAGAATTGTTTGCATGGATCGGAAGCCATTTGTTTAGTACGTAATTAGTGTATTGATATGCCGGAACTACATGTCAAAATTCAGTGAGGAGCGAAATATTTTATTTTTCAAATTAAAGTAATTAAATTATTCAAGAGAGTCTGATAATAAATCCCATCAATTGGTATGGTAAAGTGGTATTACTTCATCGTGAACAGAATTGTGAATTAAGAATAGAATGGATATTGCTTGCTGGTCAAGGACACGGCATGTATTAAGCCTCATTGCCTTCATTGTCATAAATATGCCTTATTTAGGAAATTCCTATTCTGACCTTGACATTATGTTCCTAAGCCACTAAAAGAAGACATTATCTTTCATTACCTTTGGAAAATCGATTGGCTTCTAAATCACATCGAGTTATACAGTTCCCAGTTTAGCCAGATAGTACGACTGACTGAATATTCATCGGGCAAGTTATCAAGAAGGAATATCTTCACGATAGTCGTAATCGTGTGGGTAAGGCCAAGGCTGTATCTACAATAGCAACTGTAACGAACTTATCAGCCGCAAAGCTGGAATATTTTATCATACTATTTGAGGAAACTGACCAAATGGATGCTTCGTATAAACTTTCACCTTCTAAATAATGGGACTTAAGTACAAGAGGGTTGCTTCTAGACTTTAATTGTAAGCTGTTGAAGGGGCCAAGAGACAGGTAATGGATGGTATGGCATCTGATTTATGTATGGCTCAATAGATAGTTACTACACAAAATCCTTTAGACAAGCATTCTCCAATTCTGAAAGGATCACCCATAACCCAACTATCTCAAGGAATTGGTGAGGTGTTAAGTGAATTTTGTCAATCTGGATTTAAGACCGTACTAATTTCACATAATTAAAATAGGTTCACTTCATTTCGGAATAAGGGATACTAGTAAACATTTTAAATGCTGGCATTTACTTAAAGTATTCGACGAAAGAGACGATATATTGAAGCAGTATGAGTCATTGACAAATCGTCCCATTAAAATATGCTTTGTGAAGCGATTTTGAGAAGTAATTACCCAGGCAACGAAAAATCAAACCATTAAAAGGACAATGAATTTAGTGAATTAGCTTGTTGTGGGAGCAAACTGTTTTTTTTTCTTTTACATGAAACTATGCAGGAAGAAAAATGTATTCCTTTTACAAATAACTACTACGTAATTAGTTATAATTAAATTAATTCTATGAGCGTGCTTTTTGATTCTGTAAACATGTTTTTGATCCATTCAAGAATGCTTTTGCATTATTTCGTTTAAAGACTTTTTTTTTTTTTAATTTCAGAATCCATTCCTTTCCCCGTAGACTTGTTTCAACGATCATTGGGTTGACTACAACTTTTATGCCGTAGCATTTTCTTATAAAATGTACCGTTTCTGAAATAAAGATTTGTGCATTTTACGACTAAACGATGCGTCAAATCGAGAAACTCATCGATACAAACCCGTTTTAGAATTTGATATTCTACAATAATCCACCATAAAAGGTAGGTCATGCCATTGGAAATTCCAAAGTTGTGGTCACAGGAGAAATACTGGAGGAGGTTATGAGGTGGAATATGGACTGAAAAGAGTCTTCAGGGGTTACAATTACGGCACACCAAATCTCAACCTCGTATTAAAATAATTAGACTTTTTAGAGGGGCGGCATGGGACGTTGGGACACCCTGCATATATACATGCCTGTCTATATATAATTAAAAATTCTTGTAGTTTGGCAATACAAATTGAATGAAACAAATATATAACAATACTAAATTGGCCAATTTTTATTGATGACGATTCACGGTTACTAGTACCAGAACCTAACTATCACGTACATTCGGACCTTGAGGTAGATTAACTTTGATTGACGGTCACATTGATGGCAGCTAGTGATTTCTGAAAGAAAGACAATATTCCTCTCAGGAACAATAAGTCACTCCATTGCACTACACTAGAAGCATTATTGTTTGGATGGATCACTTGAAAGTGGCATTTTCGTATCCTTGGCCTACAAGAGATAATCTAATTTGAGATTACTATCGAAAATCATTTGGTATTAGCCGATTGACCCTCCTTGGACCCATTTTAACAATTTTCGGCGTGACGTCTGTACTTTTTCTATAACTTCAAAACAACTAGTCTTGTAATTTTGAAATTTCATATTTGGAATTGGTGCACTCCTGTATTGACAAAGGGGGGAGACTGAGTTTCAAGCTTTGGAAATTTCTCAGTACGTATAACAGATAAGAAACATTTGTGTAGTACCTTTTTTATTTATCATGAAAAGATTAATAAATTATTTACACATTTTTCAATCCAGTGGATTGTAACGGAGATATCGTAAAGCACATAAATGAAGTGCTATCAATTATTTTTTTTCTTTAATTCAATAGGAGTCCAAGAAAGTCATCTAGTGCCCACGCAAGATTTTTTTCTGTATTTACCAACTCACGGTTTCTATTTTATTTACTTTTATAATACTTTGAAGAAAATTGAAAAATCATGAATATTTCATTATGTGATAAAACAAATTGTTACGTTGGAATATAACGAAAACTACTTGCTTTGTATGTAGATACGTGCGTTCTATACTTGGAAGTTTTGCGTTTTATTGTCGTACATGAGCAACATCTATTGTCGAACATTGATAATTTCTGTATATTTCAAGTGTTTCTGTTGGGACATTTATTAATAGTTTTATATGTATATCATGATTTTTGTTTACGTCGTAATAATGGAATAATTTGGCGATTTAATAGTAGTTATGCCATTTATATCAATTATTTGATATCTAATGGTGTGTGGTTTATTGTGTTCGATTTCTGTTTTTCATTTCATTTCTGTTCTGTGTTTTTTATTTCTGTTTTGTATCCCATGTCTGTTTTCGGTTTTCCATTTTTTTTTATGTTCCATTTGGGTCATTCCATCTCAAATCAACCAAAAAAAAAATGATTTCGACACCCATGATTTCAGATTTTGCTGAATTTTATTTTGGGGGTTCTATTCATTGATTTAAGAAACCATACCAAATATTTTTGATATATCTTTAACGGTTTGGATTTTATGGCCTCTTAAAGTTTTGTGATTTTAGTGTTTTCTATCGATTAGGAACTGTAAAGTTAATTTGTTTTCATTTCAAAAATAATTTGTAACTTTCTTATTTACGAACCAATTTTGATGGAATTTTTTGTGTGTATTCATAAATATATTTAAAAACAATAAAAAAATAAACTAAGGTACCAAGTAAGTATTTGTGGACAGAAAAAAATTGCAAAGTGTCAATTTGAGCTTTTCATAAAGCAAATATATAGTTTCATGTAAAATTGAATATCTCCAAAAGGGAAAAGGATAATCATGGAAATCTTTTTTTATTTATGTTCTAAGACATATGACCTACCACCTAAAACAATAAAATTAATGGTTATTTGACCCCTTCATTGTTTATTCCAAGTTTAAAAATAAATATATAGAAAAATTTAGAAATTTGTAAGAAATGATAAATAAAGAAAGAAAATGATAAATAAAGGTATCTAAAAAGATAGTTTACATAGGTTTATTGTACAATAAATACAGTTTACATTATTGTTTACCCCAGTTAAGTGTACTTTAATATATACAATTCTTATGGTTGTTTTGGTCAATTTTCTTTACAATTTTAAAGTATCGTTTAATTTTGCTTCAACACTTGACATACATTGTTGAGAAAACTGGTACTTTCTTCCTTTCATTGTTTTTGGAGATTCCACAGTCGTAATAATATGAAGAATGGGTACAGCACATATATCCTCCTTTTTAGGCCAAGAAAATGATGCTGAAGGTCCATGGGGATGAAGGAACTGTACTGTGACATCTTGTTCTTTGGTGTTCACCTCACTCACCGTGCCAAAGTACCACAATCTGTCATATACACAAGCAATGAAACATCCTGGGCTTAAATCTTTCAATGTTACATGACTCTTTGGTCGATTGTTCAATAAATAAAAGTGAGAGCTGGTTTTTCGTCCTTGCTAATTCTTCGAGCCTCATTGGTTCCGGTTTCATCTATTGGCTGAAAGTTGTGAAATGATCTTGTCCCTAGAAGAGTTTGAACATCTTTGAAGTGGCCTTCCAAAGCAGGACGAGTTATTTCAACTATTTCTTTAGATATGAAGATAAAACTGACTTTTTCTATTCTGGTTTTGCAAAAGTCAAACAATTGAGCCACTGATATTATTTGGTTTTCTAAGGGTCTTTGCAAACTTTCCTTCCGAGCTAATCGTTTCACTGTACCTCCAATTCCATCACATTCTGTTTTACCATGACTAGTAGCAAAAAAAGACCATTGGGCCCGAATTTCAAAATCTTTCTCATGTAGGCACAGATTTATGAAATTGTACTTATTTTTGCACTGAGCAGCACACCCATCACTGAAGTAATGAACTTTCTTGATATGTGGGGGGTTTTCTTTCAAAAATTCAATCATATATTTTTGGTTTTCATACACCATACTTACATCGTGTTTGAGGTCATCAGATATAATGCATGGGGTAGGACAATATTTTTCTCAGTTGCATCTTTGCAGTGTATGATGACAGGATCCTGGAACACTGTATCATTTCTGTTCTATCTGTGGACACCCACTGAATGTACTTAATGACGTCTTCCTCGTCATAGTCTTCGAATTTTGATTCTAAAATTTTAATGAGTTGGTTTTTTGAAATTTTCATGCCTGAACAAGCCAGTGAGCCTGTTGAGGAAGAGATTTTTCTTGTTACAACTTGATTAGTTTCTTTACATTGTACAGCTGCAGTTTTATGAATTAAGATAACTTAAATACCACTGTTTTAAAATTAACTTTAAGTATATACCATTAACTATTTTACTTCTGAGCTCTTAGTTACATTTATTTATCATTTTCTTTTAATTCTTACAAATTTCTAAATTTTTCTATATATTTATTTTTAAACTTGGAATAAACAATGAAGGGGTCAAATAACCATTAATTTTATTGTTTCAGGTTGTAGGTCATATGTCTTAGAACATAAATAAAAAAAGATTTCCATGATTATCCTTTTCCCTTTTGGAGATATTCAATTTTACGTGAAACTATATATTTGCTTTCTGAAAAGCTCAAATTGACACTTTGAAATTTTTTTCTGTCCACAAATACTTACTTGGTACCTTAGTTTATTTTTTTATTGTTTTTAAATATATTTATGAATACACACAAAAAATTCCATCAAAATTGGTTCGTAAATAAGAAAGTTACAAATTATTTTTGAAATGAAAACAAATTAACTTTACAGTTCCTAATCGATAGAAAACACTAAAATCACAAAACTTTAAGAGGCCATAAAATCCAAACCGTTAAAGATATATCAAAAATATTTGTAATGGTTTCTTAAATCAATGAATAGAACACCCAAAATAAAATTCAACAAAATCTGAAATCATGGGTGTCATGGTGTGGTTGAATTGATGTGGAATGACCCATTTCTGTTTCTTGTTTCCATTTTGTTCTTGTGTATTCCATTTCTGTTTTCTGTTTTTGTGTTTATTTCTGTATTTCGTTTCAGTTATGTTTTCTGTTCCAATTTCTAGTTCAATTGCAGTTATGTTGTTTTATTTTCGTTTAAATTAACTTTGTTTCGTTTTAGCAGATTTCCCTTAAGGGAAATCAGCTATTGAAATCGTACTCATGACGCGATTTTCGAAATTTCCTGCCCAGGAGATGACGAAAATGAGGCCCGTTTAAAACTGTATATATATATATATATATTTGTCTGTTACCACTCTAGCGGTTGCAATTATTGTTTAATCGTTACCAAACCCGATATTTAGTCGTTTTATGTAAAAAAAAAGATCAAGTTCGTTAACGCCTGAAATCGGGACAGGGGGAGGGGGGGTTTAGAAGGGAGGATTTTCGAAAATTCGAAATATCTCCGTTACCATACATTTGATCGAAAAATTATATAGAACCAATCTTATTGCAAATTAAATATACTATAAATATTGTTATATACATTTATTCACTATCCTGAATATTAACCGAGATACTTGCATTTTTCAGTCTTCAGCCATCAGCAAACCGCCACGTCTACTCATGTTACATAAAGAATACTCTGCTACATAATAAATATAATCGCATTGTTAAAAGTTTAAACACCAAAAATTGTATTGAAAAGACCTTTATTATACGAGATACATGCAAATATGTCCTGGTGCCCCCCCCCCCCATCCCCTCTTAAGGGTTTGGACTACTAAAATTTGATTGATTATTCTGACTCATTATTAATTACAGTACTAGATATAGTAAATAGTTCTCAACAAAATTAATATGTTATATTCTTATATATTTCAGTAATTGTTTTTATTTCCGGTGTGAGGCGGCTGACCTGTTTGTTTACATTTCTAACCTAACGCTTCCTGTCGGCAGGTTATTGAAATTATATGAAACATTTCTTATTTCCGTTTGTATTGATTCCCGGAAGTGTTGTGTTACCACTATGTAGATGTATGTATTACTAAATTTCACCAGGGAAATCTGCTTAGTTTACGCAGCCCCTGCGTGACGGATTTTTTAAATTTTATACAGTTTTTTTCCTAGCAACATAGCCACAGTTGCGAGTTAGGAAGCTCCAAATAAATAAATAATGGTGTGATGCTATAACCTAAAAGGCTAGAGAGAAAAAATATATGTATGTATGTATGAAGGACATCATGGGCATTACTGAGTTAGAATGTTCATAGGAATAAAATACTTAATCTCAAAATCAATTAACATTATTATGCTCTTATATCTCTAGTAGTTTCCATTTTATAACATTAGGAAGCTCCTTTCCTAAAATACTTCCCCTATAACTTTAAATACAAGTAAACCGAAACAGGTCATTGGATTAAGGCCTACTAAAGGCTTAGGAATTTCAGAACATATTAGTTGCTATTTCCTATGACTAAGCTAATGATGTAGATTCTCTGGAAGGCTTTAGAAACCTTCCTCTCTCCCTAGTAGATCCCTACAATATAATTTGCCAACCAAGCAGTTGCAGATAATTTAAAAAAATATAGCAAAAAGGACAAAATTTTATTTTCCATAATACACAAAATTCATAGATCAAGATAGATAGTAGAATATTATTTTTCTAAACGAAACATTAAATAAATGAAATCCGGAATTAAAACGCTTTTGATAATTTTTATTTGATCAAAATTCATTGACGGGAAAGGTGATAGAAATACGAAATTGCAAATTTCCATTTATATATGTACATACCCGAAACCTCCGACTCTCTCTTTCTCTCTCTCTCTCTCTCTCTCTCTCTCACACACACACACACACACACACACACACACACACACACACACACACACACACACACATATATATATATATATATATATATATATTAAACTTTTAAGAATTTGAACTATACTATTTTTACTACAAGGAGTTGAAAATAAATTTTCTTTTTTTGAGTTCAATGGAATTAACTGCTTTGGATTTCCCTGAATCTTGTTTAACTAGTTTCGGAGTAACTTCTGCGCGTATGTAAGTACCTTACATTACAGAAAAATGGTTAACCTTAGAATGTTGAAGTTGTATATTTAGGTTTGACGTAATGTTTTGATGTTTACCTCCTCTTTTGGGTGAGAGGAGATCTAGAGGGGGTCTAAAACAAATTTCAAATTTCTTTTTAAAATTTGTATGGGGTCATTTTTGTTTCCCATTAAAATATGTACGAACATAAATTTGTCATTACTATTAATGTAACTATGCAGGCCTTGAGGTAATAAATTACACCGAAAAGTCTGCAGCAAACTGAAGTAGTTTTATTTCAACCTTAGTGACTGACAACCCCATCACATATGGATAGCTCCAACCACGGTCATCACAAAGAATATTGAACAAAGAGTGTTTTTATCGTCTTCAAATTGAAATATATTTTGGGCACTGGCCAAGTCATTCACATGCCAGCTACGACAATAAAGTAATTTCCCTTAACTTTTAGAAAATAATTGTGCGATTACCAAACCAATTACTCCGTAACAGCTGATTGTTGTTAGCATTGTTTTATAAAGTAATTTAGCTGAATATTTTTACTTTAATATATGAATATTAACATTGGTTGACTGCTTCTTTCCTTTTCGGTTTTCTTACCTTGGACAGTAGTCTAGTTCGAGTGTAAATGTCCAGGGCGTATAAAGTAAGCAGATTTCCCACGAGTTGGAATAGCTAAAACTCCCCCCCCCCTCCACCCCTCTCCTGATCCGATTGAGAACATCATTAACAAATTTTATCTTTAGCTATATATAAGTCGTTTAAATACTGAGTATGGTATCGATGAAGTAAATATTGATATCTTTATTCATTACGTCAGGTTGAACATATTTAGACGTACTCACATAGTAAAGGTTCATTGAAAAAATTCCATTTGATATTAATCAACAAATACGAATTTTTATCGCATATATGCCTATGGTTAGATAGGGAAAAAATAGAACAATTTTTAACAAGATTGGTTCTTACACATGTTTTTTACCCAGTTCACAGTAACGATCAGACAGAACTTTTCTACCACTAGAGTAAATAACATTTTACTGCATGTTTGTCAACGTATATAATCTCCGCAACAAGACCCGACACTTAGTTACTAATTTTATTTTAAATAGGGTTTGAAAGCTCGTAAAACGACTTATTAATATCTTCAATTACTTTTTATTCTTTTTAAAAACTTTTTTTTCGATTAAAATGATAAAATTTTGATGATGTGAAGACGGCTAGAAAGACTAAGGATTGATTACATCGTTCTGAAGTCCTTGTTATGAAGGTACCGCTTATCCTGGAAACTGTTATCTAACTTTATTTCGGGCCTATGTTCCCAATGGAAGGTAACTGTTTAGTATAATTATGGACTATGCTAGTTTTCTCTGGCTCTACTCCTCTTATACTTAACGCCTAACGTTGTAATCATTTCGCCTCCGAAATTCTTAACTGTGTTAGTTAAAATCTAACTTATCTTCAATAGGAGTGATAATTACATGACCAACACTTTTGAACTCAGTAATGATACACCGTTGAAGCTTTCTTGTCCATGCTATTTCACTGCCTGCCCACGATAGTGGAAATTTTATGGACGATTGCCTAGCGTAACATTCCAGCTAATTAGAAGCCAACAATTTATTAAGGCTAAGGAACTTCAAGCTTAATATAATATTAGCTAACGGAAGACATTACTTGCATTTCTAATCTCGACACCCTTTTATATTTAAAACACGCCATAATACCTATGCATATACTATGTTAATACATATAAAAAAAAAAAAGGTTTTACGATTAAAAAATAATTGTTTTATTTACAAGGTTTATGCTCCAAGCAATGATCTCTTAGGAGGTGTCTAATTCAATTCAATGTTTTTGTATGAATTTATAAAACGTAAAAAACTTACTTTGGGGCTCAGGTTGGCCGTGCGAGTTAAGGTGTTGGTCTTAATCTCGCGTGGTTGACCTAGAGTGGTGGGTTAAATTCCCGCCCTGGGCAGCAGAAATTTATTTAAACTCCTTAGGCCCATCCTAGCTAGAAAAGGGATAAGGGATGTAGATAATCCATCCTGATTAGCCATAGTAGCACAAAGTGGATGTAAATAATAATAAATAAAACGTAATAAAGTTATGGCATAGAAAACAAACCACGACCAATTTTATAAAACATAGAAATATTAAAATTGAATACCTTTGTGTTTACCCTTAAATAGAAAAATAATCAAGCCGGAAAAAATTCACTATGTTAACAGTTGTTCATAAGAAAACATTTTCTGAACCAAAAGTGTGTCCTCTAAGATATAAAGTGGCTTAAAATGTTGTTCAAACCAACATTTTATTTTATTTGTCGTGGCATTAATTAATAATTATAAATAATAATGTGAATAATTTTGTATAACACAGGAAAAAGTATTGTAAATGACTGAGTAAAATCTGTCAACTTGGCTCCCTAGGCCAATACACTAACCACTATGCCAATCATAAAAGCGACCATTAAAATGATGAATTTTTCGCTGAAGACCAAGATGTTCACATTATATCGAAACTCCACGCTCTATTGCAGCGGTTTAAAGAGGTGATAATTGAGCCGTATATTTACAAACATGTTTATAAAACCCCCTTTGGCCACAATCCCAATAGCTGATATTTCATTTCAAAAAATTGCGTACCACGTGATAGGACCAAGATGTTAATCTTCAAACGGCACCTGTTTGTCAGTGATTACATAGTGTCGCTACGACGAATAAACAAATAAGAGTGCTAGAGACTTATTTTGTCTTTTTGTAAACCAATAATTAAAAAAGTCTGTCACGCAAGTGCTGACTAAACTAAGTGGATTTCTCATGGGCTGGTGCGACATACTACTTACTTATTCCAGCTTATCAGACACTCGTCAACATTCGATGAGCAATGGTGCGGAGTTTACCGAACACTGACAAGAAAGTATTAATAACTACTTAATATTTGACTTAAGAGAAAACGTATAGAATGACAATGCTAGAGCAACATGATTGGTTTTATAACATTTTTCGATCCGACTAATAGTAACGGTGATATTTTGAATTTTCAAATTCCCCGCCACTCCGGGTACGATTTCAGCCATTAAGTAATATGATCTTTAGTGTAGAATAAATCAGGTAAATGTCGGGAATCGTTTAGAGCAAATAAACTTTTTCGATTTAAGAACGTAAAATCTTAAATGTTCATCACACGAAGTATTTATATCACGCAAGAAAAGTTCAATGAAAACAATATTTGGTATGTAATCTTCCAATAAAGTGGTGCACGATACAACAACATTATTAGACAATTACATCTGCTAGAATATGTGTTTAATACGTTTCACGACTGACTCGCACTTACTGGAGAAGAGGAACCCTACTGCCTACACTGTAAACTACCTATAAAACAAATACTAACTGACTGCTATCTAAGGACTCACATAGTTCCACCATAAACTTTCGCTGAATTACTACATGACCGTAGCAAGTAAATAGACCGCGTATTACACTACTTGAAACATTATATTTTCAAAAAATTATAATGTAGGACAATACTGAAAATATTTACAGAAATGAACCTACTTACGTAAATATAATAAAGTGATTATAGGAATTTAACTGATTCGTCGCTAAATCGTCCCAGTCGCGAAATGCGATTATTGTAAGAATAAATAAAAATAAATAAATGTTTCGAACCGACTTATAAAACAGAGATATTTCGAATTTTAGAAATTCTCCTCTATAAACCCCCCCTCCCCCTGATTCGATTTCCAATGTCAATGCGGTCTTTAGTATTATATAAAACGTTGATATATCGATTTTTGAAATGATGAAACAGAAATTACGACCGCTAAGGCGGCAACAGAAAACCATATATATAAGTATATATATATATATATATATATATATATATATATAATTTTGAACAGATCTCATTTTCGTCATCTCCAAGGTAGGATCGATGGACATTTGAGGAACGATTTCGGATATCGCGTCGTGAGTGCAACCTCAATAGGTTATTATTTCCCTTAAAGGAAACATATGAACATAACACTTTCTGTGAGCAGTTCGTTGTTATCAAGAATACATGATGAATTAAGGCGATACTAGATTGTTTACTTTTTTTTTTTATTATAAGAAGAAATGTTGCGTGTAAGCATTAGGTGCATCTGTCTGATGGATTGGCGTGCAGACAATCTCTAATCATAGCATCCCAGGTAGAGGGTGTGGCGGCTTTAATGCATATCTGCTTCCCTACTAGTCTATACTTAACAGTATTCGGAGATTCTCAACTTTATATAACGGGAATTAAACTTTTCTTTTATTGCCTGTACAGTTTATAGTCTTCAAGAGATAAGAACCCTCATTATCATCTCACCAGGTTGTCAATCTGACTCATGCTGAAAACATAAAAAATAGAAATTGGAATGAATAAGAAGATTATCTGACACATTCATGTATGTAAGATAAAATGTTTTCCAATGTTAATTATTTATTTTCAATTTCAGTGTACAGTGCATTGTATGAGGCAGATGTACGAAAGAATGCGCAATTCCACAGCTGAAGTCCATTATTATAACGGAAGAATACTATTTATGCAACCACTCATCTTCAGGGTTCTTAATGCTGTTCCTTGGTTATCTGGGCATTGCTAGACCTAGCGGAAATGAATGATATAAATGAAGTGTTTTTAAGAAATGAGTGAATGGTATGATACTGCATGGTGAGACCAGAATCTAGGCTAATCAATTATAGCTGTGCACTGTTGAGGTCAAGAAAGTACTGAAAAAATAAAACAATTCATGGGGAAGGAGGTACGTTTTGTTCTTCAATCCTGGCTGTAATATCGTTGTCTGAAAAAAGTATAAAACAAGCTGTAAATTATATCATAATCAAATGATTGGAACTTGAAGGTTATATCCATCGGTGAAAAATCAAATGTCATTCAGAAACAACTTATTGCCACAAATATCAAAATAATATCAGCCTAGTTCCCTGAGGATAACTTTCTGGGGGGGGGGATTCAGAGATAAAAGATGTTTTGAAATACTAACCTTTTTCACTTGAACTTTTTTTCTAAGTCCTCCTTGAACTCTAAGAGTGAGATATAAGCCACAGAATCATATTCTTTGGAATTTTCAGTCATTTATTGTCTATAACTGAAAAATACCTGACCTACAACTATGTTAATTTGTCAAGTTTCATTTTAATCGTTTGTGATCAGCTGTTTTTTAAAGGAGGGCAAGAGTTGTCAACCGTTCATATTGTCTTTATTTCCTTTCTTTTTTCTTTTTTTTTTTTTTTAATCTAAGTCTTTTGCTAGCATATAAAAGGTTCGTCGTCCATTTAGCAAAAATAGCCCTTATCGAGCGAATTGCTGGAGGAGTCACGCAACAAATTAAGCATTGGAATCTTACAGGCACTAAAAATAGGTCCCTTCTAAATGCCTGTGAGTGATGATGGAGGCTGTACTTTAGTATTAAGAAAGGAATATATCATTTACGACATTCCGGATGTGTTCGTTCTTCTGCTCCAAAGACTCAGGGTTACAGAAGAAGAAAATAAATCCTACTAAACACTGTTAAAAAGGACTAAACGGAACCAGATGTAAAATTAATGAGTCCCGTCACTCATTTCTTTCTTCTGTATCCTGAAACGATGTTTTTATGATTCCTGAGGTTCCCACGACCGCATAATTGTCCCTACAAAGATATTATTATGTGTCATGACTCATTTATTTATATGACCTCATACAATCCGTCAGTATGTTTGAGGGTACACGCTCATAATGAAATGTTATTATTATATATTACCAAATGCAATTTATATATATATATATATATATATATTAACGTCAATTTTTTGCTAATCTGGCTAATTTGGACGGGTTTTCTACAGGTTACCACACTTTTCTAGCCAGGGTAGAAACTAAGAATTTTATTTAATGAGTTCGTCATTAAATATATTCATATCGCCTAGGCGGGAATCGAACTCGCCACTCTAGGTTTACCATGTGACATTGTACAAATAGACAAATATCAAAGAATGTTTTCAAGTCGACTAATACTCTTAGTTTCCTAGTTAGGTTCAGATTTATTTATTATACCAAATTATCACTATCAAGCATCATCAAAACCTAGGATGTATAGAAACAATAATAATACGATTTTCATAAATTTGTTCAAATGTCCATCGATCCTCCAGGAGACGACGGTGATCATGTCCGCTCCAACCATGTAAATAGATATCAATTGAAATTGTATTATTTATTAACGTCCACTTTTATGCAACTAAGCCTAATTGGGACGGGTTCTCTACAGATTACCACCCTTTTCTAGCCAGGGTTGGACTAAGGATTTTACTTGATGAATTCCGTCACTAAATAAATTCCTACTTCCCAGGCGGGAATCGAACTCGCCACTCTAGGTTTACCATGTGAGATTAAGGCCAATGCTTTAAATCACACGGCTAACCTGAGCCCCATTGAAGTTTTAAATATATCTATAAGTATAAATCTTTTTGCGTTTAGTAGGAAAATGGCTGAGATTGCTAAATCAAAACACAAAAGAAGTATGCCATTTTTACTAATTGGCCTTTTGGTAATTATTTCCGTATTTTGCATGACATTAACATCTATTGGAGATTTTAACATGACTGTCTGCTTATTTTTAGTAGATACTAGATTTAGATATATTTTTAAATGGGAGTATGTGTAAGTATTAATTGACACCCTGTTTCTAACTTGACTGACACTTCGAATGTACGGAAGCAAATATGTTTACACTGGTTTTGCTCTATAGATTACGTTAATTGTCTGCTTTATTTGTTCTGCAATTAGCAAATTTGTTTTCTTGCATCCAACATTGAAGGTTGCTAATCGCTTCGACGCAAAGCAATGAAATAAATACATATGCTTGCAATTTTAAACTTAAGTTATGAATTTTCACAAAACTGAACAATATAATTACATAATATGAATCAATTTAGTGTTGTGTGCTCGTATTGAATTCTGCCAAAACTATATCTACCCGTCCGTGGATTAGTTCGCACTATACATATATATTCTTTTTAAGCACATTTCCCTTAAGAGAAATCAGCTATTATGGTTGTACTAATGACTGGATTCTTTAAAAATTTCCTCAAATGTCCATCAATACTACCTATGAGATGACGAAAATGGGGTCCGTTTAAAATTATAAATATATATTCATATGGAGGAGGGGAGGGGGAATTTTGAATATTTTAAACATCTCCATGTCGGATCAATATATTGTACAGGATCTACAATGTCCTATAAGAAAGTGTTGTTATATACACATTTTCTCTATCATACATATTAACCTAGATATTTGAACGCCTATTAATGTCATATTAACAATAAGCTGGTGTATGAAGTACTTACTGTCTTCTAACTACTGTTTCCAGAGACCGTTTTTATTGAATTCTAAAACTCAGGTTAAAACAATTTTTTTTTAAATGCATTACACACGCCAATAATGTTTTTAAAGCAAAACCATAGGATTTTATCACATCATTTTAGTTGCATTAAAGTCTCCATTTCGTAAGAATAGGAAGGCCCAGAAACCAAGACTTGGAACTTGAGTTTGAGATAAGAAGTCAAACATGTAATGATGTTTAGAATAAACATTCTAAGACTTACTTTAATGGTATAAACCCTATGAGTAGAAGTAGGGGTTAACTTAGCTGAAAAGAAAAAATAAGACCGTCACCCAGGTGCAATGAACTACGCCAGTATCACACGAGCTGGTATATGGCACTTTAATCTTTTCATCTCAACGTCAATTCTATATTTAATATAAACAGGAATTTAAATGTAACCTGGCGATGAGCCGTTAAGTCTCTTGAGTTGTCCGTAATAAAAACTGAATGACTCAGGGCTGCAAACAAAATAATACAAATAACTCGGGCTAGTATTTTAGAAAGAGAAAAATGAGTAGCATGAAATGTTTAGGGGGAATCTGATAAATTTAAAAATAACTTGTTTATTACTAGAATTAGATAGAAACGCGTAGAACAACAATTGGAGCACATTACCTTGCTTCTGCATCTGACCTGTATTAAATAACTTCTATGAAAAGAATAGAAGGAGGAGGAATGATTTAGCTCGCAGAGGAGCTGAGATTGCTGGTTGTGGGGCAATAGAGAACTTGGGTTGAACGGGGGAACGCGTAATTGTACACTGCTCAAACATACCCAAGTGCCTGGACACACATTGCACACCAGAGCCCCGATGAGAACTTTAAACATACAATTTATTAAGTGCTAGAGGCCTGCAGTTAATGATAGTTTAGAGGCTGGTGTATGTTAATAGATGGACACGAGAAAGATGTTGGAGCCCATGGACAGACCACCAGGCTCGCAGTACGTAGGCCTCGGGCATTTATCGTAAACCTATCATCAAGGCTACTTCCCAATCAGCTGGACAGCAATAATGCAACCCAATACCTTGATAATCAACCATCAAATATTTATTCAATTTATTCTCGGCTAGTGAACATTCAGAAATTAAGTGTTATCAATGTAAGTTTATACCTAGTTATATCAACGTATTAGCAGGCTTTCCAGCAGGTAAATCAGTTATGGAGGTTTCATTTTAGATGGAATCTTTTAAAAATCCATCCAACAATCCTACTCAGAAGATAACACTAATTTCTTTGTTTCAATTAACATCTAAATATAATAACTAAAATGAAGCTACTTAGATATTTAGGGTAGACGTTTAGATGATCTTTCTTGGACTCATAGATCTCCTACATTTCTAGCTAGCAACATAAAAGTAATTCAAAAACTAAATGTTAATTATTCACAATTTTAAAGTGCTATTTAAAATTTTGGTTTGAAGTAAACCTCCCAATTTTAATCGATGGGCATTTGAAAAATACTTTAAATCGTTTTTCAAGTTCATCCTCAATAGCTGATTTTCCTCATCGTGATGGAGGCTCAAAAAGTTGATCAATTTTGGTTGCAGAATTTTTTTGTCCAGATCAATTCGGCATGTACCCAGAAATATGTTTCCAATCTGACGAATTAATCTATATACATTTATTGAAAGCTGAACCTATTGTTGCTAACAGTCTTATTTTCCTATAACTATTTCAATCCAACCTACACCTTTTATGTTTTCTCCATTCTAATGGTATCTTTGTTGGAAAAATAATAGAGCACTAATTTAAAAATATGTATTATATAACAAAATAAAATACACGCATAATATTCCGAAGAGAAAGAAACGTTGGGGAGACTATACGCTTCAAGCTGAAATTAGTTTTTAAGGTAACAAAGTAAAGAAATAATTATTCAAGCTGTTCTCTAGGTCTGACAAATATATATATTTTCTACTAAGGGAACGTATTTCCAATTACATAAAGCATTCCTTTTATTTGATTAATTTTCGAAGAGAGATATCTATAATTACGTCAATGAAAGAAGATGATTCCTCTTTCTGAGTATTTAGGAAACTCATTATGTTATAACTAGCTAAGGTACCCGGCTTCGTCCGGGAAATCATTTGAGGCTTAATGATGATGGTATTTTTTAGGGGATTTACTTTTACTTTACAACATTTTTACATTTTCCCGTCTCAATGCTTAGGATTTACACCCGAATCCAGCATGATATATTAATAATAAAAGTATTTGTTATGTACTTAATTCTACAAAATACACAATATTTGAATATTACCCGTTTCCAGTGCAATGTATCTTTTTTTTATATATAACATAATTATATATTATCGTATTAACCATATTATTCATAATCATAGAATAAAGTGCACATCTTTTGTCATGTACATATTTGCTGAAAAACCAATAGCAAAAAAAATATTGCTATTTTTAATTTCAGGCCTCCCTAACAACCCTGTTCGTTCCTAAAAATATTAATATAGCTTATAGTCAAAAATACGGAGTCCCGTTGATTTCGATTTAGGCTTTCGTGTTCTATAACATTGTTGACCCCTTCTATAGTTTCTCGTGTATACCTCATTTATACTTCGTTATACGGCAAAAGTGCATATAATAAATGTTACTTTAAATAACAAAACAAAGAACTTTTGTTATATGCACGTTTGCCGAAAAATTAATAGGTTACGAAATATCGCAATTTTATATTTCAGACCTCCCTTATAACCCCCATTCCTGTTCCTACCTGAAAATTTTAATATAGCTTATAATCAGGGAGGTGTTAATACCAAATCTCATACGAAGTTTCGTTTAATTCAGATGAGTCTTTTGTGCCATATAAAATTGTCGACCCCCACTATTGTTTTTAGCGTATAACTCATTTATACTTCGGTATACGACAAAAGGGTATATTACAAAAAAGTTACTCTAAATAATAAAACAAACAACTTTTGTGATGTGCATATTTGCCGAAAAACCAATAGTAGACGAAATATCACTATTTTTAATTTCAGGCCTCCCTTATGACCCTCACTCCTGTTCGTCTCAGAGAATATTAGTATAGCCACAAACCTAACCTGTTTTAGTAGTAATATACATAACGAGTTTCATAACATTCGGTTCAGCCATTTACGATTCTATGAAGGACATACAGACAAACATTCAGTTTTATATATAAAGATTAACTGTAAACTCAGCAATCGTTGATCAGTATGTGAATAAACTAGCTATTTATGTATATATGAGTTCGAGATCGTTATGCTTTGTTGGGCTATTACTCAGCCCTATGAAGGGAATAGGGTCGAGAAAGGCTATCTGGGAGTTGCCAATAACCGTTATTATAGAACAACGCAAAGCCAATGCTTGTAGGGAGCTAGATAAGCACTGTTACCTATCACGAATTTGGTACTACAGCCTAAATATAAACATGTGTGACACACAAGTATCTAGGAAAAGGTTATGCCTACGGGGAAAATGTTACCATTGGAACCATTTTTTTCGTTGCTTTTTATGAGGTGCTATATGGCAAAGGAAGCAGACCTTGTCCAATAAAACGGTGCCGTTATTTTAAAAAGAGTTATGCTCAAGGCAGAGTCCTCTGTACATATATAGTGTAAAAACAATTCGTCTAATTTGATTCAAAATATATTCATATTAAATTCACAAGAGCCTCGATTTATTTTATTTATTTGTTTATGTGGATGTCAAGTGGAGTACCTAACAGCAACACACGATTGTAAATTAGATCAACCCAACTACACGGAAATAGTTAGACTCTCGCGTTTTTCTTCTACTTCCTCTACTGAGACCCAGATCTTTCAAGCATATCGCCTACAGTGCCAATTGTAGAGAATGCATGTTCTTTGATGCTACAGTTGAATATGAGTGCTTGAAGGTGAATACTAAAAATATCTCAAGATGCTTGTAAGTAGACTTGTGGCTCTACAGTAGGTGAGAAGTAGTCACCAAAGGCTGGTTCTTACAATGCCTAATGAACTCATTACTCTCACCCATTCTGAACATAAAAGTCACACTTGTCCACAACTACAGTCCTCAACAAATTTTTTAGCAGATTTCCCTTATCTGCTATTGAGGTCGTACTCATGACGCCAAATGTCCATCGATCCAACCTAGGAGGTGACCAAAATGAGGTCCGTTCAAAATTGTATGTATAAATATATATATATATATATATATATATATATATATATATATATATATTTGTGTGTTACCGCTATAGCGGAGGTAATTATTTTTTTATCGTTACCAAATTACATATAAGCGTTTTATGTAAAAAGAAAGATCAAAAGAGTAATATAAGGAAGTATAGGAGCAATATTATTGAAAATGTAATTGCCTATAAATTTGGTAATATAAATATTTTCTCTATCATGAATATTAACCGAGATATTTGAATTTTTTTAGTTTTCAGCCTTTAGTAAATCCCCACTTCTACTCATTCCATATTAACAATAAGCTATTATATCATGAACTACTTTATTCTAAGCTGAGTTCCGACACGTGGGGAGGGGGTAGAGGAGGTAATTCCAAAAATTCTTAATATCTCCGTTATTATCCGTCGGATAGAAAAATAAATGGAAAACCAATCTAAATTACTATTACGAAGCACTTTATTTGAAGCATAAGTACTAAATATTATTCTTAATGAACTTTCATGTTTTGAGATAAATGCAAATACGAGACGCACGTGGGAAATCTGCTTAATTAACGCTGCCCCTGCTTGACGGACTTTTGGTATTAAGAGTAGGTTTATGCCAAAAAGTACTTTAACACTTCACCTAGCTTCCAGCGTGTGTTTTCAACACCATGTTAATAGTGATAGACCGAGGTGCAAGTACTCATAAAGATAGGACCGTCATTAATAATTGTTGGTTAATGCTAAGAATTTGATACTGCACGAGTATTGCAGTATCCCCGCCTAACAGCAGAAAGTGGAGCACAATTTTCTTTAAATTTCATTTTTCCCCTATTCATAATATTTGTCGGTTTCAAAATATAAACATAATTAAGAAGTAAATATTTAATATGAAATAACTCTGATTATAGCAAATATGGATCAACAATCAATGTCTACTTGAGTTTGTTAATAAAATAAATAAAAATAAGAAAACAGACTGGAGGATTTGAATTTTGGTGTGCGATTTTGGCTTACATTAAAACCAATGTTTTTATTTTTCTACTGTTTATCACCACAAAATGTAAAAGGTATTCAGTTCTAATACTAGAAAACGTTTTGCTTATATTTGTAAGGGATTATTTTCTTTAAGTCTTCATTCAGTTTCCAACAGTATGTGGCAAGTAGGCAAGTAGCTGTGGCATATTTTTTATATGGCATTTAAACGAAGAATACATCACTATACCCAAATAAAGCCTAATTTCTCCATAAATTCCAGACGGTTGTGTACAATAATTGAGTTTTTTTTTCCACTAATATCACGGATGGCGAAAGGAATATAATTACTAATAACACGGCGATTGATGACGAAATACTGATCATTAGTAATAAATTAATATAATCTACATAGTTACATTACAAAACACTTGTTGGCACCCATTTTCAAAGAAACCAGTTTGTGATCTTACAGGATTCTTGCAAATACTGTAAGTCAGGTTATTTTTTTTATTTATGAATTTGTTTTATTTTAAATTCTTGGTCCAAAGGTTTGAAAAATAATATTATTAGTCTTAACGAAATTAAGAGAGGCACCTGATGGTCCAAGTAATTACAAAAAAAACTGTAGTACTTTTGTTATAACTCTAGGAACATATTTATTACTATCTGAGGTACCCAGCTTTTCCTTAAAAATATATAAAAATGAGTTAATGATTGGGTATCATTCATAAGCATATAAACTTTATTCACGCCTTTTTTACATTTCTCTCTTGATGCACATATGTGATCTACTTCTTTGGAAATTAAAACTAACTTCTATGTGCCTGTGACTGTGCCAATTTTTTTTTTGACATCTTTTTCATAATGTTTAAATAAATCTCGCGAAGCATTTATTGGCACCATAGATAATATTAATAATTATGAAGAAACATTTTACAAAAGAAAGTACAACTCCCCCCAGTTTCAGTGACCAGATCAAGACCAATGATCGTAGAGGGTATTTAAATAACTTTTCTACAAAAACACCAGTATTTATAAGAGAGAGGGAGGTTTGTCAGTTAACACTCCAGGGATTACATTTTAATGAGATCTTTAGCATACCTAATATTTAAACATTTCTTCTAAAACTAAACAACAATCGTTAATAACCAAATCTAGTCAGGAGAGTGGTTTTAGATGAAGGCAAAATTCGATGGCCCTTATTTCTCCATTATTAAGAGCTGGAAAAATGTTGCATTACCAATCATGTAAAGAAATAATTGACTGCAAACAGTGGTGAATGAAGGTTTCTCTAATTAACAGATTTATTCATAGTTTTTCAATTTTTGCCTTTTGAAAACCCCCACTTCTAATAGTGCTATTTTCTTCCAACATTTCATGTATTGCTAATTCCATAAATAACGCCATGATTAATATTCAACTGTTGCTTACAGACGTTATACAGAAAAGAAGAAATATGAGAATAAGAGTATGCAGAAACCCTGTAACGCCATCCGTATATCATTCCTACTTGTAGGAAATCAACCTACAGGTTCTGTAAGATAGATTTCATTCTAACTTTTTAATATTAAACAGTGCGAATATTTAAAGAATTTCAGTTAAATTATGCGACAAGGTGACATAAGGAGTAGATTTTTATGATCTTGGTGAACACCGTTTCGTAGTGTCTGTTCAGCGTAAGCAATTTAGTGACGAACCCAATAAATGGAATCCAGTGTCCCACCACGGGTAAAATAGGAAGGTAAAGAGTAGGAAATCCAATTAGCCATACTAGCATAATGTGGACGTTAATTATAAAATCAAATCAGCTCAGTTGTTAAACAGAATGTAATTGTTGACTCGAGCTTTAAATTCGAAGGGCATATTCAGTCATATGACAAACATTGCTCTGTTTAACAAAATATTCCAGTTTCAGTATATGTATATTTACAACCCTCATTCTATTTCGTCCATTAATATAATATTGATGTAAGCTTAAACCTTCCTAAAAATAGGACACCGCTTATAAAATTCGTTGTCAAATTTATGTAGCAATACCGCAAATGGTATTAAAATTTTCAAAATATTTCGCCTCGACGTGAAACGAAAAATAAGCTGTTACAAATGGCTGGAAAATATATAATTTCAGGAGAAAAATAGAATGAAAAGACAATGATACATTTTGTAGGCTACCGTATCCCAACACATAACGATCTGAATTAATTTGATGGAATATTTATATACTGCACATCGTAAACAAGTGCTTATTTGCCAGTGTCACTGAGTAATCTGACTGATAAAGTTCCGGGTTCTCATCCATGAAGCAGTTTCTGACATCAATTTACGGTTTACGGTTCATGTAGACAATACAACGACAGAAGGAGAGAGAAAGAGAGGGAGAGAGAAAGAGAGAGGGATGAAAGGGACCTGGTCTAACACATAACTTCTATTTAAAGCCGCGGTGACTCAAATTCAAGCTTAAATTCTTTGGATATTATTTAATGATGTCACCATGTAACAAGTCTTTGCACATACTATTGATAATAGACTATAAGTAATTCTTGCCTTTATATTAAACAAATTATAACAATAGTTGCAATGCTGTCTTAAAACTATTAGTATTGGATTTTGTGCTTTTATTTAAGTTTTTATGGATTTGCATTTATATGTCCTAACAGTACTATCCTTTTATTCCGAAATTGTATAGAATGTTAATGATTTCCTTTATGATTTATCACCCTTATGACGTCATGGGGCATAAAACAATTTAGGTTAAGCACCTGATGTAAAATCATTTTTCACAGTCATGAAAATCATGCCTGTTGCGTTATTTCGGTCACCCAGCCCTATTTTTAGACTTCTGCGTCCATTCATCAAGAGTGATGATTGGAATGACTCTAGGTTCTTGAAATAAATTGTTTCGTAACTATAGTGTTGGAACTAGAAAGAAAAAAGAGCTGTGTCATCATGTCCATCATTTTAGAATTTTGGATATAGGTCATGTTTGGAATTGGCTTCAGTTTTTTTGTTTCAAAATATGGCGTTAGGTTAAATTTATTTATTTAAAATCAATTCTAATCTAAATCTAATGAAATTGATATTTATATAATTCATTAATAATACCTTAATTATTTATCATTGTGAGGTTATGTAGAATACAATAGAATAGAATATATATTTATTTGTTAAAGATTTACATCTTGTACAAATTAAATAAACAAATAACAATTCTTTCTTTTTAAATAAATAATCAAATCCAAGTTCTTGAGATCAACAATAATATGACAATAAAGAAAAACAAAAAAAAATTAATATAGTGTAAATAGTAAAATATAGTACATAAAGATAACTAAAAGCATTTTATAAACCCTTTTCCGTCTTAATATAATATTTAACAGGAGTGTGGCCCATCAGCACTTAAAGATTCCACAGTATTGCATGCTGACGTGATGAAGCAGTAAATCTTGGGTAGTTTTTTGAGGCTATCGATATTAAGTATCTCTTTAATTTTATGTACATCGCTGACTGCTGGGGGAAGTGTTTGTAGATATTTATTTCTGTATTCGAAGACCTCTCACAGTACAGAAGTATATGTGACAGGCTATTAGGGATGAACTGATTACAAAAAGTGTAAGGTTCCTGAGCTTTGAATGAGAATGTTTTGTTTCTTGATTGAAGTTTGGTGATACTCTTAATTGGCTAACGTGAGGTTATGTATTCATCATGTAAATCCCTACTCAAAATTATTCATCGTCAGAAGATCAAGTCAAAAACAAATGAAATCCATTTTTGAAGATTTGTTTAGTTCTGAGTTTGCATGTATTGTAAATTGAAATTTGAGTGTAGATTGGAACTCTTGTTCATTCATACATGGATGCATATTAATCCAATTCAATTGTTATTAAAACTCCTATTTTTTTGAAATTACATTTTAGTCGATAATGTCTACGTACATAAATTATATAATACACTGTATATAATACCAGAAAGGTGCTTAATTAAGTATTATATCTGTAATTAATAATTTCTTATTAGGATACAGTTTCAAATATTTTTAGTTTTTGAAGCACTTACAGATTAAGGATAAATAATATTCTTGGTTTGTATATTTGTAGGTCTAGCCGTAAAACAAAAATTAAATTAAATGGATTTACAAACATATTTTTTTTTTTAATATATACCAGTACCAAGAAGTGCCCAAAGTATTGAATAATGATGAGAAACTACAAGAAAGCATAATCTAGGAAATCATACTAAACGAAATTTCCTTGGACTTCGTGCTTAACATTTGGTCTTAATCGAAAGTGTATAGCTGTATAGAATGGAAAAAGGGATGTCGAAACCACTGGAGGTTTGCCAGGCTCAAACGCCTTGTGTGTAAGTATTCATGAGCGATCCATCCCGAATTCAGTGGATCGCTTCGGTGAAATAGTTTTGCTGTCCAGAATTTCTATTTATGTTAATAAGAAAAAGCCTATACAAATGTATGTTGTCTGTCATAATTGTCACATTATTTAAGAATTCCGGAGTATAGGACTGAATATGCTATTTATCCTTAGCCGTGGTTCATAGCTCTGTATATTTCAGCATTCATACACTGAACGTTACTGAAATTAAACAAATATTTTATGGTAACTTTAATGAAGCAAATGTTTACTTAATTGTTCTGTTCATTAGGCAACGTTTTAAAATAAAAATGTCTATTATGTTTTTTAAATTAGGAATGTAAAATGAAAGTGTTCATAGAATCGTGAATAATTCTATAAAAGACTGCTATTAGTGTCGTATTCCTTATATGTTTATCTTAAAATAAATTATAAATAAAGCCTGCTGATCTAAGCTTTGCATTATATAATAATGTAATATCAGCGAGTCAATCCAATACATGTGGAATCTGCTTAGTTTAGACAGAAACTGTATGACGGGCTTATATGAGTCAGAACGAAAAATGCTTAATTATTATCAAAGAATAATATGTATAAGTTATAAACGTAAAGGCACAAAGGTTTTAAAAGGCTCATATGACCACGTTGAGGCCGCCACAAGTTACCTCGAAATGTTAGTGATAATATCATCTGATTTTGTCCAAGTTCATGTGCGTGACAGTTGGGCTGCTTGCACTTTTTGTTCTCATTGCGGGATACTGTCGTAGTTATCTTATAATTTTTCAGAGAAACACGTTCAGATTATTATTGTTTGGATTTTAGTTAGATTCCAAACAATAAAAAACTAAACGTCTTCCTCCAAAGATATTATACGATGGACCATACGCAAGAGGTTTGCTGAAATACGTATTTCACGCATGAGGACTACGACAGAATACCAGTACGTGTACGTTCTTAAATGAGTTCCGCAATGTTGGCGATTCACTCGTTAATAGTCATTCAAAAAAGGAAAGCAAGAGAAACAAAAAGAGAGAAAAAATAAAGCATCTAGAAGTATCTCAAATGAGAAATGGAATACAGTGATTCCTGAAATTATTGGCTTATATAAGAGTGTATGAAAACATCAGGGGCAATGAAAATAATAATAATGAAAACTTCAATTCAGAATGACATATAAATAAAATACCTTGAAAGGTAACAAATAAAAATTAAATAAATATGTATACACCCTGCCAATGTCACAACCTCCTCTCTTTTACAAACCGGGAAAATACACATTACAATAAACGAAGACACATAAAACAAGCAGTTAGGAATGGTCGTCAAGCAACAGGGTGCTCGTTAATAAATAACATTTATTTCTAATGTTTTAGATAGAACTGCTGGTTCTCGTTTGGTGTTTCTAATAACAGACAATGGAATTATGTAGGGAGTAGACGCAGTCATAAAGAAAATTTATTAATTTTAAAAGCTGGCGGAAGCAAATTCTACTCTTGAATGAACTGCTTTGTATTATTCAAATCTAGCTATTTGCATAATTACAGTTTATGAAGATTCAAATCGTGCTCCAAGGACTGCTGTATTGGAGTACTCGTATTTCAAATATTTACATAATGAAAGTAAGACGTGGTTGCATAGGAGGACCATACCTCTACTTATTCCCCGCGTTGTCCAGACTTCAAGAGCTGAAAGTCTTATGAAGTGAATAAGAAATAGAAATGGAGTCATAAGCCTCTATGAGATTCCGTTGTGTCGTACAAACACCCTTATAAGTCACCCCATAGCGCCAGCCAGACATGCATTTAAAGTAGAAGTAAATGCGGAGGGCTTATATATCCTTCTTTTTTTTCTTTTAACGGCCCCGTACTTTAATGTTGTTTTTTTATAAAAAAAAAATAATCTGAAGACCAAATGACTTGTACTCATATTAAATAATATATTCTGCCCCTTTTCATACAAATTTTCACTTTTGAAAGATATATATATATATATATATATATATATATATATATATATATATATATATATATATATATTATCTCCGTTCTAATACGACGGATCAGAAAATGTCATAGACCATGATTGATTGATCTTTTTTTAAAAAAAATTATCTATATAAATATTCTGAATCCCTAATAGATGAGAAGAAATAGGGATTTTTTTTAATTTTCTAGCTTATTTCCTTCCTCTTAGTCGCTTAAGATCAAATCGTGAGGTGCTCAACAAGATGTTACAGGACACCTAAATATGAAATTTCAATACTCTCAGGCCAGTGGTTTGGGAAATACGTCACACAGACACCAATCCAAAACCTGTCAAAATTGGAAGGTCAAAACAGAGAAGTGCATCAATATCGCGAAATATTTTGCTATTACAATAACTTCTTACAAGGAAATAAAAAGTAATGAATTTCAAAAAAAAAAAAAAAAAAATGAAAATAATTCTTGATGGTAAAAGACAGAACAAATGTTCCTATTAGAGGTGAGAGCGGTAACGACTGTGAGTTTCGGATAATTTCTATCTTGTTTATATTATTAGGACTTCATCAGTTTTCTCCCGAATTTAAAAAGAGATCTTTAATAATTACAGCACTTCCGAATTAGAAATAACGGCCGAAATTGTTGATATACTAATGTACACTTTACAGGCAGAAAAATGTTATGAAGTACACTTTTAATGAAATTCAAAATATTGCTAAGCACTAAAAATTACAATTAAAAAGAATTAATTACGTATGTTCCTCTCGAATATTAACAGTGAGTTGTCAGTATTAGAACTCACCAACGTACTAGAAACATGATGAACAACTTAAGTTAATAGCAGTTAGTTATATTTGACAAGAAAATGGCGTGCACCTAATAGTTAAAAGATCACGTATAAAACTAAAGAAAAAAGTGTGATCTCAAAGCTGATTCTCAGTATCACGAAATGGGGAGATAACAGATGTTTAATTCTGCTTTTTTTAAAAATGTTTCATGACGAAATTAATTTGAAGGATTGTATTCTCGATTTTTTTTTACATAGAAGTAAAGAATGAGACCACAAGTGTGCTATATCATCACCTGAGAATCTGCTTAGTTAACGCATCCCCTGCGTTACGGACTTTTTTACTAATGTTTTTTACTTTTAAAAAATGTGAAGAAGAATACAGTAAACTTGCATATCTACAAACTTAATTAATAGCAATATTTTGCATAACCTAGGCACACAGATATTGCTTGGAAGTTTCCTTCTTAGGAATTAAATATTTTTAAGTCTGGAGAATCGGAGAAGTAAGCGTGGTTTTCACTAGTTATTCTCTGTTCGATTTCAGTATAGTGGCCGTTGACAGAAGTTACAGTAGCTCCAAGGATTTCTACATTTTGGAAGGTTGGTCTCCTTTTCTCAATGAAACAAAATAAATATGTATGTTTTCCATGTGTATTCCAGAAATCTTTTATCATATTTTGGATAATATTGAGGATTGAAACTCTAGAAAAACCACGTCCTGATTACAATATGTCTAGATGTTTTATCTTAAGAGAAGTCTGTGAAATATTTGTAACACCAGGTCATTTTGATTATTTTAATCCGATAGTATTTATATTCTTAATTGAATTTTGAAAACACGAATTCCGGTGATTATTTATTTTCTAACGAATATATTCCTACCATGATTTCTAGCTGTAAAAGTAAACTAATTAAGAAACGAGCAAGCAACATGGAATGTCATAAACTAGTGAAACTTCAAAGTTAGCTTGTTGTGGAGATTGCCAATTCAGGACATAGGATTGCCAATGGATAGAAGACTAGAATCACATAATAGACTTGAGATGACTCTGCATAATCAATGGGGGTTCAGAACTTAGTTGATGCTTGTGTCGCTCTACAAGTTCTGTTCTAGACAGGTGCCTATGAGAACTTTAATAATACAAACACTTAAAAGTTACATGAGTTTTTGTAATATATAACCAAACTTCCGATTTTGTCTGCAATGGAATTGTGGTTTTATACATTATAGTTTATCAATATTGTTTAGTTCAACGAATTTTTTTATCTCCTGGGACTCACGCCAAGGCCTCGTGCATGTTGTGGTCACATTACATACTATATGAGTAATTGAATTGTACATAGGCATGGATGTTTAATTAAACCTGCAAATTGAAGTCATTCAACTGACGGCTTTATTTAGAATAGCCGTTAACCAAAAAAGAGCCGTGTCAGCAGCTGCTAACGGAATAAAGATAAAGACAGTAAACCCTATTACTTTGAGCCCAGGACGAGGAGTATAAACATATAGTTAGAATACAAACAAAGGGACAGATGGAGGCGTTGCCATCTGCTTACTGTTCACTATCTTAAATAAAACAGAATTCACTTTAACTGCTCCCCCCTTTAACAAATCCAGTTATCTCTTCACTCAGATAGCTTCCCTGCTTCAAGAGCGGTTGGTCCACTTTACTTTCTAGTTTCACTGTTTTATATTCGTCAACGTTCGACCTCTCAAATAGTTTTCGTATGTCGCCGTAAACCAATACATTTCGTAATTTATAATTCCACGAGATTTATATATTATTGTGAATAAAGAAAAAAATTATTTTGAAGAGAAAAAGTAATGACTTCCTAGCTCGAAAAGTTTCGCAACAGAGGCAATAAATGCAGTTTATTATTCGAGGCAAGAGGTGTCATATTTTATCGCCTTTCACGCTTTGATAGGAAGAGACTATTAAAGCAAACATATTGGTAGGAATGAACAATAACTTCCAATTTCCTGGTGTTTGTGCCAGAGCCATAATTTATTTCAACATAGTAGTAGTACGCAATTTATTAATCATTGTAAGCCAGTGGTATTTTTGAAAGATGAGTGTCATTTATTTATTTGTGAAAGAATGTTAACAATCATAGAGGATTTAAAGATTCCCCAATCCATAGAATATGATTGACTTACTTACGCACTTGTTACATTTTATGCTTCAAATGTCAGTTCAAGGTCAGCAAAGAAAATGTTTATGCCTCTTTATAAAACCCTTATTTAGAGCACTGCAGAAAATCGACGAAAAGTAGGGTGTGGTATGGCGGGAGAATTACGGAGTGTCCTCCATCCCCTGTAATTGATGGAAAGGACCCGACTCCTCGACAGTTAGCACAGGAGAACAACGGTGGCCTCGGCGGTGTTCAGGCACGCTGAAGTTCACCACGAACAGATCATGTTTGATGAGGAAAGATACTGCCAAATGATTCTCCAGAGGTCACAAGTGTGCCACGCCAAGTCTAGGCCTTTTAATGAATACAATTGTAGATTTTAAGGGAGGAAGCACGGGGACTTGGGGCAGCGTGTATAATATACCCCCCCCCCCCACACACACACATGTACATGTAAATATATACGCTTGTATAAAGCGACTAACGCTGAATTAAGCAATTTATTTAATAAAAATAGCCCGTTAAAAAATATTTTCCCGGTGTTATTATTATTATTATTATTATTTATTAACGTCCACTTTTTGCAACTTAGGCCCGGTGTTCTTGGCTTAATATAGAAAATAACGTAAAGGGAACGGGACACAGAGCTCTTACTTCACATACTTACAAGGCTTTGAATCCCTTGATATGTCTACCTACTTTCCTTGTTGACTTTTCTTGACAGTTCAATAACAGATAATCCGCTTAGGCAAGCCCACCTCTAGGTCACCAAATGAAATTTGGCTGGGGCTACCTCTGCTCCTACTTCCACAGTCTGAATCGTCTGATGGATTCCATTTCACATGTCCTAAGCAACGTAGTGAGACAAACTTGAAAAAATAAAAGTACTGATAATGACAGTTTCAACCCCCGCCACCCCCCTTTCTACAAAGCTATGGAACAGTTTTTCTTTATTGAAAATTCAAGGAGTAATACTTTATCTTATGCCGTTCAAGTTTAAAGACGTGACATACTTTACAACGAGGAAACTGTCCCCAATAAGAAGGCATTTTTAATTCCCTTGAGAGGCGACGTTGTTGGTTGGTAAACAGATATTTCATTACAGTGTTTTCCCCAAGGAACCGTAGCTCCAAACCAGGGCATATTCTCCCCCTCGATTAAAAACCTTCCTTCAGCCTCAGGAATGACTTAATTGTTTCGTTTGACTTCTTTAATTTGGAACCGAATAAAACTGCTCTGAACATATATACAGATGGATAGGAAGTAGCAGAGACAAGTGATACACCCTTCCATAGATATTATTAAATGTCAAGTGGGGCTGAATACTTCCGTAGCGTTTGTAGAAGACGAATATGTCTACAGATGCAACGTAAATATATATAAGTTAAGAAATTTAAAGTATAATTAGACTCCTTCCCTGGGAATTGATTACGGGCTTTATAACACCAGCATGTGGTTTCGTAGACTTCCTCGCAAGGTTGAAAGTTCTTTTTAAAATCGGCTTTCTGCTCCAGCGGACTTTTCTTCATGCTTCACTATTATAATTTTCCGGTAGCACTACGTCTACCTTCTTCAGGTTATATATGGCCACTGTTGGTCCGGATAGGTCGACCTCCAGGGTGTAAATCCATTTAGATCCCGACTGTGACCAATCTGGAACAACAATGGCGATGCATAGCCTGAGGAAGGTAGACGTAGAGCTACCGAAAATTAGAATAGCGAAACATGACGAGAAGATCGCTTGAGCAGAAAGCCTATTTGGAGTAAAGGAAGCCGTTAGAAGTGTTTACATAAATTAAACTTTCAAATATCATCGTTTGTCAGGACCTGGTAAGAAATGAGCGAATAACTACTACTATAAAGTCATTAATCATGATATGACATTTCTATTTACCATATAATAAAAAATACAATTTCTGAAGTAATTAAAAATAGGATTTCATGATACTCGTGTACTTTCAAGTACTTGCAATATTTTATGTTATATAAAGAATTTCTCATAGTTTATACTAAAGATAACCATTCCAGACTGCTATTAATTATATGGGTTTTGAATAAAAAAACGAAAGCTACCTTAGTCCTGTAGTGATAATTATTTATTTCTTGAAATCTGAAAGGGAGAACTTAATTTTGGTCAGTTACAACTATGGTAGAATTCCACGCAAAATTGTTAACCAAACAATGAGTTTATACAATTTTAAGCCAGTTAAGATTTTTGCTGGTATACAATATGAGTTCCTATTTTGGCTGAAGAAATATAAGAATTGTAATCTATAATGTTAAAGACGTTATTCTGACTGGTTGGTTACTCATTCCTGTCACTTCCAATATCATCTAGATACGAAGCTGCTCATTCTAATAATTCTAGTCATTGTTGTCCACTTCAATTTATTTCTTTGACATCCTTGACAACAACAAAAATTTCAAGTTAATTCATTTTTCAAACAGAAAAGAAGCTCTTAAAGGCCCGTCATAACCATGTTAAAAGGTTACGGATAAGCCGGGAGGAGTATTATAACGATTGGTGTCAAAATAATAAACACATTCGTAGAACGGAATATTTTTTTTTTTACCCAGATCAATCTCCATACATAAACTCCATTTCAACTGTAGTGTCACCTTTCGGGTAGGACCTTGTACAATAATAAATATATGTTAACTAATGATTCCTCCCCCCCCTTGGCAAATAGAGAAATGTATCTATTAGTTGCATAAAAAAAATGAAAATGAAACATGAACAGACATCACTAAGTCACATCACATCAGACAGGAGATACTGAGGACGATGGATAATTTTGGACTTATATGTATAATCCAATTGACCAAGCGATGGCAATGATTTCGACAAAAATCAATAAACTGGACTAAATTACAGTTAGCTTTAGAATGTAATTGAAGACAACCGCTTTCAAAGTCGAGTAGACCAATAGGAGAGATCATCCTAGCATAAGTGAACCTATAGCTTGCAATAGGAAGAGAAAATATATCAGGCATTACCAGAATCTGCAGGAGTATGTTTAGACATTGAGCTGTCAATCTATAGAGTTGCTTATATTTCTGAAAAGCTTTCCCAATTGAGAGAGATTGTAGTAAGTTCCTATACCATTGCAAATTAGTAATAGATAATAGTGATAGTAACTCGAGATTTCATTCATCTACATTCCAGACTACGTTAGAATAGTATTTATTTATCCAAAATGGTTTAGAAAGTACCAAAACCAACCAGTCAGCCTAGAGGAATAGTGACTAGCTATTCACTTGGCCCATTACCTGATGAGTGTAGAAAGGTTTATTTTAGAGCTAAATGTAAGTAGATATTGGAAGGGGTAGGAGAGGGCCACTTAGGAAGGCACCCCGTAGGCAAGGGGCTTGTTTGCTTAAAGGCACTTGGGCTCACTACCGTCTCACTCTAGAGGGAAAATTAGTTTGGCACACAATCTGTGCAACGTGACAGCGGCTCATCTCCCATAATTCAGAAGAGATAATGTAATGGATTGAGGGCGCTAAGTGTTTCTAAACAGGGAGGTTAAAAATACCTAGACCAAGAATTAAAAGTCTGTTTTAAATCTCAATATGGGCAACAATAGTCTCTCTTTATGGTCATTGACCATCTCTCCCTTCTTTAATTTGAAGTATTAGTTAAAAATCCTTAAGAGTGAGGGCATGTGTGAGCCTCTCTCTCTCTCTCTCTCTCTCTCTCTCTCTCTCTCTCTCTCTCTCTGTACATACGAGTATATATATATAAATATATATATATATATATATATATATATATATACATATATATACATAAGTGTATATTCCATAGTAAAACACCTCCCATACACCATCTCACTTGGCAACAGGACCAAACGACGTTGATGTTGATGAATCATTTACCACATAACCTTTTCTGCTGCGACGGTCTAACTTGTCGGTGTGAGGTCTCCAAATAAATGTGTATGCCGCTTCATAAAACCTGTATTTAGAGTGGTGAAGAAAATGGAAGAAAAGCAGGGTGTGGCGTGCCTGGAGAATTGCGGAGCGTACTCTATGCCTGGAATTGATGAAAAGAACCCGTCTCCTCAACATTTCGGCTGACTTGAAGAATAGAAAAACCAGGACCTCGGTAGTGTGCAGACTCGCTAGTGTCTGCGACAATCAGATCACATTCAATGAGGATTCTGGGATATTCTGTATCCCAAAAGAGGTCCAAATCTCAACGATGACAGTAATTTTGTATACATAATAACCATTATTAAAGATACTCTTTTGTATTTCTGTAGGGAAAACTCTATATTTATAATGGTACATAATGTGTTCAGTAATGTATAACATATTAACGAAGCAGTGTTAATTAATATTAGAAAGAACTGGGTACACACTTCCACAGCGTTCATACTTTCAAATTATTTATTTATGAGAATTGAACAAACACACATTTCTGAGAATAACACTGCATTACTAAAAGTATAAGCATCAAATCACTAGCATTCATAAAACAACTTGATCTTGGGAAGGGTGGGACAGAAACGACAATAACTTTGTGAAAATGTGACAAACAAACCGGCACCAAATCCAGAAATTGTTCATATCGTTTCAATTCCATGTGAAACGAAAATTATCATAAAATCTTGAGAAAAAAAAATCATCAATGAAGAGTCAGACATTACAATTTTATATATTCATGTGAGTGGGTCTCACACTTCATATGTATACATATAATTATATACACACTCACACACACACACACACACACACACACACACACACACACACACACACACACACACACACACACACACAAATATACACACACACACACACACACACACACACACACACACATATATAAATATATATATATATATATATATATATATATATATATATATATATATATAATAGTAAAACGTAGTCACGAAATTTACCTTTAATTGAAACCATACATCCCCTTACTTGGCAACATGATCAAGCGATGTTGACGATGAATCATCTAGCAATATTTGATTTAGCTTAAGGACAAATTCGAAAATAGGATGGTAATTTTTTAAATATATTATATATGTACCTTTACATACACGTTGTGGCCATAGAACATAGCAGGAACGATGGAATACAATAGAAAAAGGCATACATTTAAAACGATTCAATGCAAAGCTTGACGAACTCCTAAACACCTTATTTTATACCTTCTAAACCTTAGTTACTTAGGTTTAAAATACAAAATGAGAATAAGTGAACAGACTTCAGAACACCTTATCTACACTTAAAAACTGACTACAAAGATGCTTAACACACTACAATAAAACTCTTTCAAAATAAGATTACCAATGTCCTATTGATCAAGGAAGTTTGATAAAAAAATAATCACTTTTATTTAGCTGCTTTTCTAAGTATATACTACAAACACAAGATGTTCTAAATATTTTACTTAAATGGTCAAGAATAGCAAGTTTCTCTTGCCTTTATTTTTTTTAATAACCAGGAATAATTTTATCCATTAAATGAACAGCATTACGTACTTAATGAAGTCAAAATACTTTGTTTTGGGGTTGAATCGCCGCTTTATTCTTTATTCTATTCTTCATCACTGTTTGTTTTTTTATGTAATTTTTTTTAAATTCTGTTTTAAAAAATTGCAAAATTCTTATTTCTTATATTTATAAAATTAATTTATTAAATATCATAATTTTATAAATTTATATATTCATAAAACGTATGTTTTAAGACATACGTGTTATATAATAATTGTATGACACATGTATAATAGTTAATTAACTGTCTTTACACATGGTTAATGTGGAAAATGAAAAAGAAAAAAAAAAAATGGGTCAAAGGAATGAACACTTACTGCATAAAATTCATTTACTTTCTCTTTTACCTACGTGCTTCGAGTTTTTCTAGATTTCTATTATTTTTATTCCATGCAATAGTTCCCAAACTACCTCTATACACACAAACACACACACCCACAATCATATTATTATTTATTATTAGTGAGAGAAAGAGAGACCAACTATAACACACCATGGAACATTTGAGAAATAGGAAGTTGGTAACCATTAATAGTTAATGGCATTTTCTATTTATGAATTATGGACATTACTGCATAAAGGTAGCAGTATTTGGCAACAGTATCAATTTGGCACGCTTACAACTTAGACTCTCTCTGCATTGCTGGAGAAGGACAAACTACGGAGTCAAAAATTAGTTATATCAACTACCCGAGACGATATTTTACTGTCTGCTTATCCAGCGCCAGGAATACAGTTACTTATAAATGTTTATATTCGGAGTGTAAACTTTCAATTTTGTATTTGAAAATATTAAATAAATCGAACAAAACTTCTTCGGTCATATTAAAGCAGAAAGATTATTATATTCCAAAATAGATGCTTTTAAGTCTTCATCGATGTTAAATGCTTTTACGTCTTCATCTAGTTGATGCTGTATAAACGGATTAATAAGAGTCTGAACTGATAAATGAATAAGAAACGCGATTCATTTTATAGAGCTTGTATTACACCTCTTCTTCAGAGCTTATGATAAGAAATTTTCTTCTTTTTCCATCTGTAGCATTGAAACCATCAATGAATTTTCATTGTGCTGAATGGTGGAGGGTAGATCATCTTGTGTAAGCGTGAAACATGGGCGATCTCTCAAAAAAATTGACACATATTTCCAAAAGATAACCAACTGGAGATAATAGTTTAGCCTCGTAAGCGCAAAATACATATATTCTACCAAGGAATTCACCTTCATTTTTAATTTACCCATAAATCAATACAAATATTTATAAATACATATCTGAAAATTTTATGTACAAAACAATAAGCTGTTGAAATTTTAAGACGCCTATTCTCGCAGGTATTAAGAGTGTGTTTTCATATTGGCTGAAGAAATATGTGAATTGCATTCTAGAATCTTAGACTGGTCGGTTACACCTTCGTGACCGAAGGTTAAAGAGCATCATCTAGATAAGAAGCTGCTCATTCTAATAATTCTAGTCATTATTGTCCACTTCAATTTCGTTCTTTGACATCGTCGGCACCACCAAAATTGGCAAGTTAATTAATTTTTCAGACAGGAAAGGAGTGCTTAAACGATTTCATAACAAACGGATTAAAGTGACGCTTAATGTTTAAGAACAAGTTTGAAGGGATATTATAATGGTCGGTGTCCAAATAATAATCACATTTGAAGAAAAGGGTATTTTTTTAAGCAGATCAATTTCCGTGCATTTCATTTGAACTTTAGTGTCATCTCTCGAAGGAAAACTGGCTCAAAGGCCAGTCTTTAATCATCTGGAATGCTTATGGAACACTCAATCAATAATAAATAAAAAAAAATAATTTAGCTAGTATGCTAATATATGTTTAGCTTGAGAGCTAAAAGGACCCCTATCAAGATCTATTAGTGTCTGATGTATCTATTACAGTTCCTGGAGTTGGTAAACGATATCTTTGATCTAAAATGGATACTGGCCACTATGTTCCAAAATCCTGTTTGAGGTTCGTTTTCATGAATTTATAATGAGGCCCAGCTTTCATGTTGTGGGCATGGCAAAACTCCATGTTGCTAATTTGAGTAACTTACTAGATCGGCGTTATCATTTTCCCTTCTCAAGGTCTCAGAACTCTATTTCGAAATTAACAACTATGATTAGGACTGGTCCATATACTATACTTATATAAACTTGGTGTTAAAACTAGATTATTGTTTTCATTATTTGTGTTACAATTAAAAGCCTCTATTAGTCAAATTTAGGAACTTACCTAGTTTCCTATCAAGAGTCTTTATACTTTATTACTAATACTTCTATAGACTTATACAGTGACGTAATGTTATACAGTTGTGGATATTAACGTCAGGAATAACCTGCGCTTAGATGTATTTGCATCCATATAATGTATACAACGTTGGATCGCCCGTCCCTAATACGCTCACACTAAATTCCATCAACCATTCAAGATGCTCTAGCAATGATATATAAACAGGCTCAAATTTAATGTATGTAAAGATTTTTAAAAATTCAGACTTGGACTCCTTAAACAACTGATAGGTTCATTAAATCCAATAAAACTGTCAAATTGTCTAATTCGTAACTATATCATCAAAGTGTATTTCTTAATTGGAGGCTGATGACAAGACTAAGTCTTCCGAAAAACTTTTAAAGTTAATCTTTTTGTTTTCATTTCATTAATAGATTTAGTCCGTTAATGAGAAGAACAATGAGGCCAGTAGAAGGCCGTTTTGGTACATAACCAGCAAGCCATGTAAATAGTGGAATGTATGCTGAATAGATTATTGGTTGGGTTGGTCTTAATCTGAAGAGGTAAACCGTGAGTGGTGAGTTCGATTCCCGCCTGGGCAATAAGAATTTATTTAGTGACGAACTAATTAAATAAAATCTTTAAAGCACCCTGGCTAGAAAGGGGTGCTAACCTGTAGATAACCCGTCACAATTAGCCATAGTAGCATAAAGTAGACGTTAATAAAGAATCATTACCCCGCCTTTCATTTAGAAACCCTGAGTAAAGGCACTTTTCATACGTAAAGGTTTATGTTGTATAAAATGCATTGTTATTGACGTAATATCCCAAATAACTCTATTAAGAGGTATTTGGGATACTACGTTTATGCATGACATGTTTGAGACGTGGAATACTGGAATTTGGTATGAAGAGTTTGTGTTGTTATTCATTGCAATAAATTGGGGAAACTAGAGAGAATTGATTTGCGATCAAGTTGTTGGGCAAATTTAACCCTGGGTCTACACAGCTTCGGTTCTACATGGCTGCAATCTTGTGATGTAACAATTTGGAATTATGTATGACTTCTTCATATCCGCATTGGGAGGCCAATTTCGAATCCTCGGCAGCCGATACTCCGGGACTCTTAGGCGTTGATTCTTGGAAGATGAAGAGTGACTGTGCTTGGTGACGATGATAGCCCCGCCCACTGGATGTGGAGTGGGGGCGGCGGGGGAGGGCAGTCCGATCCTGGACCCCGTCCTCGCATGACCTCACAAAAGAGTACCTCATACTTCGTCTCTCTCCTCCCAGGTAACGAACGTAATTTTCCAAATAAATGACAATGTCCACTAAGAACTAATCATTTTCTCTTTCAAATAGGTTAACTTTTTGACAAATGATATGAATAGTAATATCTCTTAGTTTGGATGATAAAATATCATATTAATGACTGAATTCTACAAATATATTTTATCTTAAACGGGACGAAAATTATACCTGGGGCTGCGTGTTCTGACGGATTCTTTTGATTCTTTTTAATGCCAAAATGGTTCACTTCATGCTCCCATGGCTGGCCTATTACTCATTGTTTATTTGCGGAAGTAGAGAGTGTTTGCCTATAAATTGTATGACAATCCCAAAAAATCATCTAAGTTAATAACAAAAAAAATATTTAAAAGACTCAATACTTAAGATTGAATTAGGTTTTAGAATAATTTATAATCTTCATAATTCTAAAATATGCTGTTCTTCTCCTAAGAATAACAAACAACAAATTATGTGGGAATAGGGGGAAGGGCTAGATACTGTTTTAAATGTACAACAACTGAGATCTATTTTTGTGGTGCAGGATGCTGAAGGAACCAAATCACAGGTAAGTATCAACGAAAAGGCCTCGTTCACAAATATTTCTAATAAATATGTGGAAAAATGAGAGCGTTTTCATTAATTATTGACTTCCAGTGGATCTGCTTCCTTTACCATCCACCGCCTCAAAAATGGATCTCAGCTGTTGATTAAGTTGTTGGTGTCTTCTACCGTAAAAAAAGACCAGGAAATGGATCTCGGTTGTTGCATCTGCGTCTGATTATTCTATTTCCTCCTTGTTCTTTTTTTTTATTGTGTTTTTTATTTAAATTGACTAATTGAATAAAAAAATATTCATTTATATTTTTATACGTTTACTATATATTTTTATTCATTTATATAAGTAATTGTGAACATTGGATGTTATTTAGATAAATTAATTCAAACTGAGTAATAAGCAAATTACTTTTCTTTTCAGCAATATTAAATCCTATCCAAATTGAACTAAAAACTTCCAATTTTGAGTATATGTAGCATGCCTACGCTGTATTTCGCGGTGATCAGATGACATGCATCCCAGGATTACTGGTTATAAAAACCTAATTACTCATATTTTAAATTACAACTTTATTTTTATTTCATACAACTTCTGTTCATATTAAAGTAAATGCATCAAATTAAATTTGAACATTTACAAGAAGTTGGTTATATATTCAAGATTTTGTTTTTTACAATCCATCATAGACTTACTGTGGGGCTCAATAAAATTGTAAACAACCACCTATAGGAAGAATTAAGGCATACAAAAAAAATCAACACATTTAAATTTTAAAATATTGTATTGTGATAAAAAAAATATCATACGGGTCATATACTGAACCCAAGAAATTTTCACAAAAAAAAAAAAAAAAAAAAAAAAAAAAAAACATTGCTTAAATATATGCTACAAAACGGACCAACTTTTCAATCTTGTTGATTTTAAATGAATAATTTCATGAAGCATTCTTATTTAAAGCCAATATTTTATAGTTCAAGGATTTCAACCAATTTTAGTTATTAGTTTTTCTTAGTTTCATTTGAAAGAGGATAACAATATAGAAAAGTCTAATAGCCAATAAAATATTTTATCCATTAAGCAACCTTGATAGTGAGTCAACGTATGTAGATTTGGAATCGTACTTTTTTAAAAATATTATGTGGTCTACAATTTTGGAAATTAATTCATTATATATTGGAATATAGAAGGCGTAATAATTTTCACTAGGATTGGTTTAGTGAAATGAAATAATATGGTGTGATATACAGGGAAGTTAGAGTTACATGGTGATGGTGCTATGGACGGTGCAAAAGAAGGAGCTAAGACCCATTCCATGTAGACCTAATCAGGCATTTTATCTTCCTGTGGTTAATTATAACGTTGATTTTATGTCTCTTGAAGTAACAGTGAAATTGCTATAAAAACTGATAAGATGAATATCAACCTTATATGAAACCAACTAGAATAGTAATCCCCGTAAGTTCCAATGAAAAAACAATAAAATAAAAGAATAATTCTTATCTTGAATATGTTTCTTGTTTGAATGAATGATTGTAAATTATTATTGTAAGTGTGTATTGGTATTAGGTATTCTTAGATATATAAATTCAATTATTATTACTATAGATTCGAGAAACGAGACTGAATTTTAATCTGTTTTGTCCTCGAAGTCAAGAGAGCCTTCTAGCCAGATTGTTATGATTAATAGTAATAATATCAAGACATAACTGATACTTTTTCTAGTTTCTTTAATATATTATGCATCATTAATTTCTGCTGACTTTCAGAGCCAATGGGATTCTAAAAAAGTCCGCCACGCAGGTGCTGTGTAAACTAAGGAAATTTGCTATGTTATGTTTTACAGTAGATGAATCTACATTGTTAACAACACCACCGTGAATATTAAGGGAATAAATACATACGGTAATGAGAAATCATTCAGTCAATTTAAATAATTTCCCAAAGGAAAGCGCCTGAATTGTAAACCAAAAGGTGAAACGCTCAGAGCTGAACAGATGGATAGAAATATTCTTCACCTGAAAGAAAAACTATATTATATCTGAATATAACATATTAATTTTATTGAAAACTATTTACTATATCTAATATTGTAAGTTATCATGAATCAGAATTATTTTATCTCAATCACTCAAGTTTTATTAGTCTAAGAAGAAGGGGGGGGGGGGGTCAACAGAACGTATTTGCATATATCTCACAAAGTAGAAATTTGGAAAACAATATTTGGTCTTTAACCTTGGAATGAAGTGGTTCATGATATAAGAGCTTATTATTAATATAGCATGAGTTGAAGTGAGTTTGATGAAGGCTGAAAACTGAAAAATTCAAATATCTTGGTTAATATTCAAGATAGGGAATAAATGTATATAACAATAATTATAGTTAAATTATTAATTTGCAATAAGATTGGTTCTAAAATTTTCGAAAGTCCCCCTCTAATTCCTCCTCCCTCTCCCACTGGTCCTATTTCAGTAATTAAAGAACTTTCTTTTTACATAAAACGATTAAATATTCAGTTTTGCAAAGATCAAACAAACATTTCGACCGCTTGAGCGTTAACAGATATATATATATATATATATATATATATATATATATATATATATATATATATATATATATAGGGTGTATATATAGCTATAGGATGAATTTTTTAATTCTGTTGATGCTCTACAATTTTTACGCTATTCATTTTTTCGTAACTCAAGTATTGAGGGAGTTATTCGAACTGTTTTGTTTTCAGCCCTCAGTACAACACCAGTTTTTTTTTTTACATATAAATAGGGATATGTTATAATATTAGATCAAAAGTGTGCTATACCAGCCCATGGGAAGTCTGTTTTGTTTACTCAGCCCCTGCGTGACAGATTTACAATTAAATTTTAATTATTCAATTATTTATTAACGTCCACTACCACATTACCACATATTCTCAATTTACATGTAAAACATCGGTGAGGAGGACTGGGGGCAGAAAACAAGAAAGTACTTGAGTTACGTAAAAGCATAGAAAAATAATTTTAGAGCATCAATAGTTTATTGTTATTATTTATTAACGTCCACTTTTTGCAACTAAGGCTAATTGGGACGGGTTATCTACAGGTTACCACCCTTTTCTAGCCAGGGTTAGACTTAGGATTTTATTTAATGAATTTCGTCACTAAATAGGTTCCCCTGCCCATGCAAGAATCGAACTCTCCACTCTAGGTTTACCCTGTGAGATAAAGGTCAACGCTTTAACTCGCATGTCCAACCTGAGCCCCTAGGTCCTCTTAGGTTGAGTTGGTGCTCATTTGAAAACATTTCAAAATTCTCGTGATGAGTGCAACCTCACTTCTTGATTTCCCTTAAAGGAACTCCACTAAAAAAAATTCTCATATAACTGAACGTGCTTCGACAGTTTAGTTGGGTTTGCTGTAACTACTTGGAGGTCAACATGAAACATGAAACATGAAAAAACTCCCAGTTCAGCATTAATTAATATATTTCGCTTCTCGGCACGTAGTTCCGATTTATTTACTGCAATTCACGTATTTGTGAGATTTAAGAAGAAAATATTCCATGCTAACTGTCTTGTAGAACATTAATCACTTTTTTTTTTTTTTAATTTTGCTTCTGAGGATTGTATTGACACAGTTCTTGGAATGAAAAATCTGCCAGAACAGACAATTATGACCTGTGAAGTTTAAAAATGAACCATTGGCATTTAGTAAAATGCTTTTAGGGGGACAAAAAAGGATTTTGTTTATTCTTAAAGAACGAAAGTTGTGAACAATCGAATCATGATTATAGGCTACGCCTTATAGTTGTAAACAGTTTTTGGAAGCTACTCTTTTCATATTACAGTACCCAACAAAATCGCGTTAATGGCATAAGGGTTGACTTGCCACAAAAAAAAATCCAAACGATAGTTGAGGTCTTCAATAAAGGTCTTTTTAGTTATAGTAATCATTCTTCATTGTCCCCAACGAATGAGATATTCAACCGAACATGAAATAACAACATAAGTAGGTTATGTTAAGAATAGAAATCACTACAAATCAACATTATGCTCAGATAATGAAAAATCTGATGCCATAATCGCATCCTACGTTACATTTCCTATTAGATAATGTTTAAAAACACAAAAATCCGAAATGTGGAAGAAGAAAATAAGTCTTTTTAAAAAAAATATTGTCCATGGTTTTTAAATATCTGCAAATTGGTATTTGTTTCTTAATTGGCCAACAATATTTTAAATGATGCCCCAAATACAAGGTAAGAAAACACTCTTCGAAACCATTATTTATTTAAATTTCACACGATTTAACCCATGGGTGTTTAACACACCACAGAGGAGTTATTCAATTATTTTTAGCATATTTTCCTTAAGGGAATCAGCCTTTGAGATTGAACTCATGACGCGATTTTCTAAAAGTTTCTTCAAATTTTCATGGTATTTGATCTATACCAAACTCGATTCAGACCATTTCCGTTGACACTAAAGATCCTATTTGTTATTGGCGGAAATCGGGCATACAATAGTGGGGATTTAGAGGGAGGAGCAATTCGAAAATTAGAGAGAGAGAATTTGAAAATTCAAAATATCTCCGTTATTATGAGTCGGACCGTAAAATGTTATAAACCCAATGTTGTTAAACTATTGATGCTAGAGTTCGATTCCTGCCTTGGCAAAGGAATTTATTTAGTGACGGAATTCATTAAATAAAATCCTGAGTGCCACCCTGGCTAGAACCTGTAGATAACCCGTCCCAATTAGCCTTAGTTGCAAAAAGTGGACGTTAATAAATAATAACAATAAACTATTGATGCTCTAAAATTATTTTTCTATGCTTTTTTCGTAACTCAAGTACTTTCTTGTTTTCTGCCCCCAGTCCTCCTCACCGATGTTTTACACGTAAATTGAGAATATGTGGTAATGTGAGACCACAAGGCGTCTTATACGAAAATATGGGAACACAGCTTAGTTTACGTAGCCCCTGTGAGACAGCCTTTTATTATTTAAATGAGTAATACTTGTTCTATTTTTATCTAAAACCCAATTAGAATAGATTGGGATTTTTCTGTCACGCGTATAAGCGCGAAAACTATTCAGAGCTTGTCACAACGGCGAGGGGATGTTTTACAACACAACATACCCATTAGTGTTCTAGTCTGAACACTGCCCCTATCACTTTACCTTCTCCACTCCCTTCTATGTAGAATGTTTAATTCATTGGTTTTAAAATGTCTTTTCAATGCGTGTAGCTTCAAATTCAGTAGTAATGTCAAGGGGCTTTGTGGGTAAGAAGACGTTGTCGAACGGAGCAAATGATGATAAAAAAAATCAAAATATCTCCTTTGGCCTTATCTATAAATGTTGTTTATAGAACATCAACGTTTTCTATCATTTTTTTATACTATCCTTATCATATGTGGTTGGTGGTCACTTAGGTTGAAATAAAATTACATCAGCTTGCCGACCTTTTAGTAAATTTTTTTGCTTTTCTCAAAGCATGGAATATGACAGATGTTTTAATACCAAATATTTCTTAAATGTATTATTATTATTATTTATTTATTAAAATTCACTTTTTGCTACTAAGGCTAATTGGGACGGGTGATGTACAGGTTACCACCCTTTTCTGGCCAGGGTGGGACCAAGGATTTTATTTAACGAGTTCGTTACTAAACGAATCTCTTTCTTAAAATGTATAAGATGAATGCATATGTACTCGTATAAGTTATGCTTTAGTTCAAAAGTCACAATATAAAACTACTTACGAACTTAATGGTGTACAAAATGTGTATATTGCATTTAAGTCAAATGCTAAAAGAAATATCAAAAAGTCCGTCACGCAGGGGCTGCGTAAACTAAGCAGATTTCCCCTGTGAAGTTTTACAATAGAGAAATCTGCATTCTGGTAACACAATAACACCGTGATTAGATAATGAGAAATCTTTCAGTTAATTAAAATAAATACCCAACTGAAACAGCTTCTGAATTGTAAGAATAATTTATATTTTAATAACTCAAATTTTAGTAGTCCAAGAACTAAAGAAGGGGGGGGGCGGATGAACAGAACGTATTTGCATAAATCTCACAAAGTAAGGAAGGTAAGGTTAAAAACGCCAGGTTAGAAGAAGCTTCCGCCTGAGCCAAGAAATGACGAAGATGGCCGACATAATCCGAACCATACCCCACCACAGACTTCATAAAAATGCAAATATCTCGGTTAATATTCAAGATAGAGAATAAATGTATATAACAATATTTATAGTAAATGTAATTTGCAATAAGATTGGTTCTGTACGATATTTCAATCCGATGCATAATAATGGAGATATTTTGGATTTTCGAAAATCCCCCCTCTAAACCCCCCCTCCCTCTGGTCCGATTTCAGCTATTAACGAACTTGATCTGTCTTTTTACATAAAACGGTTAAATATCGAGTTTCGTAACGATCAAACAAAAATTGCGACCGCTAGAGCGTTAACAGACAAATATATATAAATATATATATATATATATATATATATATATATATATATATATATAATTTTGAATGGACCTCATTTTCGTCATCTCCTGGGTAGGATCGATGGACATTTGAAGAAAATTTTCGAAAATCGCGTCATGAGTACGACCTCAATAGCTGATTTCCCTTAAGGGAAATCTGCTAAAAAGCAATGAAATCCGACTGTAGAATGGCTAGTGATCTGGCGGGAGCTACGATGGATTAAGGCAAAGATAAAGACTAGTCCCTTATATAGTAATAGCTGATCTATAGTAATTATTGTATGTATAAAAGTACCACCTTCCTCACGACCATGGAAATACAGTTGTTCTATTATTTTCGTATATGCATTGTTAAGAGAGTCATTTGTATTTTTTTTTAGTAGATTTCCCTTAAGCGAAATCAGCTATTGAGGTCGTACTGATGACGCGATTTTCGAAAATTTTCTTCAAATGTCCATCGATCCTACGCAGGAGATGACGAAAATGAGGTCCGTTCAAAATTATTTATGTATATATATTTGTCTGTTAACGCTCTAGCGGTCGCAATTTTTGTTTGATCATTACCAAACTCGATATTTAAACGTTTTATGTAAAAATACAGATCAAGTTCGTTAATGGCTGAAATCGAACATGTAGGAGGAGGGTTAAGAGGTGGGATTTTCGTAAATTCGAAATGTCTCCGTTACCGTGCGTCGGATCAAAAATTGTATGAAACAAATCGTATTGAAAATAAATGTACTTTAATTATTGTTATATACATTTATTCTCTATCTTGAAAATTAAACGAGATATTTATATTTTTCAGTTTTCAGCCTTTAGCAAACCCTCACTTCTTTCTACTCATGCTATATAAACAATACTCTGTTATGTAATAAACCACATTATTTGAAGCTTAAATACCATAAATTGTTTTCTAGAGAACTTTATTATAGGAGATAAATGCAAATATGTTATAGTGACCCTCTCTTCTTAAGTTCTTGGACTACTAAAAATTGATTGATTGACATACAAATTATTCTGATCAATAAAATTAAGGTGTTATATTCTGATATATTTCAGTAATTGTTTCTCTTTCCTGTTCAAAGTTGGCACACCTGTTTGTTTACTTTACAGGTGCTTCTCGTCTAGAGGTTTCTTATTATCGTTTGTATTTATTCACTTGTTGTTGACGGTGCTATTGTGTTACCAGTATGTAGATTTATCTATTATTAAACATCACGAGGAAAATCTGCTTAGTTTACGCAGTCCCTGCGTGACGGACTTTTTTTTTTTGTTATTCGGCTTTAGTAAGCCCCCACATACTCATCTCATGTTAACGATAAGCTACAACATCATGACACTTAATATTCTAAGCCGAATTGTGCTCTTGTAAGTACCGAATATCGTTTCCAACAGGTCTTTACTCTATGATATACATGTAAATGTTGTATGCATTACGTCATCAATAATTGTTTTCTTTTTAGGAGATTTCCCATAAGGGAAATCAGCTATTGAGGTTGTACTCACAATGCCAATGACAAATGTCCTTCGATCCTACCTAGTAGATGACGAAAATGAGGTCCGTTCAAAACTGTTTATATATATATATATATATATATATATATATATATATATATATATATATATATATATATATATACTAGCTAAGGTACCCGGCGATGCCCGGGAAATTATTGTTGACTGACCAATGTTGGTATTTTCATAGTAAGACTTCAATGTGTACAATTACACTGCCCTCCACGACGTAATGATTTTCCGAAATAGCCAACCCTGAAGGGTAACTTTTGGGGATTAACAGAATAGAAATTTTAGTTTTGAAGGATAAATGAAAATGTGTTCCTAATCTATCCCTCTACAGTTTTTGACTCACCGTTTTTCATTAGTTCAAACCATAATCATGGGTAGCATTTATTACAATTAAATATCATCTATAATGAGAATATTTCCTTTCAAAAACCAATCCGAGGTCACATAGTATAGGCAAAGTTTTGCACGTAAGATTATATTTGTAATAGTGAATCTCACTGGAAATCACTTCCAGTGTTGCCAGACGGGAAATAAGTAAACTCAATTAACTGGTAAGGCACCCGTCAACTTCCGCTCCCGCATAAGACTTCTCAACATTCTTCTACTTATATTATTAATGCAAAACATTATTTTATAATTTATCTACCTGATGGAATTAAATAATAGTGGTCATATCGAATTTAAACGCAAATTGTTTTTTGTCATAATGACATTACCATTAACGATTAATTGTTATTATATTACATATTTGTTTCAATAGCATCAAGGTACATTATACAAATTGAATAATGGAAATGCTCTTATAGTTTACATTTCTATTGGAAATAAATAACAAAGTTATTTTCTAGGAAAAATAAATAAATGAAGAGGGGGTGACGAAGATTTATAACCTCACTAATCCGAATCATACTTTGAACTATCATATAAGACGAAAAAATAGCATCATTTGTCATAATATTCATTTATTAAAACCCCTTAAAAAAGTACTAATCTAATTATTGACTCCCGTTTAGCGTATATCCCGTGTTTACTTCATTTTGCGACAAAAGTGAATGCACACAAAAGTTGCTCTAAATAACAAAGTAAACAACTTTTGTTATGTGCACGTTTGCCAAAAAACAAATAAAAAATAAAAAAAAAAAGCGAATTTTTCAGTTCAGCCTCTCTTATAATCCCCACTCCCCTTTGAACCTAAAATTTTTAATATAGCTTATAATCATGGAAGAATTAATGCTAATTCACACACCGAGTTTTGCTAAGTTCGGTTCAATCGTTAGTGCCCAACAAAATTATTGGCTCCGCTTTAGATTTTAGTGTATATCTCGTTTATACTTTTCTATACGACAAAAGTGTATATAACAAAAGTTACTGAAAATAACAAAGTAACCAACTTTTATCATGTACATACTTGCCGAAATACCAATAGAAAACGAAATATCACTAATTTTAATTTATGGGCTCCCTTACAACCCCCACTCCTGCTCCTCCCTAGAATTGTTGGTATGGCTTTTTCTAAAGAAGGCGTTAGATTTATTACACATACCGAGTTTCATTTAGTTCGGTTGAGTCTTTTGAGCCCAATAAAATTAATGACTCCCGCTATAGTTTTTAGCTTATAACTCATTTATACTTCGGTATACGACAAAAGTGTATATAACAAAAGTTACTTTAAATAACAAAATAACCAACTTTTGTTATGTTCATATTTGCCGAAAACCCAATAGGAAACGAAATATCGCTATTTTTAATTTCAGGCCTCGCTTACAACCCCCACTCCTGCCCGTTGCTAGAATTGTTGGTATGGCTTTTTCTAAAGAAGGCGTTAGATTTATTACACATACCGAGTTTCATTTAGTTCGGTTGAGTCTTTTGAACCCAATAAAATTAATGACTCCCGCTATAGTTTTTAGCTTATAACTCATTTATACTTCGGTATACGACAGAAGTGTATATAACAAAAGTTACTCTAAATATAAGAATAAACAACTTTTGTTATGTTCATATTTGCCGAAAACCCAATAGGAAACGAAATATCGCTATTTTTAATTTCAGGCCTCCCTTATAACCCCCACTCCTGTTCGTCGGAGAGAATATTAATATAGCCTAAAGTCTAAGTTGGGTCAGTTGTAATATACATACCAAGTTTCATAAAATTCGGTTCAGCCGTTTATGCGTGAAAAGGTAACAAACAAACAAACATACACGAAAGAAACAAAATGCAGTTATGGTGTCTATGACATATGAAACGAAAAGTTATCGTGAAATTTCGCGAAAAAAATCAATGTACAGACAGAGGTTACAATTTTATATATATATATATATATATACTAGCTCAGATACCCGGCTTCGCCCGGGAATTTATTTGAGGCTGAATGGTTATGGTATTTTTTTGGCAAAACTTTGCTTTGCACAATATTTTGACATTTACCCGTCCCAGTGTTTAGGGCTAATATCCGTTGTTGGCATTTGTTAATTATAAAATTAATTTTTTATGAAAGTCTTGATTGTCCTCCAAATTGTCATATTTCATATTTTGTTATATTGCCATATTTCCCGTCTCCTGTGCATAATGCATAGATTTCAGTTATTAAGGACAAAATATTAACATAGATTTGAATTAATTTTTCCAGGTGAGGTACCTCATAGTTCAAATTAGAATGAATTGTTGAGCATATCAATATTTCTACGCAAATTACTTGCTCCACACATTGTTCCTGGAGAAATGTATAAAACAAAAGTTAATCTAAATAACAAAGTAAACAACTTTTGTTATTTGCTTGTTTGTCAAAAAACAAATAGACAATGAAATATCACGAATTTTTATTTCTGGCCTCCCTTATAACCCCTACTCCCGTTCTAACCTAAACATTTTAATATAGCTTATAATCATGGAAGAATTAATGCTAATTGACATACCGAGTTTTTAAGTTTGGTTTAATCGTTAGTGCCTAATGAAATAGTTGACTCCCGCTTTAGTTTATAGTGTATATCTCGTTTATAATTCGGTATAAGAAAAAAGTGTATATAACAAAAGTTACTCTTAATAACAAAATAAACAACTTTTGTTATGTTCATATTTGCCGAAAAATGAATAGAAAACGAAATACCGCTATTTTTAAATTCAGGCCTCCCTTACAACCCCCACTCCTGCCCGTCCCTAGAAATGTTGGTATAGCTTGTTATAATGAAAGCGTTAGTACTAATACACATACCGAGTTTTATTTATTTCGGTTGGGTCTTTTGTCCCAAATAAAATTGTTCACTTCTGCTATAGGTTTTAGCGTATATCTCGTTTATAATTCGTTATAAGAAAAAAGTATGTATAATAAATGTTACTCTAAATTACAAAATAAACAACTTTTGTTCTGTTCATATTTGCCGAAAACCTAATAGGAAACGAAATATCGCTATTTTTAATTTCTGGCTTCCCTCATAACCCCCACTCCTGCCCGTCCCTAGAAATGTTGGTATGGCTTGTTATAATGAAAGCGTTAGTGCTAATACATATACCGAGTTTTATTTATTTCGGTTGGGTCTTTTGTCCCAAATAAAATTGTTCACTTCCGCTATAGGTTTCAGCGTATATCTCGTTTATAATTCAGTATACGAAAAAAGTGTATATAACAAAAGTTACTCTAAATAACAAAATAAACAACTTTTTTTATGTTCATATTTGCCGAAAAACCAATAGGAAACGAAATATCGCTAATTTTAATTTCAGGCCTTCCCTATAACCCCCACTCCTGTTCGTCTTAGAGAATGTTAATATAGCCTAAAGTCTAAGTTAGGCTAGTAGTAATATACATACCAAGTTTCATAAAATTCGGTTCAGCCGTTTATGCGTGAAAAGGTAACAAACAAACAAACATACACTATATATATATATATATATATATATATATATATATATATATATATATATATATATATATATATCAAATAAATTCCTTCAAATAAATTCCCGGGCGAAGCCGGGTATCTGAGCTAGTATATATATATATTTGTCTGTTACCGTTCTAGCGGTCGCAATTTTTGTTTGATCGCTACCAAACTCGATATTTAGTCATTTCATGTAAAAAGAAAGTTTAAGTTCGTTAACGGCTGAAATCGGACCAGTGGGAGGGAGGGGGTTTAGAGGGGAGGATTTTCGAAAATTCGAAATATCTCCGTTACTATACGTCGGATCGAAAAATTGTACAGAATCAATCTTATTGCAAATGATATATACTATAAATATTGTTCTATACATTTATTCTCTATCTTGAATATTAACCGAGATATTTGCATTTTTATTAAATCTGGGTGGCTAACGGATGGGTGACTTTCCCACCAAAAGCTAGTTCTGCCGTTTCTTTAACTGCTCGGCTCTCGTGAAATTTCTCTATTGTAAAACTTCATGTGGGAAATCTGTTTAGTTTACGCAGCCCCTGCGTGACGGACCTTTTACTCAAAAATGTTTATTCGGTCAATACCACAGTCGATATTTGACCTTGCCAAGCAACTTTAAATGTCATGCGATTCTCATGATCCTGCTAAGAATTTAATTCGTGTTTACATATGCTTCTTACTACGGGAGAAATAGAGAATAGATTGTGAGATGAGATCATCAATGTTTCATTTTAACACTAGAGAAACCTGCTTCGATTTGCAACCCCTGCTTGACGGACTTTTTTAATGTAACAATGTAATGTGCCAATTAGTTTTATTTGAGTTCCGTTGATGTCACTCTATTGTTGCAATTTTTGATTTTGTATCAATCATTGTACTCTCATTTACAACTTATATCAGGTCAATCAGCTGATTAAATAATTACTTAATAAATAGATGTAGTTAATTTCATTGTAAATGGATCGGAACTTGTAAATCTTCCTTTCACTTTGATATGTATCAAATGAAAGCAAAAGCTATTTTACTTACAATTTCATGAAAATAAATGAGTGTTTATCGATAGTCCCTTTCTAACCTGTTCATCTCATCGATGTATTCCAAAATATCATTGGAACATCTCTTATTGTATTGTATATTAGTAGTTAATGAATAATATTTATTGTTAACGATAATTACACAGCTTAACCACTAAAGAATTAAGAACTCTATACACTATTTAATGATTATAAATACTTGTTCAATTAGATAAGCATTAACTAGTTCCACGTAGTCATTAGACTACTTCTTTTCTTGATTCCTCAGTTGATGTCCATCTGTGATATTCATTCATATATTGGAGCGTGAATGGGGCCCATTGCTACAGCAGCAATATCAGCATGATAATGAAGGTTAGTTACCTCATTAGGCAATACGGGACTAATGCTTATCTTCTTATTTCAATATACTTTATAATACTGCCTTTACTCTGAGAGAGATCACAGAGTTATTCTCAATTATGGGATTTGTCCGAAATTTCTCAAAATATTTACCTAGCCTAATGACTTAATCCAAATAGAGCGTTCGTCCATATTTATTTATCTATATATACAGATAAACTTTTTTCTAGTTATTGCGATGACATCAATAATAATCTGTTAGTTATGATTTTCTGAATAAAATAAGTTTCTTTTTATTGATCTTCGTTCGTTTAACAGGAAAGATAAGAAGTTATTATTATGTATTTATACTGAAGCAACAATGAAAAAACAAAATCAAAATTATAGAAAAATAAAAAAAAACTGAACCAACAAATAAAAAATTAAACAAAATAAATAAACATTAAATACATGTAGGAAAGAAAAGAAATCAAGATTAGACTAGTAATAAATACAACAATTTAAAAAGGTTTAAAAAAAATTATGTTATTCCTATGCACTAGTACATTTATATTATTTAAAATTGTTCAAAATTATGTTAAATTTCTCAGTAAGTTAAAATCAATAGAAGTTAAATTTTGTAATATGAATTCAATTTTTTAAGGTGATTTAGTATATTGTCGATATGTGTGCTCCTGTCTGTAAGAAGTTCGTACAAGCCATTTAGAGTCTCTAAGTATTTAATGTTCCTGAAGTTAGTCATTAAGTGTTTTATTATTATTTTATTATTATTATATTATTACAATTTATTATTAAAAGGAAATCCGCTTAAAATAAGAATAGAAAGGCACACTTTTAGACATAAGTGTTAATTTTTAATTTCAGCAATAGAAATGACTGCAGATAAAACGGCAGATTTAGATATAAAATGTTTTTTAGAAAAACACCTATATGATTCTCATGTTTGGTTTTTTCTGGGCTACTTTTCTTCTCATTAATATCAAATACAGACAATTTTATCACTTAAAAAAAAAAAAATCAAATGTTTGAAGATAACTTCTTTAAAGGATATTGTAAAAACAGCCGGCTGACTCCTTGGTCTCGAGACGATGGTAATAAAGGTAGTATTAGTCTCAGATGACCAAAAGCATTATAAAGCTAATACTGCATTCATTATTGGCATCTCAAATGGTGAATTGATGGCTATAAGGCCTAACGACCTGCCTCAAGGCAACCTATACCATCATCTGCTAAATCTAACCATCAACTGCTACCAAATGAATTTGCTTAGCACCGCGCCATATTATCAACAGTCTCAATCACTGCCAAATCACATCAGTCAGGCCATAGTTCTCTTTGGTGTGGCAAATGAAACAAGAAGTAAATTTGTATAATTCGTTTATGACGTTCAAAGTTATTGTATCTAATTAAACGTTTACATTTCGCGTGGATTGGTTTTAATATGAATAGCTTGGGTTCAATGCTTTTGCGGTATGTTGATGTGAATTTATGAATAATTAGATATTCAGATCCGATTGATTATTGTCATTTCCATGTGTTTGTTTCTAGATTGTCGTTTAGATGATTATTAGCAGTTTTAGCAGATTTCCCTTAAGAGAAAGCAGCTATTCAGGTCGTACTCATGACCCGATTTTCGAAAAAGGTCTTCAAATGTCCATCGTTCCTACCTAGGAAATGAGTTCCGTTCAAAATTTTATATATACATATACATATGTGTCTATTAACTCTCTAGCGGTCGCAAGTTTTGTCTGATAGTTTCCAAATTCCATATTTAAACGTTTTATGTTAAAATGAAGATTAAGTTCGTAAATGGTGGGAGTGGGGGGGTTAAGGAGAGATTTTGAAAATTTTAATATTTCCCTTATTATGCGTCGGATTCAAAAATTGTGTAAGACCAATCTTATTGTGAATTTAGTGTTCTATAAATGTTTTTATGTACGTTTGTTCAATATCTTGAATATTAGCCAAGATATTTGCATTTTTTAATTTTCGGCCTTCAGTAAACCCCCACTCCTACTTATGAAAAATTAACAAGAAGCTATTATACTATGGAGAACTTTATTTGAAGCCTAAATACCAAATATTGTTCTCATTGGCAGTTTATGTCTTGAGAGAAATGTAAATACGTGACGCACGTGGGAAATCACCTAAGTAAAGGGAGCCCCTGCGTGTTGAACTTTTTTTCTATATAATTATCACCACCAAAGTAAAAATGTATTTTAGATATTTCCTCCATGATGCGTAAGTACATAAATGGTTTTAAAAATCTTTGCAAATTATAGTTAATGTGTTTGTCATTAGGGGTTCATTAGAATTTGCGTATGTGATATCTTCCTTCAATAAGTCTATGGGGCATACATAATTCTCTGTAACATAAAGTTATTACTCTTGGTCTATGTAAATATTATATACAACTAACGGTTAGGAAGGTACAGAGTTCTCTCTCTGCACTTGTTGATATAATTAGTGACTTTCTAGTAGGAAATAAAATATTATATCTACTCAAATGTTAGAATAACTCAAATTTCCAAATGGAAACCATGTATTTACTTTTTAAATTGAAAACCAGCATTCTAAAATCAAGAAATTAAAGACAATAATAACAAGAGTCAGTCGATAAACTCCGAGAGATGTGAAAACGACCTTCTTGTACACCAAGATTATATATCTATAATCACTTTATGTAAGAATTTTGAAGATTTTTTAATTTCTTAATATGAATTGTAATTAAACTTGTTTACATATTTTTCAAATGCATTTAAGTGCAGAATTTTATAATTTTGTTATATTGGTGTTCTTTTTACTCCTACTTCTACAAAGTATTGTAATCACAAAAAAAATTTGGTTTTCCAACATTATCAGAATTATCTGTTTCGAACCTCCTTTGAATCTATCTTGATCAGTTTTGGCGTAACGTTAGTATGCACCTATCGCAATCATTTCTCAAAAATGATTATCATTTGAACATTCAAATTTCATATTAAAGGAAATTGTAAAATTCAGTTTTACCTAGTGGTAAAACTGAATTTTACAAAAAAAAGGTAGTTCTTTTTTTTATTAAAACCAAATATGTGGTAGGGGGGGGGTTAAGTCGAATAAATGTAATTTATTGAACATTGGATTAAAAGTACAAGGTGTTCGTATCATATTTTTTACTGATTTTTTTTTATTCATATTCATTCGTAAGTTTAATATTTCTTTGTGTGTAGCCATTGCGTGAGCTTTAGAGAAGGCTCAAATACCTTACTTGCATTCAATTACCATAGTTTCTATGGAAGTAGAAGCTACATATTTTTATATAATCCCACTTCAAACTAGGCATAAATAAACTGTAATCGGTTCTTTTTAATACCTTTCGGGTAGTTGTTTGTACAGGAAAAATCAATTTAATATATAACTCTGTAAGCTTTGTTAATAAAAAGAGCAGTAATAGACAAATGATTTAAATTTTAAAATATATCCTCTAAAGGCTAGGCTCCTATGGAAAATCTCATCTCCGGTGAGAAGGATTTTTTTATTATTATTTTTATAATAAAAATAATATTATATTATAATAAAAAGTATTAAATAACTCATTAGATATTAATTAATTATAAAGTTCCTTCTACGATATCAAGATTAGGTATATGCTGTGCAGTGAGTCTTGAAGAAGCAAAAGATTCAATATCTAAACAGTTTTACATGAGTGTTTAAATGATAATGTTTAGAAGATAATTGCATCAGTATATATATTTATACATTCAGTCCGTTACATGAATAGAAATTTCTGACATAAAGTTAATTGCCTCGCAGGTAGAGTGTAATACAGGTAATTTCCAGATAAAGTCACGCTACAAATTGCGCTACTCGACATTACACTTAAAACGGCTAATTTGCTTAATATTAACTTTCTTATTTTTATTTGAGTGGATTTAATAATAATACTTGTGCTATAGAAATGTTTGTAGCTAGTCTCGTTTTTTTAGTCTTGGGACTAGTCAGAATACAAATCACTTTCACTTCCTCTCATTCAACGATACTCGAACCTGAATCAACAGCACAAACAAGGCTAATTCATTGTAAGATTCAGTTACATTGATGGTTTACGAGCTTCTTTAAGTGGTATAAATAATTCAAAATAATATTAGTTCTTCAATTAATAAACTAAAACTCATAAGGGACAAGAAAAAATGTAAAAAAAAAAAAAATAATAATAACTACAACTAAAGACTAAACTAAATTTGGAAATGAATGATATTTGAAAAAATATTTAGAATTCAAAATTCTTCATAAATTTTAATTTTTTCCTATTTTCTAAGCTAACATATTTTCTTTATATTTCTCATTTATAGATATTAGTATGTACTAAATTTCATTCTTCTTGGGAAAGCTTTCTTCTTCATCCCTATATTTTGGAACTCCCACTTCCGTCATTCTACACATAAAGCTTCATCCAAAATGATGCTATATTCATAGTGCAGTTCCATCTCTGCCGAATGTTTATTCCTTGCTAAATGTATGCTTGCACTGCCACACATGTGATTAGTCAAACCAACAAAACGTTTGACCAAATATCAAAATCTGTGAAAATTGTCAATGAGGCATTTATAGCAGATTGATTAATAAAGTATAGATATTAAAGATTTCGCTTTATTATTTTGGCTCTATGCATTTGACAAGTCTCAAACTTCAGAATTTTTATTAAGTTTTTCCTTAATTTAAAATCAGCTGGAGGAAAGCTCAGTTAAAATTCTTTCACAATAATGTAACTTGAGTCTCACTGATTCTTGTAATGCATTTCTGAACAGACCATTCTCAGAATCCTTTAAAGCAAAACATTGTGCATTCCTTCTTTATTTCCTAGAAATTATACGATTATATTAATGTCAATTAACAACCATATTACTTGTTAATGTCGATGAGTAATATAGGAATAAAATGACAATAAGCAATGACGTTTAGCAAATTATATATTTTTTCTGATAAATGAAACGATTTCTTTTCTGGATACAATATCACTGTTTTCAAAATGAAGTGGATCTTAATCACGATTAATATCCTAAAATTTGTTCTATGTTTAAAAAAATGCTACCCACACAAGGCAACATTTAAACCAGTGAACCATTTGTTACATGTAATAGACTACTAACTATAAAACACTTACTTACTGACTGCAAAAGACGACATAACTTAGACTACCTTACAATTTGGACGAACTGCTGAACAACGAAAGTACACATCTAAACGTTTTATTATCATATTTAAAACAAGCACACATTTACACACTTATATAGTACCCAACCTCTTCTTATTTTCAGTGAAGTATAGCCATAAAGGTTTAATTCAACAGTGCGCGCGCGCGCGTGTGTGTGTGTGTGTATGTGTGCGTGTGTGTGTGTGTGTGTGTGTGTGTGTGTGTGTGTGTGTGTGTGTGTGTGTGTATGTGTGTGTATGTGTGAGAGCGTACGTGTGTGTATGTGAAATTCTGAATCCTTTTTACAAACTTTTAAATAAACCCTTGTTTATTTATTATAAATTACTAATTATATTTTTATTAACTTTTATAAAGTATTTTTGTTTTCATTACGTTTTTGTTTCATTTTTTTTTGTTTTTGTCTATTACCAATCATTCATGTTTTGTTTCTGTTTCCTCTTTATACCTTTCCCCATTCAATAGTTTTTTTCTGTTTTAATAGTTTTTTTTTTCCTATTAGTTCCTACTTTATTTTAGTTTTGCACTATTGGTATCGCCGAGTAGCAACAATAAATTTATTAACTAGATTGAATAATTTGGAGAAATTTTACCATTTCGTTGTGTGATAAAGGGTGTAAATCGCTAAACTTGCGTGACACCAAACAAACAAAACAAATAAACATTTGTTACAAAAATATTTGAACATATATACGCACCGAACACTAGCAATTTTACAATTTTCTGGTTACCCAGAGGAATGTATATTACATAAATGATGTGCAAAATTTGCAGTTAAAATGACTAACACTGACATAACTTTTCTAATGCCATCTCAACTATACAGTACAAATAAACACGACCAACAATCATTACTTACGTATTGACAACTAATTACTGGAAATAAAACGTAATGTTACAGGATAGCCAAAGAGGAAGAATTTAGACTTAAAAAGAGCTTTCCTAACAAGAATAATTACTGGAAATTCATACCTGGCGCTTTCTTACATAAGAAAACAAGAGTCAAGATTACGATAGAGCTAAAATGTAATAGAAGACTTGTGTCTGACGTTAAATCTCATCACCACTATTGTAAAATATTTAAAAACTATTGGGCAGTTGGAGAATATTTAATTAAAGATTTCAAAAAGTGTGTGTGAGTGAAATATTATTTTATTTATTAATTTATGCTTTCTTTTTATAAGTTGTGCCCGTGTGTATGTTTCTTTTGATATATATTGTGTTCTGTTTCCATAGTTTTGTTGTTTAAATTTGTTTTGTCAAATTTATTTATTTCTTATCTCTTTTTTCACTTTTTAAGGATAGCAAGTTCCGGAACTCTAAATAATAATAAATAAATGTATGTACCTCAGAACAAATCAAGTTGATTGGAACTGGGTTTTCTGGGTTCAGTTTGCATTTTTCAGTTGAAGATATTGAATAACAAATTCCTCAAGCATTTAACAACGGCGTAGAACACAAGCATTTTTGTCAATGGAAACTACTTCAATAATTAATTAATCCCAATGCTGTTCAAAGTGGTCGAGGAAAACAAATTTTAAACTAATGAGGAAAGTGAAAGTCAATTACTGACTAAACTTTCCTAGCATCAAAGGAGTATTCTTTCCGAGAAAGCAATATATTGACTGGAAATCATGGAAACATTTAGAGAATTTTTACACAATAAACCTACAGTATAGTTCTCAGATCTGCCAAAGATCAAAAAAGAGTTTGAAGATATAAAAGAAAATTAAATTAAAAAAAAATTGATAGGATAGCTTCACTACTTTCGTTGGATAATTTGAAAATGAGCGGCTATTTCTTATGAATTAATTTTTGATATGTCAAATAATGTGTCAAGTCAACAATCCACCAATTGACTCATCATGTGTCGCGTCAAGAATAGAATATATTTATTTTGACATATGTCACTCGAAGTAAATCAAAGGTAAAAAAGAAACACTATTTAAAGAAAGATTTTTAAGTTTCCAAACTACTGCGAAGAAGTTACTAATAAAATTTTAAATATTTTAGAAAAAAATAATATCGTTCTTGTGAACTTAGATTTTATAGTTACAAAAGACGGACGAATATCTATATCTCTCGACTTTAAAGAAAAATATGAAGCATTTTATTCTCCATCCAGAGCTCACTGCTTAAAAAAGTTTTGTGATTAACCTCACTGCTTAAGCTAAATTGGAGTTAACACAGAAAAAATGTTTCCAGAGGCAGGTATACTTTTTTAGCAGATTTCCCTTAAGAACTAGAAATAGCGGCTTAAGATCTAGTTCATTAATGACTGAAATAGGACCAATGAGATGGGGGGGGGGGGGAGTTTAGAGGGGGAAAATATCGAAATATCTCCGTTATTATGCGTCGGATCAAAACATTGTA